>SMOB01000228.1:0-445993 GCA_007388105.1 Coniochaeta prunicola | reverse complement strand
CCAAGACCTGGTACAGGGGCTCTGAAACTGCAAACCCCTGCAGATATCTGCAGCCCTCTGTGTATATAGAGACCCTCGAGTCCCTCAAGATACACGTTTAGGAGGGCTGAACCAGTCAATCAAGAAACTGTTTTCCACAATTTCGTGGTGCAAAAGCTTATCCCAGCCGAAGGTCGTGCAGTCAGGACCAACTACTGCCACTACAAGGTGATCAATGCGACAATTGCAGGAGTCTGTAACGGCTCTGCTAGAAACCGCACTATTACGCAGGACGAGGTCAGCCGTGGCATTGCGCAGGTCTTTAAGGACTGCGGTTCGAACAGCGTAAGTCCCCGCAATGTGACTTTTGATAAGCCATGCTCATCACACGTACACTGCATACGGGGATATCATGTTGTGAATAACATCACATTCTCCGCTTACGGCCTTATTGGGGGCACGAAAGCTTTGGTGCCAAAGACTTTTGCTTTCCCAGACTTCCCTAGATGGAGCACTGATGATGAGATTGTCCCGGTGAGGAACTAAAAGTTTATTCACGCACTTGGAAATCACGATATGGGTATTGGCAAATCGAACGTGCTGGGATTGATCGGAAATTGTATGAAAGTTCGATTAAGCCATGCGCGCAGCAATGGAGCCGTTATATTTCGCTTGTTGACATCAAGTCAAGTCTTCCCACGGTTTGATGACCCATAAGAAAGCTATCGTAATACATTGATCTAAGTTGCTCCCGCCCAGGGGACTGGGCTATCTGATCCGGGAATTCATTGATATACGATGCCAGTCGGAGTGGTGTCTCCCATTGTGTGCGACTGGACTGGCATTGGACCAGACGAGAACCTCATTGGTTACAGTTGAATATACAGCGATCAGATTAGACACCCATCCAATTTCCGAGCAATTATTCCGGCAAGTCCAGGGGATACATGTTGTCGAGGCGCCAAGAGGACGGCAACCTTCGCCTGGCGTGAGATCCAGGTAAAAAGAGCCAACAGTCCAAGGTGCAGGAGTCCTGACGTCAGTCTGTCCTGACTTGCATTGCGATCCGAGCCGTAATGGCAAAAGAGGGACTTACTCGTGCAAAGCGCTTCATACAGCCTATCTTACCTTAAATATGTCTGTCCAGTCGCATGTAATGGTATATAGTCAGCTACTTGTTTACCAGCCTTCCGCTCTGTCTACCATCTGTTCGCCACCGAAGTCGAACTTCTTCAGCCACTGGCACCGATATATGTCTCCGGGGGAGCTCACGTATCTCGCATAAAGCTCGCCCCCTTCCCTGATACTCTCCTGTCTTGATCACTTCGCCATTCATTCATCACATTGCGGCATCGGGCTTCCAACTCAACTGACAATGAATAACTCCACGGCCGCCTGCCCAGCTGTAGGAATCACCAATCTACTGCCTCTCACCAACAATCCCACCGTCGATCACACTGCCTGCTTCGGCCCTTACCAGACCGGAGTTGCTGGCGACAACACATCAGCGACCCTCAGACGGTGCTGCAACAATACCGTTGTCGTCACCAGCAACCACGATTTAGGCTTAGTCTACGACAACGACTGCTTCTTCTATTGCAACGTCTCCAGCTCCCCAAATTACGGCTACCACGAAGGCTCTGCCAAAGACTTCTGGATGATCCAGCAATGCATAGAAAACAACGACGCCAACTATGACAGCGATGAGAAGCCGGGCTACCGGGGGAACAAATACCGCATTCAGTGCTTCCCGAAGACCGAGGAAGCCAGCGACGGGACGAGTCTCTCTTCTCGGCCTGTCAGCGCCTTGGGATTCGGTCTTGTAGTGTTGGTCGCATGGGCTATGGTGCTGGTTTAAGCCACTGGAAGTCTTCCAAGCTATCGTGCCTGTGGGTGTACAGGTCTAGATGAACCTTTGCGTCCGAGCCTAGTGTGAGCTCAGGACAAGGAAAAGTAATATATCTCAATTCAAGTTTCAGGTTCTCATTATTCAACACGCTGAATGTGGGATCTAGTGCCCTTATAAGCTACTCTGGACGATTAACAATCTTGCGCCCATCACGCACTACTATGCTATAACTCTAGACCGCTTAATCTAATGAACTGCCGATATAAGCAAGACGCTGACCTTACTAGACCAATCCCAAACCTCAGACAGCCGTACAGAACTCCTACTCAGCCTTCTTGACGCATTCGATCACGGCCAGACTGCGCCACGGCCCCTTGCCCCTGGAGATGCCCGAGATCTTGAGCCCGGCGCCGCCGATGACCTCCTCCCAGGTCTGCAGCGTGCGCTGCTTGCCGCCGAAGCCGAGCATCATGAAGTCCAGCATGGCGGCCATGTGGTTGGGCGGGTTCTCCATGACGTCTTCCTGCAGGAGCAGCCGGCTGTCGGGGGCCATGGCGTCGGCGATCTTGCGCAGGATGTTGGTGCTGACGGCGTCGCCGTAGTTGTGCAGACAGCGGCGGATCCAGTAGATCAGGGCACCTGTGATATTTCTCTTTTAGTCGCGTGACTTGGACCGAGTTAGACTTAGAGAAGCAGCGAAGACGAGAACGAACCTTGCAGCGGCTGCTCCTTGTGGAAATCAATCACCATCCTTTGGACTCCTCTCAGGTCCGGGTCGTCCAGCGCCTTGCCCGCCTCGATCACCTCGTGCCTGTCCTGCAGCACGCAGCGCGCGATGGGCAGGCCGGGAAACTCCCCGCGGATGGCCTTGATGGCGTGGCCGCGGCCGCCGCCGACGTCGACGAAGAGGGGCCGCTCAGAGGCCGGGTCGGCCCCGGCGGCGGCGATGGCCCAGCTAAAGTCGTAGATGCCGGCTATGGGCATGCGCTCCTCGATCGGGGCCATGGCGCGCATGAAGCGCTGCATGCGCACCGGGTCGTGCTCGAGCATCTCGTAGAAGTTCTGCTCCGGGTGGCCGTAGGCGAAGGTGCCGGGCACGTGGTTGAGGGTCTCGGGCTCCTTGCGGCCGTAGGCGGCGAAGTAGTTTGGGTACTGGGCGTAGACTACGAGGCCATTTTCCCAGCTGTTGCGGTTGGAAGAGGTGTTGCTCTTGTTAGCGACTTTTTCTTGCATATAGAAACGGTCTGTGACATGAGTGAGGCTTGATGAGACTGGAAGCTTACGACATCTGGTATACCAGACCTACGGGGTTGTCTTTGGTGAAGATGAGAGATCGAGACGTGTGTGCGACTTTGTCTTGGTCATCCTGCTTCAGCACGCCCATAGAGACGAGGACTCCGCCGATGCGAGCTTGCGGATGGTACCAGCGTCAGCGAACATGTCTTGCTCTGGCCTGCGTTGTGCCATTGCCCGCCAACAATACTCAATTGAGAAAAGGGGGATAGCAATCTTACTCAGCAGCTTCGCCTGCACGTCGATTTTGCTCGCCAGGTCGTTGTACGACACAGGGCTCCCGTCGGCGGGAAGGGCGTCAAAGGCGCCCCACTCCCAGAACAGGCGGTTGGCGGCCATGAGGGCGGTCTGGGCCGTGACGTCCATCCACTGATCGGCAGGGTTCTTAACGGCGTTGAGGACGGCATTGGCGGCGCCGACGATGGCGGCCCGCTGGGCCTTGTCCGTGTCGCTGCCATCCGGAACCGACTGCGCCGCCGCCTCGAATTCGGCTACGGCGGTAGCTAGCTTATCGGTCGCGAGACGGAGCTCGTCCTGGCCCGCTCGACGGGGCGGTGCTGACATCTTTGCTTTTACCTAGGTATTGTGCACTGGCTGATTCCGGTGTCGTGTTGCTTATTTTCTCCGGGTTTTCGTGTTTTCCGTAGTGAATTGATCACCCGGATGCACTGATTTGCGGTCAATGAGGAGACAAGTGAGGCATTCGGAGAACCGAACTGCATCGGATTGGGCTGCACACACGTTGCAACATGGCCAGAGCGGAACCGATACGGGCGTAGTTTCAATCCGTTCTATGGACAGTTTCGTACTAGTCCGTCCAGGAAGAGTCTATGGCTTATTCGGTTAGACTTACCTTCTGCAGGCATTGACAAGGCGTTGAGCCAAGAGAATCCTACAGGTGAAAAAAGCTGATAAAGCATATCTGCATGTTCGCACCAACAGCCGTGAGAACAGCGATTCTGGCCAATAAGAGCTCCCCAAGGGCCACCCTTCCGTGGCATCCCGCATGGAATTTGCGGGCGGGCGGGCGGCACGGTTCCTTTGGGAAAGAAAAAGGAAGGGGTTCAATGCCCTCATCTCCAACAAATGTAGTTTATCTGTGTTTCTTCTTCTCATCGTCGTCGCTAGTAGTTGAGATAAATGCGCGATGTCGTCACCTCCAGCAGCAAATAGTGGAAAGGCACCGCTGGCGGAAGCAAAACAGCCATCCCCGGTTGGTTCGCCGCCCAAAAGCCCGGGCGTCGCACCACCTGCGGGTTCGCCGTCCGAAAAGCGGAGCCAGAAGAGCCCTTCTCCCCCGGCTGAGAATACGATTGAGGCCGAGGCCGTAGCTGCCGAAGGGGCCGCCGTGCAGCATGACTCTGGAGAGGAAGATGACGTCGAGGACGAGGGCTTGGGCTTCTCCGACGCGGCGTCGTCGACATCGGCGTCGGTGTCGTCGAGCGTGCGCGACTACGTCTTTGAGAACAACAGACGCTATCACCGGTACCAGGAAGGCCGCTATCTCATTCCCAACGACGAGCCCGAGCAGGAGCGCGAAGATATGAAGCACGCCATGGTCGTCAATGTGTGCGACGGGAAACTGCACTTTGCGCCCATCAGCAACCCTCATCGGATACTAGATATTGGCACAGGGACGGGGATTTGGGCCATCGACAGCAAGTCATCACCCCTGCATTTTTATTGCGAAGCATGAGCGAGTCTCGAAGTGTATCCTCTTCACTATGTGCGATGGTTCTCACCACAAAGTTTGAGATGCATGCGTCAGATTACTGACAAAGCCATTCTGCTCGACAGTGGGCGACGAATACCCAGAAGCTGAGGTTATAGGCATTGACCTCAGTCCGATACAGCCGCATTGGGTGCCGCCAAACGTGAAATTCATGGTAGACGATGCCGAAGCGGAGTGGCTCTTCGGGTCAAACACCTTTGACCTCGTCCACGCACGCTTCGTGTGTATGGCTATCAAGAACTGGCCACAGCTGCTGAGGAGAGCCTACGAGTAAGTATCTCTTCCCCGCATCGCGAAGGAGCTTCCATAACTCAACTCTTGCCCGTGACAACCAGTGCCATCAAGCCCGGCGGCTGGATCGAGCTCCAGGAGCTCCGGTTCGTGGTCGAGTGCGACGACGGCACCTGCCCGGCCGACTACGGCTACGGGCGCTTCGCCAAGTACTGCATCGAGGGCTTCCGGGCCTTCGGCGTCGACCCGCTGAGCATGGAGCGCAACCCGGAGCTGCTGGCCGAGGCCGGCTTCACCAACATCCAGGAGAAGGTCTGGAAGGTGCCCATCGGCACGTGGCCGCGCGACCGCAAGCTCAAGACGGCCGGGCTGTACAACCGCGCCATGCTGTGCGACGCCCTGCAGGCCGTGGCCCTGGCGCCGCTCACGAGGGGCTTGAAGTGGACCGCTGCCGAGGTCGAGGTCTTTCTCGTCGACGTCAGGAAGTCGCTGATGGATGCGTCGGTGCATACTTACCTGAATTTTCACGCGGTGTACGGGCAGAAGCCTTTATGAGAGGGCGTGTGGCGATGGAAGAGATGGTGCAGGGCAGCTTTCCGGGTGCGAGTGCGTGAGGTGTTTGGAGCGAGAATCAGGAGAAGCGGTTTGATGAGAGACAAGATACTGGGACGATGTCTGTCATGTACGAATTAACGCCAAAAGTATCTTGATGTTATCTACAGTGTGTATTCCATTTCAATTTCTTCAGATGAAGTGCACTGGGAGGCACATTCAACTGAGAACAGTTATAAGCACTGTCAACTTTTCACAGACTCTGAACTTTACATGGTTTTTACGTATGTTTACGGTATGTATGATTCACTACATATATACTAAGATCCTCTTGCTAATAACGGATAGGTAAGAACGTCAACCAAGTGTTGTCTGATCCTAAGCTTATAACTTGTAACAGCACATTATAACACCCGAAGTTGTTCCCTCTTCTCGCCCTATACCTTCATCTTTGCTAGCAGTCGGCCAAGCCTTCTTACGCACGCGCTCACTGCTTCGCAATGAGTCTCCTGCCTCTCTTCTTACCGAAGCTCCAGCCAACTAATGCTGTGGTGGCCATCAAGACTGGGACACCGACTCCCCTCCGCGGCAATGTGAAGGCAAAGATATTGGAGCTGTGGGAGTCCGTCTTGAAGTTCCATAAGGTCTTGAATGCCAGCTATACCCTCAATCCATCGATGTTGCTCAGACAGCACAGGGTGACAAACAGGTACGGGATTGACAAGTTCTAGACTGCGCAGATGGGATCCGTGTCTAATGATAAGGGTAGTGCTGAAAGACGCAAAGTTGGGCACCGTAATCGAGTCGAGCATGGAGGGGACGGTCTCGAAGAAGTGGATCATGGCTCGTTCGTCGTGCTTGTATATGGTTGGGAAGGCGTAACCCGAGCAAAGGTCAACTTCATCCAGCGCCGTCAGCTGCTGCGCAATCCGGTGTGCTAGCGAGCCCTTGGGTTCAACCAGTCGGCGTAGGCGGGACCAGTCACCATGGCTGGCCCAGTATTCTTCCTCGACTTCACCTTTCTTGCCGGGATACCCATTGACACCCCATGGGTAGCCAAAGCTCCCATCGCGGCCCCACGGATATTCGGTGAGAACGAGTTCCTCGAATGGAGGCAATCGCTCATTGCCCGCCAAACCAATGCCGCAGTACTCGGCGCAAGGATTATAGCTTAAGCAGCCTTCGCGCGGCAAATATATGTCAAGCGAGAGCTTGCGGAAGTTGGGACATGATAGCAAAAGCTCTTTTAGCGACCGCATCGTCTTCGAGCATTCCTCGGCCGGGATATACTGGACAACGACTCGGAGCGAGTAAAGATTCGGGCTGCCTCTCAGATTGGTAAGTTCGCGGGCTACAACGGCCGCGGTCTGCTCGTTGAATTGCTTGACACAAATGTGAAGTCAGACACGAGTACGTTTTTTCAGATTCTCGGGTACTGATGCTGGGACGGGGTACCATAATGTGTCCAAGTGGATTTCACGAAGGCCGGTCATCTGGTCGATTGGGCCGATTAGAGACGCCGGGAACCGGTAGCCCTTGTCCATGATGTCGTACGGCTCGATGGATTGAAGAGTGCGGATAGTGGGCAACAAGCCGCTAGAGGAGAGGTATCCTAGGAAACCAATCTCATTCTTGACCTTGCTCACCTTGAGATTGATGGTAACGTGCTGGTGTTGGACATAGTGAGCTTTGCTGTAGAGGAACGAGCTTACTGAAGCGAGGACGGCGACGCTTCTGGGGTTGATATCTTGTAAGTGTTCGATGATTAACATAATGATCTCCTCAGATAGGTCGCACAATGACCGCTGTCCTGGGTCCGCCGGCTTTGGCTTGCGCGCGGTCAGGGTGATGGCTGAGCGCCAGGGCCGGCCTGCCTTGCTGCGGAGGACTTTGAAGAGCGAGCGTCCCGGAGCCATGGTTGTCCGTGTTCATAACAAGCTGTGACCTGGTCACTTGGGATATGTTGGTGTTTTGGACCTCTCTGCAGCTAGGATTGGGATGAGTGAAAATGAGATCAGGTAGCGCCGGCGAGTCCTGCGCGGGCATGGCGGGGTTTTGCCCCAACCCGGTTGATCAAACAAACATCCTGGAAGAGGCCAGAAGGGAGAAACGCCATTCCCGGATGGCGCAACAGCATGTTCTCGATCACAATTGAAGTGAAGAAAACGCTGTTGTGGCCGAAATTGGCCGGCAAATGTCGCTAATTTCTGTGGCTTTGATAGTGAAGTGCGTGGGTCACTGTCAAGTTGCTCAGTACCACTTCGGCGCCCCTTCTATCTGCTGCCCAGCTTTGCTCCAAGCCGTCGTTAGCGGGCCTAAGTCTACTTGGTAGTTTGGAAGGTACCTAGTACTATACAAAAGTTGGCGCTTGCCCCAAAGTGATACCTTTCTTCGGGGAACCCCCCTCGTACGAGAAAGAGACGGGTCCCACGATACTCTCAACAATTCCTTTCGGCAGGTTAGCTGTACTGCTTAAGCGGGATATATCAGCCCATTTGCTTGATGACCTGATTGAGAATGTCATGTATGCTTCCATCCCAAGGCTGCCAATGCGCAGCGAAAGCAACACACCACCAGAACGCGGGACGCCAACCTTGGAAAGAGGAGTGGTCGGCACTGGCAAGGGGAGCGCGTTGCCTCTATATGTATATTCGCCCATCCCGGCTGCAGGTTGAAGTAATCTACGCCGCATTTTGCTGCCTAGAATTGGCAAAGCGGGGGTTGCAAGTTCATCTTTGGATTGTTCCTGCTACCTTACCTACCTAGGTAGGTACCTAGTTTACCTCAGTTACTCTTGCGGTCAAGTTTCCCACTATCATGCCGCTTATCTCGAGGCAGTTGCTGCAGATGCCCGAGGCAGTGTTAGACTACATCAAGTCTATTCGCAACTCGTCGAGCGCCAAGCCCCAGTGATACTTGCAGGCCAACATATCTCGCAGCCATAGCTGGTGCTTTTGGTGGAACCTGAGTATCAAGTTGCCGTTTACCGGGGCTGAGGTGCAGAGCCTGCTGCACTAAGGCTGTCGAGATGCACCTCATACACCAATCAAGAATAGCTCCGGACGACACTCAGAGACAGTGTTGCCCCTCTCAGCTTGCACTGAAAGTGGGAGCTACAAGGCAAACTGAGATTTAGCATGAATGGTCAGTTTGATCAGTAAAGAAGTCGCCAGTTGAGCTTGTTTTTTTTTTCTTAATACAAATGTGTGGGAAATCCGGTCTACACTTGAAGACTTGATTTCTTCTATGCCCACAGGACAAAATTTGCGAACTACACTATATACACGCTTTGTCTGAGCTGTTTTCATAGGGTTGTGACATGTTTCGACCATGTCGACCATAGCTATGCCTAGCCCACAAATGGGTGATGCTCTCAGTCTCATCACAACTATTCTAAAGCACAGTAAGAGCCTCATGCCCACGCCGACTGATTTTAGAGTGTTAAAAAGGAGTCTTTAGCTCCGTCCGGAAATTGGCATATGGTCAAGAACTATGCGCTGGCCCTTGACAATGTTAGTTCCGAGTCCTGGATGCTATCCTCTTAGTTGTGAGCTGACAACCGGAGAACACAGACTGAAACATGGCCGGCGAACTGCTTCATGCAAGTAATTAACTCCCAAGACTGAGACACGCAACCGCTTATTCCAGAACTCCAGATTCCTTGAGAAATCCTCCTACTTGAATCTCGTGGTCGGTCCGGAATGCCTGTTGAATCAGCTTAATATCCCCATTTTCCTCTCCAGTGAGGCCTGCACGGAATCGAATGGCTACTTTGGCGCAAGGACGCTAAACGATAACGAAGAGGAGTTGAAAAGCTGTAGTGAGTGATTGATAAGAAATTCCTCCGTCCTCAATGACCCCTATCTCACCTTCGACATGGGGTGACAGGCACTTGGTTTCGCTGTCTGGTCAAGATGGTTCAAAAAGTCCCTAGCCCCCACGAGAGCGGACCGCAATTCACAGTAAACGGCGATCAGTATACTTGGTTCGAGATGGGCTGCTTTACTCGCTGGGACACACCAGAGCATTGTAGGTTCCTGTGTATCGATACGCCCGAGTGTCTGCAAATCAACCTCCAGGCTGCTCTGGAGAAGCAACCAGCCATCAACTTCAAGGATCCCTTTGCCATGCACCGGCATCTGATCGACCAGATACTAGTTCTGTACGACACCTCCGTATGGCGAGTACGAGATCAAGTCAGACAGATTGAAAAGGTAACCCAACGTATTTTGTGAATGCTAGCTGGATGATATAATTAGACGCTAAATATCCGGCTTGGTCCTACAGTCAAGGGAGAGCGCCGCAACGAAGTTCAACGAGTTGCATGAGATTTCCAGGCACGGAATAAATGTTACCGAGGTCCTTGCCGTGTCTATCGAGACAGTGGACGCGATTCGGCGATATCAGGCCACCATCCACGACGGTAAGGTCCTGAAACATGTACTCGGCGCAACATACCGTCAGCAGGTGGGTGAGTATATGGACTTCCAGTTGCACGCTTTGAAGAGCCTCAAACTCCGTTCCGACTCAAACAACAAAAGACTTGCAAACGAGATAGAACTGGTAAGCTAGGAAGCTCAGTGGTATTTCCAGAGACATTACTACAGACGAGAACTGACCATCATAGGCATTTAACAGCATTTCTCACTCTAACAACTCAGTTATAAAATCCATTACTATCCTGACCATGTTCTTTCTCCCGGCAACATTCTGTTCTGTATGTAATCCGGTTATCCTTTATGTTTTCTGAGCTGCTGACAGAGCTATACAGTCTCTCTTCAGTACGACTTTCTTTGCTTTTGGGGAGGATGGTTGGAAAGCGTGTGATGAATTCTGGGTGTATTGGGCCGTGACTATACCTGCTACCATATCAGTCATCGTTCTTTACTACCTTCTCTCGTATGGTATTCCGGTTCAAGCGATTCGGGCACAGCAATCACTTCTGCTCTTAAGGGACAGGACCAGAACATCCAATGGGTCTAGGGTGTAGGCTGCGTGAGGAACCTGTTCGTATCTATTTTCGTACTACTAGTTAGTACATCAATTCACGCTGTTTAACTCTCCAACTCTCGTCTTATCTGGCCTGAGCTTTCCGGCAACGGTCAGTGTCTCCACCACCTCTCAATGCCTCAGGACAATTCCAAATATGGATGGCCTGTTTCGAAAGCGTCGTCTACTCCATTGGTGCGTTGTGTACCACAATTACATCAAAGTCTTTGGGCGAACAACGTGGTCGGTATGGATATAACTCTCAACAGAGGCAACAATGGCCATTACTATGCCTTTTTGCGTACCTAAGCACATCTGTATATCCGGGAATATGGGCGGAGGTGCAATGCTCTTAGTAGTTACCTCGTGGGTCTGAGATTGTCTCCGTCGCGTCATACATTGTCGCTAGATTGATATATGCACAGTTGACACGGTTACGGCATACGTACGGGTTGAACTTTGGGTGAGAACTTCACTGCGAAGTTTCGTCTACCACGTTTCGGACGGAGTGGGCAAGTCCAATTCGTATAAATCATCCCGGCGAACTCCGACACGCATCATTGTCATTTTCCGTTCAGCGACTGTTCTCAGCCGCGACATACCGCAATCCCCGGTCCAAGAACCTTGGGGCCGCCACATCTGCACTCTGCAGCCTCGTACTGTATGTGCAGCCTCATTGGCTCCGGCCCCGCTCATGGCGCAGCACCCCGATCTCAGTCGCTTCCACTTCGCTACTTTCGATGATTCACATCGTCTTTGCGCAATTCTTGCAATCGTCATTGTATTAAACAGCGAGTACTTTGACAAGACCACCTATGGATACCCCGCCCATGAAGCGCAGGCTTGACGAGCCATCCTCTGACTCAGCAGCAAGAAGCAGACCCGAGAAGCGACGTCTCGCATCCCAAACGACCGGGACTGTTATTCGATCCGACTTCAATGGCCAGGGGATCCAACACTCGGGCCTAGGAAACCTCATGGTCGGCCGGGATCTAATTATCGGGACTCAAGACCGCCAGCCCGACAAGGATGCAGCACTCCAAGAGGAACTGAAAGGTCAGTATCGATAATAGCTACCAGATACCGTCGAAGGCAGACAACTGACAAACCGCAGCCTGCCGCCACTCTCTCAGTTTCAGGTCATTGTACGATCGACGCAACGACATAGCCATTGCCCATCCACAAACATGCGACTGGCTGTTTGCTACCACCGAGTTCCAGAAGTGGCGGGATCGCAGCGACCTGTCAACCCACAACGGAGTGCTCTGAATCAAGGGCAAGCCGGGCGCCGGGAAGTCGACGTTGATGAAACATACGCTGCACCATTGCGAAACCTTCTTCAAAGGCTACTACACGGTGGCGTACTTCTTCCACGCCCGAGGTGGTACGCTCGAGAAGACCCCTCTAGGCATGCTGCGATCAGTTATATGCCAGCTCCTCGACAACCCTATCGTGTCCGAGAGCTTCATCCTCCTATATCGCGAGAAGCTCAAATGGCACCAACACGGCGGGTGGGAGTGGGGGCAGTCAGAACTCCGAGACTTCCTCCTCTCTGTGATTAAGAAGTTACATCCGGTGCCGCTGCTCCTCATCGTTGACGCCTTGGATGAGTGCAACGACTCGGGCCGGCGAGCTGTTGTCGAGTTTCTCGAATCACTTAGCAGGAATGCCGTCGTTGCTGGTACGACCCTGAACATCTGCCTCTCCAGTCGTCACTTTCCTAATATCAGTATGGAGACGAATCTTCAGTTGACCGTCGAGAGGATACAAGGCCACTCTCAAGACATACATGTGTATGTTAGTGGGAAGCTGAGGATACGAAACCCCGGTATTGAGGCTGAGATCCGGATGAAGGGAGACGGTGTTTTCATGTGGATCGTGCTTACTGTTGCCATTCTCAACGAAGCATACGACAATGGCCAGGTTGAAGCTATGCAGGACAAACTGAATGAGGTTCCAGGTGGTCTTGAGGAGCTTTTCGACACCCTGCTGAGCAGAGACAACGAAAACAAAGCCGAGACGATTCTCATGCTTCAATGGGTCTTGCTTAGTCGTGTGTCGTTGACGCCGGAAGAGCTCTTCTTCGCCGCAATAGAAGGGGCAGGTTCAAAGCGCCTCGGACCATGGGACCGATCAAAGTTCACAGACGACATCATCCAGCGACGTATCACGAGCTCTTCCAGAGGTCTGATCGAAATACGGAAAGGGGACGAAATGTCTGTGCAGTTCATTCACGAGTCGGTCAACGACTTCCTTCTTCGCAACAACAGGCTGCAGATGCTGGACCCAACGCTAGGGTTGGAGCCTATTAGCGCTAGCCATGGTCGGCTGTGGGCTTGCTGCAGGTCTGCGATGGCACAAATAGACACAAGATCAAGAACTGAGGAGCGTATGGAGGAGTTGCGCGACAAATATCCCTTTCTAAATTATGCGGCGACCCATATCTACGCCCACGCGGAGCAGGCGCTCTCAACGGCTGCAGTACGAGACGTTATTTTCGAATGGCTTCAAGAGCGACACATTTGGTTCGAGTGGTGGAAAATATTTATCAAAACTTCCGCCACGTCCGCACCTGGCGGCTGTAGAAGCCGCTCCGCCTGCTGAAGTTGCCGAGCCCAACCGAGTCCGGGTCGAAGAACACACTGGAATCAGCATATAGATGCAGGGCTGCTATACGTCTTCTCAGATCGCTGCTATCTGAATCTAGTCAAGGTTCTACTTGACGCAGGTACGGACGTCAACGCTCAAGGGGGTAAATACGGTAACGCGTTACAAGCAGCTTCAGCTAAAGGAGAAGAATCAATCGTACGCCTACTACTGGATAGAGGCGCCAAGATAAACGCTCAAGGCGGTTATTACGGCAACGCGTTACAAGCGGCTACAGCTGAAGGAAATGAATCGATCGTACGCCTACTACTAGATAGAGGCGCCGAGATAAACGCCCAAGGCTGTTATCACGGTGACGCGTTACAAGCGGCTACAGCTGAAGGAAATGAATCGATCGTACGCCTACTACTAGATAGAGGCGCCGAGATAAACGCCCAAGGCGGTTATCACGGTGACGCGTTACAAGGGGCTTTAGCTAAAAGAGACGAATCAATCGTACGCCTACTACTAGATAACGGCGCCGAGATAAACGCTCAAGGTGGTCATTTCGGTAACGCGTTACAAGGGGCTTCAGCTAGAGGAGACGAATCGATCGTACGCCTACTGCTTGCTAAGGGCGCGCACCCTTTGCATAAGTATAGAAGAGAAGTAGGATAGCTGCGTACGGAGCGCAGAGAGACGTCAGGTGCATGCTTAGAATATGTATGTTTTGTTGACAACCATCGGCGATCATAATTCTCAATTCTCATTGGACTCTCACGTGCGTGCACCGCTGCTTTCTGGCCGGAACATCTGCGACTGATTCGATGGCCGGTAAAACTCCAGGCGTAAAATTCGTGGTGGCCGACGAGCCAGTCGCAGAATCCTGGCAGCTCACTGCTCTTGGTCTGCTCGATGCGGGCCTTGTGGTTGTGGAGACCGCTGGCTTGTGGGTTGGGGGAGGTAAGTGTTTGACAGTATCGCCTGAGCGTCTGCCTCTGTTGACGTCTTCTCTTCAGGAACTTTGTCGGCCGCGTGTTCGGCCACTAGGTCCCAAGCCTCGCCCTCCCGATCACCGCCCACCAAGCCCGATGCCGACCAGGAACACATGCCACAGCCAAAGGAGCCTTCCATAGACACAACAGTTGCAAATCTATTACGCATTTGAGGAGCTGCGGCGACAAGCTGCATTAGTCTCACCGGTGCAGCCAGATCGCCCACGACCGCGTTAACAAAGCTTGACCATCCCCAACTTCTGCCCCTATAAAGTTCTACTGAAAGGGACGAAGTTGCCATAGCAGGGGGTTCACAAACAGTTTGCAGAGGCCTTTCCGCAGCTAGGGCGACGTCAGTATGCTTTTACCGTGCGCTACAGTGCACAGCTGAAGGAGGCGGAGCCAGGTGAGAAGATCGAACTGCTCTGACACTTGCCGCAGATCCTTTCCCCTGGTTCCCTGGTAGGCATGCAAGGACAATGTTGTGACCGCTGAGCTCACCCAGGATGTAGATGTTCGAGTCACCGTGTCTTGTCGGTAAACAGGGGTGTTCGCGGTCGAGCATATAGCGGACCGCGCTCATCTCGAAGTCGATAACACAAACCACGGCGACAGTATAGTCCTCATAGCTTCGGGTGGCCATCCTACTGTTCTGTATAATCCTTTACGAGGAAGAGCTTTGTTTAATGAACAAGTAGGATGCAAGCTGAAATAGTGGCCAGCAGGGCTCCCCTCACCGCGGCGTTGAGAAGGGAACGGGAAGACGATTGGCATTGCGGCTGAAGTCTGACTCAGTAGATGTCTGCTGAGACGGCGCTTGCGCTCAGCCCACCACACCATTGTGGCCGTACTTCCAGTCCTGTCATGTGACTTTTCGACGTGATAGAGCGCTTGTGTTGGTTTATTCCTGTGTAACCATGCCCATGCAGTGGCCGAGGTTTTCGCACCGTCACATCTTCGAGATCGGTGCTAATACCGACACCTGCACCCACTTGTGAGGCCCGGTCCACGTGTTTGGGTGACTGGACGTGACAGTCAGGACCGCTATAGCATCTACAGCGGCATGATAGATAGCCTTATGACGGGCACCACCCGCAAGCTCAGGTGCGTGCCAGGAGGGACCACGGTCGGCTCCTCTTCTTACCAAAATATTCTCTATAGTTTCTGGTCCGGTCAAGTTCCAATATGGAGCTGCTGCGTAATAAGATCCAAATGGTTATTTTCCCACAGCACTACTCCGGTTGACTCGCTCTGCACGATCTCGGCTCATCTCGTTACATGCAGTTCTTAGCCGCTCAGGACAGACAGAAGTCGGAATTGAGAAGCCTCAGATGGACGGGAAACAGAGGTCTCAAATGACAGGTGAAAGGAAGAAAACAGAGGCCGCAAGGTCGCCGCGGCGGATGTAGCGTGCTAGTGGGAGATAATAACTGATTAGCAAGAAGAGTACGAAGTTAGGGGTGATAATGGCAAGTGGAAGACGTGTGAGCCGCTAAACCCGGCGGGTTGCAACATCGTATTCTCGATTTAGTTCCCCGACACTACAATGAACCTTAGCCAGATCTTAGCATGGAACAACTCTTCTATCCACGCGTGGTGTTCCGGCAAATTCAAAGGTTCTGGTGAAGCTCCCTCCATAGACACGTGAAGCAGTTTTGAGTTTCTGCTTACTTGGTGCTACTCTGAGTCGAGATTTGTCTGCTGTGGCTTGGCTAGCAAGGAAGGAGTGTTTGTGTCCCTGGTAATGGAAATCGACAAGTATCAAACACAAAGTACATAGTTGAACAGGTGTCGCCTCGTGCCGATCCCCAATGTCTATGTGCCGCGTAGTAGGATGGCTCTTTTCTCCTTAAACACTTAAGACGACGCGATACCTTACAAAGCCGTATTACATAATGGGTGTACTAGTAGTCTTTGTTACGCCGCAGTTCCTGTCATCCTTCCACTATATCACTCACACACTGTGATATAGTTTTAGTCCTAAGCTGAGCCTGTTACCTGTATCCTCAGGGGTTTGACTCTGGAGCACAACTTTCATTGTTCAATAGAGTCTACCTGCAAACTGCATAACAGTCTGCATGGCTTTGAGAAGCAAAAAGGAAAGAAAAAAGAAAAAAAAGAAAAGAAAAAAAGAAATTGCGCAGCTGGGTGTTGAACTCACGACTGGGATTTCTGACCCGACGCCAGGGGCGGGCGCTCAACCAACGCCAGGGCATTCCCTAATGGCCATGCCAACTACACCAAGCGGACTTGGTATGCGCCCCAGCTACGTGGAAACAACTTCTGGTATCTGGCCTTATATACCACTGCCGACCCGGGTAGCCACAGGTGAACACCACCTGGCCCAATCAACATCAACCTAATCAGATAAGACTTGTTTGCAGCCAGCCATGATTGACATTATCGTATACCTACCTAGGTACGTCCTGATTGTCACATCTTACCGTCAACGCCTTACCGTCAGTGGTGTCATGGTCATCGGGCTGTCTACAGTGGCGTAGATTCTCGTATGGAACCGAGAGTTCTCGGCATAAAGGCATATTCCGGACACAAGAAGTTGTTTATTTGGGAAGCAGAAAGATTCAGCATCTGGCTGGTTGCAAAGAGGGCTGTCATTAATAATTCCTACTTTCAGAGTCACTCACTCGTACAGGCACCACTGACATGTAGGATAATGACTCCAACATACTGAGTACAGACCAAACCCCAACCTCCAAACCTACTCAGAATATCCCTGAGAAACAAGCCACTCCTTCAGAACACCAGCATCCCTGGCGCGGTACGCCGCCCGCCCGCGGATCTTGTCCTTGACCGTCTCGAGCGTGCGGTCGAAGCCCTTGGTGCTGCGCTTGGAGAAGAAGGCCTCGATGTCGGCGAGCGTCTCGAAGTCGCTGAACTTGGGCAGCGCGACCATGACCATCCTGTCCATCAGAATCGGGTTTCCGCCGAGCTTGGCCTCCAGCTCGTCCCAGTGGTCGCGCATATAGGCCCACAGGAGGCCGCGCGCCTCGCGGTTGGACGAGAGCGACGACGCGAGGTGGTGCATGTCGCCGGCGGGCACCGAGTCGGCCGCGGCGGCGGGCGGGGAGAGGCTGAAGAGGAAGGGCAGCACGACGGAGGCGACCACGTTGGCGTCGGGGACTTGGCCGATCGCCGTGAGGCAGATCTCTTTGCCGTCGACGGCGGGAGTGGAGTGCCATTCCTTCTTGAGGAAGGAGACGGCGCCGGCGGGGTCGGCGCGGATGGCGGCGCGGTAGACTGGGGACCGGAGATCGGCGTGGATGGGGCTTGACGAAGGGGAGGATTTGTATTCCTCGAAGAGGGAGAGTGCTTTGGCATTTGCGCTGCGAGAAGGTCAAAATTTTGTCACATACACATGGGATCGGGGGAGCAATACTCTTCGTGACCGTTAACAATAGCTGTCAGAAGCAACCTCTTCCTCAACAGAGTCTTGTTGTAATCCTCGCCAGCGACTGGCTCCCAGCCGACCTGCTTCAAGCCGTTTTCGATGAGTTGCAGAGTGAACTTCTGCAGACCTGCCTGAATCTGCTTGTCGTCTCCAAAGATGGACTTGATCTGGCCAATAGCGTCGAGGGCCTGGTTGAGAACGCGCACATGAGTCTCATTTTTGAAGCCTTGCACGAAGGACAAAAGCGCCGGAGTGGTGCCATAGCCAGCGAAGGCAATCTCGGCCGCTGAGCCAGTAATGAAAATCTTGTCCTCGACGGTCAGCTTGTCCAGCTGAGTGCCTAGCTTCTGTAGACGCTCTGGCGGGTAGTTGACACGGTAGAATGCTGTTGCACCGGCGTTCAGGACGTAGAAGTCATTGTCGACGCCGGCAATTGTGTACTCCTTCGTGGTCATGGAGGACGTGCCATCATCCTTGGCCTCACCGTCCTTTCCGCGGAACGCGAACGGAACCCACCAGGTAGTCTCGTCTTCTTCAGCCTTCACATCCCCGGTAGACAAGAAGCGAGACTGCTTGATGGTGATCTCCTTAGAGTCTTTGCTCTCAGTGACGGTAAGCACCGGGAAGCCGACCTTCTGCACCCAAGCCTCCATGAGCTTATTCACGTCTAGCGAGGACGCCTCGCTAAGGGCCGACCAGAGATCCTCTGTTTCGGCGTTCCCGTAAGCGTGTTTCTGCAGGTAGATGGCAATCCCTTTCAAGAACGTCTTGATGCCCAGATGCGAGGCCAACATGCGAATGATTGAACAGCCCTTCAGGTAACTGATCTTGTCAAAGATCTGGTTCACGTCAAGGGCGTCACGGACAGCGACCTGGATAGGATGGCTTGACCTCACAGCGTCGAGCTGAAAGGCTGCACTGTGGCCTTCTTCGACAAACTGAGCCCAAACTTCCCAGTCCGGATGGAGGGCATCAGTCGCAAGCCCTGATACACTCATTAGCCACTGTCTCCAGAGATGAACGGACTTGACAGCACTTACAGCCTGCCCAAGTTGCAAAGCCTTCATTCAACCACAAATCACGCCACCACGCCATGGTGACGAGGTTACCGAACCACTGGTGTGCAAGTTCTGCCAGGGGGAAGATTGTGTTAGTGCAGCTACAATTATCACCACTAACCCTGGTCTACCCTAACCCTAACCCCTGTCCTCGCACAGTTAGAACCAGGATATGGACTGAGACTTACCATGAGCAACTGTTGGTGCGGACCTGTCAGCGACTATTCGGCACTACAATCAGCGTTCTGGGGGGGTAAAAGCACTCACCGACATATGCGATCCGGTTCTTGTAACGGCTGTCCGACAGCTTCTCGTCAAAGAGAATAGCCGTGAGACGGTACGTCACCAGGCCCCAGTTCTCCATGGCTCCGTGGGTAAACTCGTGGACGGCCAGGATATCGCTCTTGGGCAGCGGGTAGTCAATGTCAAACTGCTCCGAGAAGTAGTCAATGTACTTTGGTGCGTGCTCCAGGGCCCAGCGACCCTGCTCCTTCAGCCCGCGGGTGGTGTAGACCCTGACGGGGAGCTGCTTGCCGTTGTACCGGCGCTCGGTGAAGGCCTCGATGTACTCGAAGTCGCCGACGGCCCAGGCGAGCAGGTAGGTGCTCATGACGGGCGTCGTCTCGAAGGTGACGACCTTCTTGTCGGCGCCGACGGGGGTGGAGTCCTTCTCGGGCATGTTGGACAGGGCGACCTGGTCGGCGGGGATCTCGAGGGAGAGGTCGAATGTCGCCTTGAGGTTCGGCTCGTCGAAGCAGGGAAACGCGCGGCGGGCGTCGCAGGCTTCGAATTGAGTGCTCATCATGTAGTGGAACTCGTCGTCGTGCGGGACGCTGGCTGCTGGAGTCACGACGGGCTTGTACTGGGCTCTATAGAAGCCTGCCATGTCGTGGTTGATGATACCGGTGAAGCTGACGGTCAAGGACGCCTTCGCGCTAGGCTGAATCTCCTCTGGAAAGGTGATGGTGGCCCGCTGCTTCTGCGTGTCGTCGGAGAAGGTCGTGGACTCCCATTCTCCATGACCCTTGCCGGCGGTCGTGACCAGCTTAGCGGTCGTCAATTTGAGCTCAAGGGTGTTGAGAGTGATATCCTTGGTCGGCTTGACCAGCTCTCCGGCGATGCTGATGTCGTGTCAGCGTAGTTCGAGAATCAATTTGGAGATTTTGGCCCTTCTGCAAGAGGACTCACGTCACTGTGCCCTTGTAGGACCAGTCGCCGAAGTCGAGATCCTTGATTGCAAGGTCATAGTGGCTCGGCTTGAAGTTGTCTGGCAGGATATCTCTGTCTGTCATGGTCACTTGTAGCTTAATCTAGGCCTGCGATGATGTAGATGGATAGAGTTACAAAAGGTGGCAGTATGAGATTCTTCGACAGACTTGACCGGGTGTACAAGTCAAACAGAGCTTGATAAACGTTTAAGCTCACCTGAGATAGCGGGGCGGGGCATCAAAGAGGGGCCAGAGTGGGGGGGATCTCGAGACTTTTAAGTAGACATCACCAGCAGGATCGCCGTGTATAACCGCAACCGGGAAGAGATGTTGCATGTCAAGCAGGACGCATGTGCTGATTGCAATCACAGAGGGTGTTTAATGGTAGGGATAAGCTAGCGGCGTGGCCGGGCCTCACTAGCACAAGTGCCCGAACAAAGAACAACTCAACGCCAACAGAAAACAATGTTAAGGCAATGGAGAAACCAGGCACAATGGATATACAACTACCTACTTACAACAGTGGACTTCAGTGGTACAAAACATTGTGCATCTCGGCTCTCGCACTAACATGCGTAATCCTACCATAGTGTAGTCACGTTCCCGTCCTCATCTTTCGGCAGGATTCACGACCATGTCTTGCCATCTCTCGGTGATAAGAGGTTAAGACGGAGCAAATAGTTGTCATAGGATCAATTTGATATCTCTCGCTTACACAGCCAAGCAATGGGCCATCCATAAACCCACTCGTGTCAATCATCAAAAGCAAACGCTGCAAATGGTACACCCAACCCTCTCCGTATCTCAGCAACGTCTCGTACCTGTGTCATGCTCATAAACAGTGCCCGATGCGAATCATAGCACCCCAGATGTGACCCCAACGCCATAAAAAGCACAAAGCACAACAGAGTACCGATATCCAGCGCTACCATCCGTGCCCAGACCCTATACCCAACGTCCCCCATGATGCCCTGTCCTCAGAGGGAATGATAAGCCCACATGCAACCCAGAATGCGGATGTAAAGAGCGAAAAGGGAAAAAAAATGCATCCCCAGACACGCCGCAGCCGAACTTCCGCACAAGCTCAAGGTGTCCTCACAGACGCAGACGCGGCAGCAGCTTGGCCCACCTCCTTGTCGACCTTGTCCGCGACCGCTTCCCACCAAGCACCATGCGTATCTCTGTCAACGGCGCTAACCCTGGTCATCTCATCGACCATATCACGAACCTTGTCCACAAACTCTGCCAACCCCAAACCGGCCAGCTTCTCGCCGGCAGTGCTGGTAGCCTTCACCTTCTCACTCGCGCTCGCGGCAGTCAAGCGGCCCAGGACATACGTCCTCAGGCGATTATGCAAGAGACGCAAGACCGGTTCGCGTGGCTGCTCGGCCTGCGCAGGCGAAGCGGCCGCCGCCTCCGCGCTAGCAGCTACGCACTTGGTCACGAGCGCGCGGAGGTGCGTCTTGGTCGCAGCCGGCATGGAGCGTCCTGCCTCGAGCGCCGCCATGACACCATCCACGGTCGAATCTGGGCTCTGCTCCGCCTCGAGGACGGCAAAGATGCGTCCCGCTTCCATCTTCCAGGGGGCGCGGACGTCGCGCTTCAACAGATTCTTGCATTGCAGCAGAATGGCACCAGCCGTTATTATGCGGCGCGTCATTTGGCCGGCGCGCTGAATGCGATTGGAGTCCAGAAGCAGCATCTCTGGGATTTCTGCCACCGAGATGGGCCTTGTCTGTGTGTACAGGTCGACCAACATCTGCAGATAGATGCGGTCAGCGCTCGGTCGCGACCGTGCGTGATTGACACCTTCCGGGTCTCGACGCGCGACCTCGGCATAGACTTTCTGGCGCGCGGACCGCCAAGCAGCTTCGGCGGCTGGGAGGTTGTACGTGCTAGCCTCTACAGTGGCGGCAAATGCCCTGTTTTCGTATGAAGTGGCCGACTCTATGAGCTGTGGCGCTGCGAGCTGAAGTAAGTAATTCGCGTAATCGCTCAGCATGACGTCGATGAAGCCCAGGAGTGCCTCTAGTCGGTCGACGTAATTGCCCTGACTAAGCTTATTCTCGGTCAAAGCTTTAAGTTCTTCGTCTCGCACCGGTGCACAGAGTTTCGGCAGTAACGAAGCCATAGACTGGAAAAACTTCTCGTACGAAAAGCTACCCGTCACAAATTGTTGGTGCGCGACCTCTGTGTCCAATAACTCCGCAATGAAGGTGTGCATGGAGTTGCCAGGCTTGACCAGGCGCTGCAACTTCTCGCGGACATACTTTGCAACCTCCAGAAGCAGAAAGAAGTGGGCGTCCTGGTTCTCCGTCTGCATTGTAGCACGCATCTCCCGGAACAGAGGTTGGAGCAAATGCTCCTGTTGTTGCCTGTACTCGTCTGCTGCTATGCGGAACTCCTTGTTGATTGCAAGCTCGTGAACAACGGTCCTGTTGTCTGGCAGCAAGCCCAAGAATTTTCCGGCATGTACACTAACCGGCGCATCTTGACCTCTTCGAGACGGAGTGGCCGGCGGCGTAGGCATCTGCGGTGCAACTGCCGGGGTATCGCCATCGCTAACCCCTCCGAGGTCGCTCATTTCGGCTTCGGTAGAGACAGACTGATCCGCAATGCGAGGTTTCGTATCGCCGGTGAGTTTCTTTTGCCGGGCTTTCCGGGCCTTTCTGACGGCTTCGAAAACGAGCTTTTTGCCCTGCTGCGGTCCGGCGAGCTTCTTGATTCGTACCATCAACATGAGTTGATTTTCTTGGATACTTTGCCGGTAAACCTCGTCGACGGAACCGTCGGTGTTTTCCTTGACAGTGTGCAGGATGGCGTCGAGCTCGACAAACTGCATGACCATGACCTCAACCAGAGAGTTGGAGTCGCGCGCTTTCCACGCAATGAAAGCGTTGTAGAACGCCGCGTACTCCTCGGAAAGTGACCGCAGCAGTGTCGGGGGAGGCGTGTAGTTGTTGGACGAAGTCAAACGCGAAAGAATGTTCTCGAAAGAGATCAACAGGTCTCTAGCTTTCCCAACCAAATCATGTATGTGCGGGTTAGCAAGATCTTCACGCGCGATTGACTTCGCCGGGGCTGCCCCAACCTGCTCCTGTTCTCCACTGCCCTCCTTGTTGCTGAGAACCTGAGCAGGATGCCCCAGGATGAGGAACGCGCTCAGAAACGTCCGCACAGCAGCCATTTCGTTGACAGATCCAGTATCTCCTTCTCTGAGCCCACAAACCCGTAGAATACGAGCGGTCATCACCAGCACCTTCTCTTGAGCGAGAAGCTCGGTCACCTTCTCGAACGAGGTCTCCCTGACGCCATCGATTGTGAGTCCGAGCTCCAGGAACTCGGCGACAGCCCTCTTCCTCCGCATAGCCGTCCACCACCCCCGGATTTTAGAGGCGGCAACATCCTCAGACATGGGAGTTGACTCCCTCTCCCTCAGCTCCTCCTCAACCTCGGGCATGACCTCGACCAGGGCAGGTTTATGCGTGTTCATGCTATGAGTCCTCTCGCGGACCCTAGCTTTGGCGGAGTTCCTGTTTCGCAACTCCTCCCTCCTCCTCTCAGCCTCGGCAAGACGCTCCTCCATCTGTAGCCTCATCTTGCGGAGATCCTGCTCTCTCTTCTCCTTCATGCTCTCCGCCACAGCCTTTGCCCTCTTGACTTCCTCGGCGCAAGTGGCGGCGATCTCTGCCAGGTTGCGCTCTCGGGCTTGAGCTGCAGCGATAGCGCGCTCCTCGCTGGCGGTAATGTCTCGTGTGGCGGCCTTGACCAGAGCGGCGCGCAGCCGCACTTTCTCGGCATGTGCGGCACGATCGGCAAGTCGGGCCTTGCGGTCCTCGAGTATCGAGGCGCGGCGCAGATGTTGGGCGACATACTTGCTCTGTGGTCCGTCGGCACGCAAACTGGCACCGTGGGAAGACCGCGACTGGGCTGATGAGATGCTGTTGCGGCGTGAAGAAGCTGCGCTGTCCCTCCGACGTGTCTGGTTCGTCGGACGGTAGAACAGCCGGGCTGCAATATGTGGGGGTGGAGCGTATACTCGTGGATCGGATTCATCTTGTTCTGCTTCGTTCTCAGCAGCAACATTGCCGGAAGCCTCATCGTCCATTGGATCTTGCGTAGTCGCAGATAGGGGGTCCAGGGGTGCTTCGAGACTCGGAGAGACCTCGGTGAGGTCCAGAGACGTTCGTCGCATGGCGTCGGTCATTTGAACGGTGGTCTCAAAGCGTGTTGTTATGAATTTGACCGCGAATCAAGAGCGGTGGCCAAGGAGGATGTACGGATGATATTACACTCTACAAGTATGCGTAGGCTTTTCCGGTGTAAGGCTATGCGATTGTATCAAAGGTGTATGTTTCGACTAGGTTGGAAAGATGCGAGCGGGGGGCCGATGGTGGCGGCTATGGTGGTTCAGCAGGAAAATAAACACGTCCAAGTTGAAAATCTAGAGATTGGAGAAGAAAGTTTGCGAACGATGGGCGTAGAAAAAAGGTGATGAAATAAAAGCTCTAACGACCGCTATCTCTCCGGATGCGTCTAGACGAAGAGAGAATCGTAGATGGCGAAGTGAAGGGTGAAGCCGTTCCCGTCAGCGGGAGCGTTGATGGCGGAATGGGAAAGTCAGACAAATGCGTTGGATGACTGGATGTCGAATTATGGAAGGCTGGGGAAGACCGCAGAGATGACGGAAAGTGGAGCCTTGCATTGACAATCATCCGCACTAGAACTCGATGTCGAATCGACGCTAAGATCGATCCGGACTAGTCAAACGTCATCCATGTCCAATGTCAAACATCGAGTCCCGACAAGATCCAGTCCAGTCCAGTATAGCACTGTCTAATCTCAACTTCGACATCAGCCGCCATGGTCTCATTCTTACGCAGTCAGAAGACGACTACCAGTTTCTCAGAGCAGTATGTAGTTCAAGTCATATGGAGTACCCAAGAGGCAATTTCTCACTCAACGCTTGACTGATGTGCCGGTCACGTGGTAATGTATCTCTGGCGTGAGCTGCTGCCACTTCACCGTAGTCAGTTGGTGCCAGCTGGTCGTGATAATGGCGCAGCACGGAAGACGGAACACGGAATACGACTTCAGCCTGACCAACTATAAAAACCCCGCGCATGGAGCTTACTTGACGTGCTACTCGGCTTCCATATTGTCTTTGCTGCTCGATATTCCATTGACGCCTTGATTAAGTTAGCTATGGCAACCCAGACCCTTTCCCAGCTGATTGTCAGGCCCTACCAGCCTGTAAAGCCCGGCTACAAAGGCCACACTGTCCTCACAACATTGAACTACTACGCCGACCCCGGCGATGGATCTCCTCCGACTCCAGTCGTAGTTGGCGGTAACACCGTCACTAATGAGCGGCCCATCGTTGCGCAGGATGTTGCTGTGCGGGATATCACGGGGGAGGAGGACAAGTACACGCTAGACAGCCACGGTTTCCAACTCATTCGGCATGAGACAAAGTTCACGGATTTCCGCAATCTTGAAGCCCTAAAGTCTGACTACTTCCCCGAAGTCGAGAGGCTTGTTCAGAAAGTGTAAGTCTCCGGACACCATCCATCATCCTACACTTCCACTCACGATTCTCGCGCCTTCAGCACAGGAGCATCGCGGGTCGTTGTCTTCGATCACAAGGTCCGGCATGCCCCGTCAGACTGGCACAGTCTAGGCAAGAACAACGCATCTAAGCGAGGACCACTGCACCGCGTCCATGTAGACCAGTCGCCCGCTGGAGCATTGACCGAGCTGACCCGCCGTCTGCCTGAAGACGCAGAAGAGCTTCAGAACAGGCGTTTCCAGATCATTAACGTAAGTAACCCAACCGCATTTGTTCCACTACGGGCTCAGTTAAATCTCACATGTATACAGGTCTGGCGGCCGTTAAAGACCGTCCACAAGGACCCGCTCGCCGTAGCGGATTCCAACAGCGTCCCGGACGCCGACCTCGTCCCTGCCTATGTCATCTACCCAGACCATCAGAAAGAGTTCTTTACTGTGTTGCCAAATCCGGCTCACAGGTGGTTCTTCAAGTACAGGCAGCAGCCTGACGAGACGATGTTCATCAAAATCTATGATACAGACGGCTCCGTCGCGAGACGGGTGCCGCATTCTGCCTTTTCAGATCCCGATGAAGAGGACAAGGAAGATCGGGAGAGTATTGAAGTGAGGACTCTGGTGTTCTACTAGAAATAACCTTCTCTTTGCTGTAAGCCCTACTCGCAAGGCAGAGTCGATGTTTCTTGTCAATCCGAAGGCGACACTAGGACTCGCCCGGGTTCAGACAGGTCAGTGATAATAGCCATATGCGGGATAACCAACCCCTGACTGGTGCATTGCATCACACAGTATATCTACGGGAAGAGGAGGCCCCTTCTACACGGAGAGTTGAAGTGTTTCCATCCTAAGAAGCACGTACCGCCTTGTATGATTTTAAGTCCAAAGACTGAAAAAACACTTGTGGTATTGAAAAGATGACGCAAGAGCCAGCTACAATCGACACGAGCATCACAGCCGTCAGGGAATAGCTGCAATCCGGCCGTACGGTTGACTGAACGCTTTGGACTTCAACTTTCGGAGAACTCCGTTGAAGAGGGCGAGCAAAAGTGTCATCTTCTGCAGAAGATCTGAGAGTAGCTTACCATTTCACTTACATTACCCTTCTGTCTATGCACCACGAGTGGTCTATCCTTGACGCGACAGGGTTCAGCTGCAAATGGAGAAAGTCTCTCGCTGGTCGACGCGACGTATGACACGATATTTCAGCACTCATCATATGGCATACTAAAACCAATTCGGACCTAGTCCCTGGGTAAACTCGTGTCGCGCAGCCCCATTTTCTCGCTTTGGGCTCTGTCCTAACCCAAATCCCGGATATTCGGCTCACGAGAGAAGACGCCGGCGGTCAAAGTGGTCCACCGGCTGTTCCGTCCTGCAGCTAGGGTCCAGCAGCTGAATGCAGTCTCCCATTGAGACTCTGTCACGGCAAATCGTCCAGTGCTGGGTCGCCCAATCCGGCAGCCAACCGCACTCATGAGGCCGTATTTGGTAGCTTGACGAAGCCACATTAGTGCCAATCAGATACTGGCTGTTTCTCGTATTCGGTAACACCGCTTGTTTACTTCCACGGTGAAGAAGGTATCGTCGCCTAACCGAGATATAAATTTACTAAGACTCCTTGTGAGTCGTGCCATAGTCGTGCTACATCCACACGACATTCAAGCTTGTTACCAGACGCAGATCTTGAGTCGGCCTCCTGAGCCAGAAAGCTATTTACAAATATTCCTTCTCCTATCGAACCTCTTGATACGCTCAATAGTCAATACGTCTTGCGGTTGACGATCCAAGCTGTTGACGATGCGTCTCATCCCGTTAGCCGCTACGGTTGCCGCCATGCTCTCCGTCGTCCTTGCTGACTGCACACATAACAATTGTCTTCGAGGTATGTCGAACCGAATCCTCGACTGCCGAGTTTCTTATTCGTGGAAGCTTACACACTTTTATACTAGCGGTGATTGGAGATGCCCATCCCGCGAGGAGCGGACTGGCAGACTGTAATTCGTATCTGGAGACAACCGTGACGCCGGCAACTAGGTCGGTTCACTGCATATCTCTGAAAGTACTGTTGGACTACGCTGACAGATAACATAGTACCGTCACCGTCACCGCCACTGTGTCTAGTACGACGCCAGAGACGGTCACGACAACCGTTGGGGCCACCGAAACCGATACTTCAACCATTGATATAACGACCACAACAGCGACGACGTCCTACGTACCCCTGGCAAAACGCCAGGCAACTGTCACGCCCACCTCGGTGCCACCGTACGCCTACACTGCCTGCCACTCTGACATCGCCTCGTACACTGCTGCGTGCTTCTGCATCGGTGCTACCGCCAACACGGTTTATGCTCCGACCCCTATCACTACCGTGACCGTAACGACGACGTCGGTAGCGACTTCCACCCAGACGGACACGGTGACCAGCAGCACGTCCACAACCCTCACCACAATAACCAAAACCGCCACCAGTGTCACCACCATTGAATCGCCCTGTCCGGAACCTGCCTCGGTGGCGTCTTGCCCGATATTGTATATATTGAATGACGGCGGTTCCGCCCCTTTTTTCAACGCCGTTTCAGCTTCTTGCAAACTCCCGACGGCGAACTATCAACAGATGACGGTCGTTGACAAAGACGTCGCCGATCCCTGCGCCGCAGCGGACTTTTGTCTCCAAAACTTGTCATGGGACGACGTTCTCTACACTATTACCATCTATTACTCGCGCAGTGCGGGTCACTATATCTGTCTGGGTTATGAACACCCGAATTTTGATACTTCAACATTCACTTATGACGGAGATGTGGTAGAGGTCTACGCGTTTAAGAATTCCTAGGCCAGTACAGGAACTGGAGGCGATATAGACATGACAGTTTCAAGCATCTTTTAGCCTAGTTGACGTTAGCTCTAGTCGAAATTGCTCTTTAAAGTCATCTTTAACCAACCTATGTCTACAAGACTACTTGAAAGAGATTATCCGTGACATAGCGAGATCACGCTTGCACAAGCGCGTAACGTTTGGACTTATTCAAGTAAGTGTATTATTTGGGCCTGGAGATGGAGCGAAGAGTTCAGCGCTGACCAGGCGCTGGGCATAGACTCATCGTGCTATGGCGTTGCCCACATAATTCCTCGTTACTCACAACCTTCCGCAAACTGTCCGTCGGACATGGCGTATCATTACAGACAAGACAATACGACACTGACTATAGTGTAGTCCACACCTTTCGCCTTTGCACAAAGTCTACTGGCTTATATGGGAAAAAATCGGGTTCGCGATTGCTACAGCACCGCCAAAGCCCGCCCTACAAGAATTTACATCTTCTTAGAGGGGATAAACTCCGGTTCTCCAACTTGCCAGGGGAAAGCGGCTTTGTGTTTAACTGGCTGTTATATACGAACCCGCCAATTAATTTAAATCCAGTAATGGCGGCCCAACCCGCAATTAGGATCACGAATTCTAACTCGTACTTATGCTTAAAAGGTTATCATCTGTTACGGTGCTAGCTCCGGTACCTGCTCGCTATAGTCTGGGGAACCCAGGTCGAACACAACGGTAGTCTGTTTCGACTATCTCTCAAAGAGCAGGTGTCATTGGAGAGACATGGAGAGACATGGCCTGACTAAAGCGCCCCCCCACCCCTCCGACAGGATCTATGTTTCACGCAATGTTACGTTGCCCCTTAGACAGTCCTGGACATTTTACCTCACAAGTAGGATTTCCGGAGCAAGCATACGATGCCGCCAGTTAAATAACCCGCAACGACGGCGGTGCATGCTGCTTTCAGCGGCCAGGCAGACACTGGATGTCCAGCAGTCGGACCGTCTTTCTAACCCGACCTTGGACAATGATTCCACCAGTTAGGATCAATTCCTTGTTTGCCTCTAGTGTTCCCACATAATTGCTGTGCACAATGTTGGACTGTCCGACAGAGCCTCTATCCATGCCGGCCATGTCTCGGCTTGATAAAGAGCCACTACTAGATTAACTGTCCTGCTGTGTAACTACGTAATGACAAGAAATACCACGCTCAAAGGCCAGACGATGATAAATAGACCCTGTACACCCTCTAAGATCGAGATGCTTCCTTGATTCTCAAGTAGACTGCCTTGCGGCCTTCGTGACACAGTGACACAATGCATTCGTTCTTCACTCCAGCGCTTCTATCCCTCCTGGCCCTCGCGGCCCAGGCGCGCGACGTCCCAGCCAACGTGCAGTCGTTCTACAACTCGATCAAGAGCCAGGGAACATGCAGCAACAAGCTCGCTACCGGCTTCTACAGCACCGACGGAGGCGCTAACAGTAAGTTTTCTTAAAATACCCCTTTTACTCCTCTAAGCCACACACCACCATACACACATGTCACCACCCCAAGAGCGATTTGACCAAACAAAACCACAGCATTCTCCTACTGCGGCGACCACATAGCCGACTACAACGTGCTATACATCCAGGGCACGGGCGGCAAGTTCGCCAACTTGGACATCGACTGCGACGGCGCGCAGGGGGGTCCCGCGGACGACGGCCGGTGCGGCAACTCGGGCGACACGCAGTCCATCACGTCGTTCGCGGACACCGTCAGGGGGTACAAGAAGGGGGTGTCGGACCTCAACGCCAACGTGCACCCGTACGTGGTCTTTGGGAACGCGGGGTCCAAGCCGGGGTACAAGACGTTCGATCCGCAGCAGTATGGGGTCAGGCCGCTGAGCGTTATGGCGGTTGTGTGTGGGAATAAGCTGGTATTATTTACCCCTTTCCTTTTTGCCTTCCGTGGCTCTCATTCTTGTGACCTACCTGGATCGTTGATTATCATGAGAGTTGTGACTGACAAGAGACCAGATATACGGCGTCTGGGGCGACGAGAACGGCGACGACGGCCCCCACCCCATGGTGGGCGAGGCGTCCATCTCGCTGGCGACGGCGTGCTACGGGACGGGCATCACGGGCAACAACGGCCACGACCAGGACGACGTGCTGTACCTCGCGTTCCCGGGCGCCGACGCCGTCCCCGGAGCCGACGGGGCGAACTGGGCGGCCGCCAACTACGCGGCGTTCGAGAGCAGTATTACTGCCCTCGGCGATCGGCTGGTGGCGAGGATTGGGTCGAGCGGTGGGACGACGCCGCCGCCGCCGCCGCCGCCGAGTTGTTCTTGGGCGGGACATTGTGCTGGTAAGTTGTTGACTGTCGCTTCTTGAGTGGGATGGGTTGGAATGGGATGTGCTGACTGACGTGATTAGGGGCTTCTTGTGCCACGGAGAATGACTGCTCTGATGACCTCACTTGTGTGAACGGTAAGTGTGCTTAGATGTAACACTCATTCGAGTATGAGTTACTATCAGTGGAGGTTGAAGATGCGGCAAGTATTTGTGTACATATATGCTATAAAGTTCGACTGTACATATTACACATCGGAATTGCTGATATGTACAGATTGTTGGTCAATAGAAGACAGTCCACTTATTTCCAACCCAACTTTTAACTTTAGCTCGACTGCCACACTACCTCGTACTATTATACATTAAACGGCTCTGCGAACCCGTGGCTTCAAATTCCATACCCTAGTCTCAGCTTAAAGCATCAGGGCAGCCAGAACCGGGAGTATGACAGCGGCAGCACCACCAACGACCTTGGCAGCACCGGCCGTGACAGGGGTGGTAGGCTTGGGGGTAGGTGTGTAGGCACCGGTGCCAACAGGAGCCGGCGCACCGGTGCTCAGGGGCGGAACCTGGGTGTAGTTACCCGCGGGGCCAGTGGGAGCAGCCGAGCCGGCGGGAGCGGTCACGTAGGTGCCGGGGGCGGAGGTGGCGGAGGTAGCACCGCTCTCGGGGCAGTAGGTCGTCGTGTCGACGATGGTGACTGTGGGCGCAGGGGTGGGCACGTTGGTAGGCGCCACGTAGGTGCTAGTCGTCGGCGTGGCGCAGGGGGTGATGGTGACGGGCGTGCCTGTGGGGGTCGGGATCGGCGCGGGGCTGTAGCTGCTGCTGCTGCTGGCGGCGGTGGTCATGGTGGCGGGGCAGACGGTGGTCTGGACGATGACGGTGGATGTGACGATCTTCTGCGTAAGGCTGGCGGGGCAGTTGGGGACAGTTGCGGCGCAGCTTGTGATGGTGTAGACGGCCGTTGAGGTCACCGTGCTCGTAACGAGACCGCTGTCGCCGCCGGTGGTGGTGCTGTTGCCATAGGGCAGAGCCGTTGAGGTCGAGGCGGAAGAGCCGGGAGAGACGCCGGTGCCAATAGGGTACAGTCCGGTGCCGGTAGGATAGACACCGGCGGGGTTGGTGCCATAACCGGTGCCAGCGCCGGGGCTGTTGCCCTTGAGACCGCCGACGTTGGAGACTCCGGTGCTGATAGGGAGCAGGCTAGCTGATGTGCTTGAAGCCTGGATGCCGGCAACGTCAGACGTCGAGATAGCGTGGTTACCCGCACTGCCAGTGCCAGGTGCCGGGAGGCAGACGTCAACACTGGCGGCAGTGGCGAGGGTAACGAGGACGGACGGGGCAAGAGAGAGGTCGAGAACGTCGCCGAGAGCGACATCGAGGTCGATGGCGACACCAGCAATGAGCTTGAACTCCTCCTTGGCGAAGATAGGGCACTTGTCGTCGGAATCGACCTCGGCGACAAGGGTGGTAGTGTAGTCGAACAAGCTGATCCAAACGGCCACGTCGACACCGGCACCGACGTCGAGTCCGACGATGCTAAGGCCAGCGTCAATGCCAATCTCGGAGCGGAGGCGGAGTCCCAGGCTCAAATCAACTTCGGCCTCAATCTCAACACCGGCGCCAAGGATGGTAGGCAGGGCCTGGACGACAAGGCCCTCACTATGAAAAGTATTAGCAAAGTTCAAAGCAAACCGGCACAGAAGTTCCTTACAGGTTGGAGTTAACGATCTCCTTCTTCAGGAGGCTAATCTCCACGAAGGCCAGATCAGGCAGAGTCAGGAAGACGCCGGCCTCGACGTCGATAGCAGCGGAGACAGCAACTACAAGATCAAGCGCAAAAGCGGCACCGGCATCTACAGCAAGCAGGCCGGGAATCTATAATTCGGTTAGCGCATGTAGCTAACTATGGGAGGGGAAGGCAGAACTCACAGCAAGATCGAGGCGAGGAGAAGCAAAGAGCTCGACAGAGGTGGAGACAGCGGCGCTGGCCTCAAGGTCGACCTCCAGGTAGACCTTGACGCCACCCAGGTTGATCTTGATCGTAGGGTCGATCAAGAACTTGTCGGTCACCTCGACGGAGACGGAACCGGCGACGGTAGCTTTGGGAAGAGCGAGCCCGAGGGTGACTTCCTTTTGGACACCGGGCAAAGCGGGTGCGGAGACACTGGATACGGGGAACAACAGTTCAGTTTCATTTCTACCTCAAAGACTTGAGTTGTTTGCCTTACCCGTGGTAAAGGATCTCGTCCACGTAGCTCTTTGCCAGGTTGAAGACGGCCGGGAGGGTAGTCCGGGTGTCGAGGCTGCTGGTGCCGACATATTGGGCGACGGGGCTGGCTTGTGAGAGGCCAACAAGCCCGGCTCCCACGAGGGAGCCGAAGGAAGAGAAACGCATCTTAAAAGAACGACTAAGGAACAGAGTCCTCTGTTTTGAAAAGAGTGGCTGTGTTGAATATCAACACACGGTGGTTAAGGAGAGAATGGCACAGAACCGAACGGCAGCAAACAAACTGTAAGACGGGCTGGAGAAAAAAGAAGAGACGATTGCGGACTGGCAACCTATCGCCATCTTTAAAGGCAATCTGCAGAGAAGGCCAGCCATGGTTCTCTCCTGAAGGCCCTTGTCGTCTTGAGAGTGTCTCCATCGGGTCCGTATTGCTTTGAAGAGTTCACCGCCGATCGCCATCTTGATCTCACCGTCTTTGCTCATCCGATCGCTGTCCAAGTTTCAGTTTCTCGCTGTTCCAAGGCCATGTCAGGCGCGCGATATTATCATCTCATGAAATTGCTATATTTTTCTTTCTCCAGAATGAGGGTATCTTATCGAGAAATTCTTCGCTGAGGTGTAAGTAGGTCTTGACGCTCACATGTCTCTCGATGTTTGTTCACTTCGAGACCCCTATACTCATCTCGGTAATCCACCTGGGTGGGATTCCGTAGCGACGCCAAAGACGGGGTCCTCGGCAATTGTTGGCAGTGCCTACGGGACCGTTGTCTGCACGGACTGTCGATCTTTGCGATGCCGCTTGCCCGCCTGGAAATTTTGGCGGGTTATCCAATCCATGGGGCCTCCAGCGCCCCATAACCCGACACGATCAACAGTCGACTGCAACGCCCGGGAAATGAAGGGACTGCGCACGCACAAACCATGCCCTTCCTCCTATTTGTGCTCCATAACATAATAGTAGTGCCCCCAGACCGTACACAGTAAGCTCATACTGCAATCTTAGAAAAGTAGAATCCTCTGACAGCTCACATGACGGACCGCCTATGACGTCGCCCAGTGTGCTTAGAGTTTCCAGAAAATTTAGGTGTCAGGACATGGATAAGTGACTGTACGGGTCCTCATTTCCATGCTTGGACCTCTTGTCTGATGGACATTTTGAGCTTGCCTTTCAAATGACGATGAAATGAAGAAATAGAGAGGCAAAACGACAACAGGCTGTCGTCCGCTAGTGTTGCCGCGAGGTCTAGAAAACCAACTACGCTTGAAATCGCGTGTCAAGGTAGCGGTACCGATTGACGTTCGCGCTTTCGAGACGATGAGAAGGGAAATAAGCGCGCTTAGCGTTGTTGATGAGACCCAGATATCTCGATATGCCCTCTCGTGTTAACGGTAACCCAGTAACGAAAGATGATGCAGGAGTTTCATGGTCCGCGGCGCAGAATACAGCCTTCGAGGTTGAATATGGGTCAAAGCCGAACGTGGATATTCGCCTGAACTCTTGGGGTGTAATGCGCGGCTATTGAGCTAGCAAGATGGATGGAACAACTTGTCCTATATGCTCTGTTAATCAAGCAGGGCTGAAACCCGCAATCAATTGTCGGAACGGGAAGATATGCAAGTGTTGCGCTAGGCAAGGTCACTATGCTCTCCATTGTATACCTTTGTCTGTTAGTTCTGCTTCATGAAAAATGACCACGCTCCCGAAGAGTGCCCAGCTCGGACATGCACTCGTGACTGGGGGCTGGGCATTTTGCCAAGGAGTGCGACGTTAAAAAGAAGTGTCATAGCCGTGGAGAGGAAGGCCACTTCGCCGTTGGATGCCCTTGGAGTAAAGCCAGTATGCTATGCGATAACTGTCGACAACCCGGTCACACTTGCGATAAATGCAATAATCCCGAGGTCTGCAACAGTTGCAACCGGCTTGGCCATTCTGCTAAGAACTGTCCAAGTAAGTCGCGTATGGCGTGTTCGGTCTGTGGTGAAAAAGTAGCAAGCGAAGAACTGCACCTCCGATCGGAGTGTGTCGACCGAAATGAGGGATACCAAAAGCTGTGATTTTAGAGAACAAGCAACAAAGTCCGTGGCTCGAGTCTTTAGGGCTGCTAAGTCATCGCGGGATGGTTCTTATATCGGTGGATTCATACATCGTTAGCGGCTTGAAGTAGCGGCTCACGAAAGGCTGGACGGCACAAGCTGCGCAAGGCTCCTCGAGAAAGGTCCGGCCATAAGACGCGCACCCTCAGATTAGGTATTTGTAGCCGCTTGGCTACTCGTGAGAGGCAATGGCGCACGAGGCCATCAACATGACCTTTCCAGCTACAGACTGGGTGCGTGACGACCGCAGCGTGAGAGACATCATGTAGCAGAAATACGCAGGTCGAACGAATAGCATCCCGAGATGGTATGTCTCTCTGCTATAACACTCCCACATCTGACAGTTACGACACACAGGGCTCAACTTGGGAGTCGACATTGCGGAATGACTGCTGGACACCTGTGAGCCGGAAGCGTTGTGGACAAAAGCACATAGCTCTATATGTTCTGGTATCACGACAGGGTATTGGGACGGTGCATCGCTCGAGGGTCGACGACGTCATGGCCTCGTGTCAACGACACAGAAATATCCGACGGGAAATGAATCTCGTAACTCGGGTGGCTTTGCCAAGTTTGGAGAATCTGGGGAAAAAAGACGGCGTTTCTAGCGGATGCGGGGTACAGCAGCGGCCCAGCGGCCATAACCGAACTGCCAGTGGCGCCCGTAGCGTGAACGAGCAACCAGGCAATGCCAGGTTCGGGGGAACATCCTCGCGAGATGGGATGGCTTGTCAGGTTTGTCACCTCTTTTCTACCCCATCTTGCCTCTTCACGTGTTCTCCCATAGTTGTTTGGCAGTTCCAAGGAATCTTTTCCTATCAAAACCCGCCAAGAGAAGCAGATCATCGCTGGCCTTCCCAAAAGGGAAGAAGAGTGCGTCGTGCCTCCAATCATGGTTGGGACTTTAGCTTGCCACAGGTCCAGCCTCTCCACCTAGAATGGCAGACTTCTCCGCCATCGAATCCGACTGCCGGTGAGGGGAGACAGATCTCATTCGTCCCCCATGGGGGAAGCCCTCCCTCTTTAGTCACCTCTCAGGCCATTTTACTTCCGTCGGGCATATTCCACCCAAGTGATATGCAGGTGTTTGTGTACGAGAAGGACCGAAACGTCAACTTGCGTCGGGCAATTTATCGCAGTACTCCTCATTACCGTTGCAGAATGGCGGGTCACTTACCAGGGAGGAGAAAAGCTGATACCAACAGTATATATCAGTGTCACTGCTCCTCATGGCAGATCCTCCCGTCGACCATGAGATCCATCCGACTACCACCGCAGGCGCATGACAACATAGCACGCCCGACAAAATGTTCTCCAAAGGCTTCTGGAAGCGCCGCTCTCTGCGTGTCGCCGACGACAAGACCACCACAGCGGCCGAGCTGACCCTGCGAGGATCGATATATCCCATCTGTCTCGTCACCATCCTGTTCTTCCTGTGGGGCTTCAGTTACGGACTGCTCGACACTCTGAACAAGCACTTCCAGAACACCCTGCACATCGACAAAGCTCGCTCGTCCGGTCTTCAAGTGGCCTACTTCGGGTATGCTGACCTTTTCTCGCACCCTAAGTCGCGCAACCGACTCCAGAGAGCATAGCAACTGACCAAATCACCCCAGAGCATACCCCATCGCCTCCCTCGGCCACGCGGCCTGGATCCTGCGCCACTTCGGCTACCGCGCCGTCTTCATCTGGGGCCTCTGCCTGTACGGGCTGGGGGCCCTGCTGGCCATCCCGGCCATCAAGGCCAAGTCGTTCGGCGGCTTCTGCACGTGCATCTTCATCATCGGCAACGGGCTGGGCAGCCTGGAGACGGCGGCGAACCCGTACATCACGGTGTGCGGCCCGCCGAAATTCGCAGAGATCCGCATCAACATCTCGCAGGCCTTTAACGGCATCGGCACCGTCATCGCGCCCGTGCTGGGGTCGTACGTCTTCTTCGCCTTCGACGACACCCGCGCCCTGCAGAACGTGCAGTGGGTGTACCTAGCGATTGCTTGTTTTGTGTTCTTGCTGGCGACTATCTTTTACCTGTCGGCTATTCCTGAGGTGACTGATGCGGATATGGCGTTCCAGGCGGCCGAGACGCATGCTGGCGAGGACGACAAGCCGTTCCGCAAGCAGTACCGCCTGTTTCATGCGGCGTTTGCGCAGTTCTGCTATACGGGCGCGCAGATCGCTATTGCGAGGTGAGAGATTTCCCCCTTGCCCTCTACAGGCTTTTACCACTTCGTTGCTTGCGGTATGCTAACCTTTTTCGACAAAAATAGCTACTTCATCAACTACGTGCGAGATACCAGGTCTAACACAGACGACTCCCTAGCCGCCAAGTTCCTGTCCGGCGCGCAGGCGGCCTTCGCCATCGGCCGGTTCGGCGGCGCGGCCATGATGCACTTCGTGCGGCCGCGGTGGGTGTTCCTGTTCTTCATGAGCATGTGCATCGTCTTCATCGGGCCGTCCATCACGCAGCGCGAGAACGCGGGCATGTCGATGCTGTACGTGACGCTCTTCTTCGAGAGCATCTGCTTCCCGACCATCATGGCGCTGGGCATGAGAGGGTTAGGCAGGCACACCAAGCGCGGCAGCGGGTACATCGTCGCCGGCGTTTTCGGGGGCGCGTGCGTGCCGCCGCTGACGGGCGCGGTGGCGGACATGCATGGCACGGCGCTGGCCATGGTGGTGCCGATGATGTTCTTCGTGGCGGCGTGGACGTACGCCCTCGCGGTCAACTTCTGGCCGTGGTACCGCGATACGGCGGACGCGTTCACCACGACGGAGATTGGGATTGAGGGCCCGCATCGGGACGAGGAGACGGGCGAGATTGTGGGCGATGGGGAGAAGGTGCGCAGCGTGGAGTATGAGGGGGCCGCGGATACGGCTTCCCCTGGGAAGCTGAATTAAAGTGTCAATTGATTTGCGGGGACACAGCGGGCAGCTTTAGTCAGAGCGGAAATTGCAGGGTTTTTTCACCTTTGTTCTGCTTGGCATCGTCACCTACGGTGCAAGCCACATCATGCCAACCACCATTGAGAAAGCTTGTGATGCCCGCTGATGCACCGTTTGCGACTGATCTGGCATTACGTTCAATCGGGGGATCTCCCCTCGGCGATTCCCGCCATTTGCGTCACACTGCTGAAACCATACATCTCTTGGATCTTGCCAAGGTGCTGTTTCCTCGAATCTCTCCGTCAGACACCCAAAATGGTGGTCCGTAAACTCGGGTCGGGTCCTTAGTAAGGCCTTCTGGAATGTCAGACGCAGTCTCTGCACAACCCTTCGGCGATAGTGCGGCATCGACTTCCGTAGCGGGATTTGCCGCATCCTTAATGATGACCAGTACCCGGATGGAAGATTTTCTTTGTGTGATGACATCCATTCTCTTTTCCCTTTCCTTCGCAGCAGGTGTGGTTAGTCTTCTTATGTTGCCCGAACGGAGTGTAGGGGTTTAGAGGAACAAGTCGTCCAAGTGGTCGATACATCGCAAGAATGCAGGTCGTGGCTGTACCGACTCGTCGTCCGCATCCGGGTATAAGAGAGGAGTTTCTCGAGACGTATGCAGAGCAGCCTCGCTTCTACCGTCAGGTGTTGATCATCAGAGCGGTCACCCAACGAGTGTTGCTCGCGCTTTAGCGCTACCACCATCGCAACAACCTTCCAGGACAGGAAAAGACAACTGGCATTATAATGCAGAGACTGGCAGTCCCTGAACCTGTGCGCCTCAGACTCCCGGAAGACAACGACACTCCACCAGCGCACGTGCAAGGTCTACACCAAATTCAGCAGGGGTGAGATATCGTCCAAAGCCCTGTCTATCACGCGCTGCAGATAACCTCCTCCCTCCTCGCCAGCCCAGGTGACAACCCTAGCGCTAACACCGTCAACCGTACTCGACCGGCGCACTGATCAACCGACCTGATACGCTGCATCACCTCTATCATCAGCAACAACAGCAATCACCACAGCCGTGGCTACTCGTAACCAGCCCCTTAGTCGTGCTGGTGGCCCCTCGCTGCATGCGCGAAGGCTCTGGCGCTGGGGGTTTTCTGAACAGGCTCAGCGGATGGGGGCGGTGCGAAGCCATGACGGAGGGCAAAATGACGGGACGGGAGTTTCAGGGACGTTGATGTGCCTGTCGGCGATGAAGAACGTCCGCGGGTTCGGCCAGGGGGACTGTTGGAGAAGGAGGATGGGCGGGGTGGGACCCCGGGTACCTGGCTCTGCTGCTGGTGGCGTAAGGGTGTCCGAGAGACGTGGATGGGCTGTCCTGGCGAAGCTGGTGGCTCGTCGTGCCTGCTGACGGGGAGGTTTGGCGAGACGGCGGTGGTCGCGCTATGCGGGGGAGGACGTCATTGCCATGGATCGGAAAGGAGAAGATCCTCCCGGAGTTGGGAGGCTGTGGCGGCGAGTCGTGGCCCGGTGGTCGGGTCAGGGTGGTCTAGATGATGAGTCGAGGGTGACAGGGCGGGCGTTGTGGTGGGGAAAAGGCGCTGGGTCCCTCCTCCAGATTCTGTGGGGGCCCTGTGTGGGATGATGTGCTTCGGGTGAGATGAAAGGGACACGGCTGTTTGGATACAACTAGCGAATGCATCTGGTGCGGCTGGGACATAGATCATGGGAGCCCCACGGTAGTCAGATATTAGACTTGTAAGGGTGCACAATAGACGGACTTATATGTGCAATGTGTATGTCTGCTCTTTACAGCTTGTGTCCCAGCATAACAGTCTTCTCGTCGTCTTGTCTACTGAGATTGTCGACAGAACACAAACATATCGGGTAGAGGTATCGAGCACACGTCTATTCTAGCAGTTAGAAGCCATGCATCTACACATCCTAACAGGAGGCACATTGTGACAAGTCGCAGAGCACACCTGTGTTCACTCAGAAGCCTGATACTCTTCGATTCATCATCACGACTAATACCTTCTCTGTCATCGAGGGAGAGCAAGAGGGGGACAGAAACAGCCTGTTGCAGGTTCGGAAGACAACATTACTTCGTACCAAGGTAACCAACTAACAACGAGCATTCTCTATGGATCATTCTTTAAAAATCAGGAGGATATCTCGGCCAACACCAAAAATGCATAACAGTCAGTGCAAACAGCCGCCAGACAGACCAACCTAGGACAAAAGAAAATCTCGCGGTGTCATCCACGACAAGATAAGTATCTCAACGACAGTATCTTCCAACATCAGGGCACTCAGGCCCTTCTCACCAAGCCAGTGTCAAGCAGAACTTACGATCTTCACTTGGCCCCATTGGCCATCTTCCCCCTCTCAAGCTGCGACATCTCCCCAGCAAGCCGGCCGAACTGCCACTCGGGCAGCGTGATACCAGTCTGGTCGTTGATAGTCGTCATGAGCGGCGGCAGCATCTGGTAGATATTGCGCATGGTATCAACCTGGCTTCCCCCCGCACCCGCCTCGGCTCCACCCTGCGCGCCCGTGTTCCACACGCTGATCTTGGGCTGCAGGCCGTTGATGGCCGTGGCGTTGGCCTTGGCCAGCTCGACGTACGTCCCGCGCTCGATCATCAGGTACTGCAGCAGACCGGCAGGCCCGCCAAGCGCCTCGCCAAGCTTAGCATACGCGCCGGCCATGGCTGCCAGCCCCTCGGCCTCGCGAAGCTTCTTGACCAAGCCGGCGTCGGCGTTCTTGACCGCCGCGGCGCTCCAGGCCTCGGCGTCGAGCTTGGTCTTGTACGCGGCCGCGTCGACGGCCTGCTTGGACTTTTCGTAGTCGGCCCGCGCCTGGGCGGCGACTTCGTAGGCTTTCGCGTCGGCGGCCTGCTGCTTGGACTCGCGGGCGATCTGCGCCTTGACGACGTCGGTGGCGCGAAGGCGCTCCATCTCGGCTTGCGCGCGGCGCACGGCTACGTCGCGCTTGAGGTCTTCGTCTTTGGCTTCGGTGGCGCGCGAGGCTTCGATGCGGGCGATGTCGACGTCTCGGTCGAAGGCGGTCCGGCGGGTGGCGAGCCGGGCTTCGGCCTCGGAGCGCTCGATCTCCCGCTCGGTTTTGGCGCAGGCTGTGTCTGCGTGGCTGGTGGTTTGGCCGTATTAGTTTCAATCTCTGGGGTAGGGTAAGGTTGACTTTTGTCTTACATCTTGGCAATCTCTCGCTCCTGCTCGCCTTGGCGCTTGGCTTCGCCGACGTCACCGCGGAGCCGGGCGTCTGCCACGTCGATACGCGCCTGACTGGTGGCGCCCTCGTGGGCCTTCTTCGACAAAGACTCGAAGTAGTGGCTATCCTTGGCGTCTTTCAGCTCCTTGACGTTGGCGTTCCAGATCTTGAGCCCGAGCTTATCCAGCTCGGTCTGGATGTTGCGGTAGATGCGCTGCTTGAAGACCTCGCGCTCGGTGAAGATCTCCTCCATGGTCATGCTGCTCACCAAGACGCGCACCTCGCCCTCGATGATGCCGCGGACGATGTTGCCCAGGTGCTCCGGGTTGGCGGCCTTTCTCGAGCTTTCGGACTCGGCGAGCAGCATGGCGTACTTCATGAGGGCGTCGCCCCTGTCTTCGCGGTGCGTGGCGTCGATGTGCTCATCTTCGTCGTGGTTGGGTGAGTCGTGCGTCTCTCCCTCGGTGCGGCGGAAGCGGGAGTTGGCTCCGCGGTGGTTGATATCCGGTCCGACGGTGAAGACTACGGGAAGCATGAACTGCAGCTTCTCCTTCGTCATGGCTTGGAGGTTCATGGAATAATCATGCGGCCTGACGGAGAAGCGGGAGACCCTTTGGAAGGGCCACACCCAGGCTGATTTGCATATCTTGACATTTTTGATCTGATCAAGAGCTGGTTAGTTGCTGTTGTCCGTCCGAAGAGTGATTGGGAATACGAACGCTCATGCCAGTGATGGCCAGATACTCATCTGGAGCAGCCACTCTGTAGGACGCCATCTTGCTGGTGTTGTCCTTGCTTGTGGTGAACGTATAGATTCAAGAAAGCGCGCTGGTATGAAAAGACCGTATCAAAGACTGTCAGAGTGTCCTTGTGTTGCTGTGTGATACTCGGTTTAAAGGAAAGATGACGAGGTGTCCGAACGAAACGGGACTGGGGGATATATGCTATGTGTTGCGCACGTAAGAGACCCTGGTACGCGGATTCCTCTCAAGGTGACTGCGAATAAGGCTTCCGAGGCAGAGACAAGGTTTAGTAGTACGACCACCAAAGGCTAACACGATGGTGGACGAGAGGGTTTGAGTAGCAGAGTCGAGAAACCAGGTGGTGATAGAGTATGACTATCAAGAGAAGTCTGACATGAAGTAAAGCCTTCTCGTGCCTTGCGCTGTCTCGACTTATATATCTCTATTCTGCTCAGGCCATCCGAAAGCGCCGGCACATCGGCCGAGTTCAGCCACGTCGTGGAAAATGGTTGATATGCAAGCCCAGGAAGGCCATCTTGGCGACTACCACAGCCTCTCAAACGGGCCCCCTTGATCTACCGCCATATTCAGCCTTGAACAGGGGTGCATCAATGAGAGGGGAAGGTCCATTGTTCTCGAATGGTTACACAGATGCAGAACATGGACGTAGTTCGTGTTGATGGCTGTGGGAAAGGTGGCCTGGTGGAAAGGCTACGGTGCCTGCAGTGCCGTTGAGGGATTGGAAAGAGTGGGTCGGGTCCCACCTGCACCCATGGGGTTAGGGTTTTGACTGGTTTTGCAGAGGAGGCGCAGAAGTCAGCAGGGGCCTAGAAATGTGGGCCTCTTGCATCTCTCGGTGCCGTGATGCGGGCTTGGCTTCAATTTCATTGTCTTGGGTCATTCTCCAGCTCTTGACCGAAGGCATTGCGTCAGAATTATCCGGTGTCCAAATGGAGCAGAACCAGCGCGAGCACGTTGTGGGATACACTGCAAAGAATGGAGTCATCTAAAATGTTGAATCGGTGCATAACTGACATTAGTCCGTCTTACATGCTCGACCCCAGCACTCATGCCGGGCAACAACCGCGTCTCCCACAAACCGGATTACGATACACGAGCACACTGGCTACGTCTCTCTATTCTGGCTACTGCATATCTAGCATGTGAGCTATTGTCTGCAAGTCGTGCGAACCGGAATCAATCGCGCTGGCCGGCCGATCTGCATCGGTCGTGGTGCAGCAGCACTGCATCCTCGGGAATCAACTCCCTCCACTGCCCGCCGATCCCGCATCAAAATGACTGCTTCTCTGGGCTCTAATAATGCTCGGCCTTTCGGCTCAAGTGGCCAAGCCAAGAGGTTACCAGATCCGGCTCGGTGACCAAGAAAAAGCCTAACGTGTTCATGGGATCAGGCCAGGCAGACCATCTCGACTCAGCCTCACCCACCTCATACCATCAACCATTCCCTTGTAATATCCTGACCTAAAGGCATCCTATCTCGCAAGTCTCGCTTCTTTCTATTGTTCTCTCGCTTAGATCGACTGCGCTAAGGCACTTGTCGTTTGTGCCTATGGCATGGCAGATCGTCACTTCGTGCTCGTGACTTACCGAGCCTCCTATCTAGGCAAGCTTTAGTCTCCAGTCAAGCCGGACTCTTCAAGCTTTCCGGAGCACCTTTGCGCTCGTTTCCAACTCACACCAGACGGGTTGCAGTTCGCTTCGGTCTTGAGTGAATCAAGGTTCATTGCCTTCAGTGCGAGTTACTGTTACGGCCGGTGCCCATCTTTAAGCTTTCTGTGTGCCAGACAGGGGACCTCCCTCGACCATTCTCCTTTCTCTAATCCGTTCCTCGTTCGTGTCACAAACACCTTCAACCCAATCCATCGTTGGTCATTATTGCAGAGGGTCACTACCGTATATTCCACCGCATCTGCAACCATCGCACCAGGAGATCACAACTCTCATTACATACCACAACTCACCTCCCCAACCCCAGCATCTCACAAGAAATGTCCAAATTCCCCCTCCCCCCGGACGCAGAAATGGACGACGACCTCCCCCCGTCATACACCGCTCCCCCGCCCTCTTACTCGTCCTCCCTCCTCCCGCCCCTCTCTCTAAGCTCCCAGCAGCAACCCACCTCCCTCTCCGCAATCCTAGACCCCCTATCAACCCACCTGCGCACCCTGCCCGCCCGCATACGCGCCACCAACGCCATGGCGCATTCGACCCAGGCGGATAACGATCTCGCCGTCTTGTCGTGCCTGCTGCCCGACGTAGAGCGCTTCTTACTGTCGGCCGATATCGCGAACGCGCGCGCGGGTGTCGCGGAGCTGGTGCTTGTTCCGGGGAAGGTGGTTAAGGCGGGGTGGACGCTGAGTGAGGCGGAGGAGAGGAGGAAGAGGGGGGAGGTTGTTGCTGTGGCGAGGGTGGAACTACCTGATGTTGAAGGAGAAGGGGGAGATGGGAAGGAAGGGAAGGATGGGAAGGTGGATAAGGGTTGGCGGGACGAGAAAAGCTCGCGAGAGGTAGGAGGAGGAGGAGGGTGGTCGGAGAGCGAGGGGTTTGACGGCTGGGGTCGCTGGGACGATGACGCTAGCGGGAGCGGTAGTAGCAATGCGCTCTGGTGGCGCGACGAGGACATGGCGCGACGGCTGGCGGCGTATCTCCAGCCCAAGGAGAAGGTCAAGACGGAGCGGAAGGAGATCAGGGTCGAGGTCCAGCACCAGCAGAAGGAGGAGAAGAAGGGCCTCTTTGGCTGGGGACGCAAGGGAGCGGCGGCTGAGACTAAGCCGGTAACGGGTACGAGTGCTCCGGCGGGTAAGGGTCCGGTGGGGCCGGTAATTCCTGAGACGGAGGGGGTCACTATGACGGTAAGGGCGAGGGAGGTCACGTTCAGGCGGGAGAATGAATTTGGGATCTGGGAGAGTATGAGCGGGTGCGGAATTGTGGTTTCTATACGGGTGCGGAAGACTTGAGCCGTGTCTTTTGTCTGTATTTTGCGTCGTAGAAAGTCTACATCGTGTGTCTGTCTAGGGATATCACAAGCTACATGGGCATACACACAGAAACAGAATATCATATCACAAGATCCTTAACCGAACCGTATTCCCTTACTCGGCTCCCACTGCCCGCCAGCCGGGTTTCCTCCTCCCTGCTGTCCGCCGCTCCGCGGATTCTGTCCCGGCGCCGGAGAGCCGGCAAACTTGATGCCCATGTCGGGCGACCACACGGGCGCTGCGACGGGCGGCATGGGCTTCGGCTGCTGCGGCTCGAGCTGGTCGGCCCACGACTGGATGCGGGCCTCAGCCGGGCTGTGCACCTGCTGGCGCGGTGGAGGCGGCTGCTGGTTGTAGAACGTCTGGTAGCTCTGGTCTTGCGGCGTTTGTTGTGGCGGCGGCGGGTGGCTGATGGACATGGACGCCAGGGGCGGCATGAGGATCTCACTGCACAAAGTAGCGGTTAGTCTCAACGGTTCGAGCACAGGGGGAAAGCAATGTCAAAATATGCGCAGGACTTACTCCTCCAAACTCCGCGCATCCCTCCTCCGCTCGTTGACCCACGCCCTGGCATGGTCCCTGAACTGGCCCACGATCCTGCTCAGGTCATTGTAGAACTTCCGCCCCGTCTCGACGTTGCGCACGATTTCTTTATAGGCGTAGTACGCGTTGTCGAGCCGCTGCAGCGCCGCCTCGCGCTCCTTCCCGCCCTTGCCGACGCCCATCTGCCTGACCTGGGCCTCGAACTCGCGGCTCGCGCGCTGCACGTCCGCCAGCACCTTGTCCTGGTCGGCGCGCTCGCGCTCGAGCGCCTCGAGGTCCACCTCGTACATGGCGTCGAGCCGCCGGCCGAAGAAGTCCTCGAAGTGCGCGGGCACGATGGCCGTGGTGGGGTAGGTGCGCTCCAGGCGCGCGGCTTCGGCCAGGATGTCGCTCTTGATGTCGTCGGCGCGGGCCTTGTCGCGGAGGGCCTCGGCGCGCTTGCGCCGTCGGGATTCGAGACGGAGGACGTCGTTGTAGGCGCTGCGGAGTCTGCCCAGGGCCGGTTTTATCGTCTCGGGGATCTCGGTGCGCCGGCTGCTGGGGACGTAGTCCAGTAAGACGCGGTCGGGTCCGGCCAGTAGGGCGAGCGTGTCGCGGACGGCGTCGAACTTGTCGCGCACGACGGCGTCGCTCGACGTGCTGCTGGCGAAGTAGCCGTCGATCTCGGCGGCTTGGGTCCACAGCTTGGCGCCGCCGTTGGGAGTCGGGTCGGCGCGGCTCTCGGGGCGGTTCCACCGCGCGGTGCCGTGCTTACGCCGCAGCCGGGTATCTTCCTCTTCTTCGGCAGCGAGCAGGGCCTTGCCTTCTTCGAAGACGGCGCGGTCGCTGCCGCGCAGCTTCTCGATGTCGGCGAAGCAGCGCTGCAGGCGGTTGAGGGCGTCGGCCTGGCGGATCTCTTCGGCGTGCTGCACCAGGGTGCCTGGCAGGCCGAGAGGTTTCTCGAGCGCCTGCAGGGAGCCGGGGAGGTTGAGGCTGGAGAGAATCTCGTGCAGGTGGTCTGTCAAGGTCTCGAGCTCGCCGATAATATTGTTGTTGACCAGGCGGTCGCGGCGTTCTTCGTAGATGGAGACGGCGACGTGGACTGCGAAGGGGACGAGCTTGGTGAAGAGCGCAGGGCCGAACTCGGCGTGGTCGCCAAGGTAGTCGTAAGGGTTGGCGACCTGTGGTGGGATGCGGGCCACGGCCATATTTGCCCTGTCGAGGATCTTTAGCTCCGACTTTGGGGGGACGGTGTCTGGAGCACATTAGTAACCAAGAATCGGTTGAGCCGGCGTGTGGTGTGGAACTCACTCAGGTATATCACGTCGTTATCCCTCTCGGCTCGCTTGAGGTCTTCTTCCACACGCTTTTTGAGGCCATTCAGGTCCTCGATTACAGCCTTGCTCAGATACGTGCCTCGAGTCTCCTTCAGCCCCTCGTTTACACAGGCCACAGCGTCCATCAGCCGCGCAATCTCCTCTCCGTACTTCCTCTTCTCCAGGCAATCACACGCAGCACGGTATTGAGCAGCAGCGGCGAAGTGGTGGTGCTTGGCGCTCATGTGGTGTATCCAGGCGGAGCTAATGGCCTCACTCTTCATGGCGGCCTCGCCGGCGAGGTTGTACAGGTCCGAGACCCTGGCGGCGAGCTTGGCAATCGAGGCGTCCTTGTAGCCGTCCATAACGGCCTTCTGCCAGAAGCACTCCTGGCTCTGCGCGAGACACAGCTGCATCAGGGCCTCAAGTGTCGCCTCGTCCATGTCCTCGGGTGGGTTGGCCATGCGCAGCTCGGGCAGGATGGCCGTCTTCATGTGGCTCAGCACGCCGGCCGCATGGGAGAAGTAGCTAGATGCCGTCTTCAGGCCTTCGGTATTGCTCCGGTTCGACGCAACAGCGAGCTGCGAGTAGAGCGCTGCGAGGTTGTAGAGGATGTTGAGGAGCTCGTACTTGAGGTTGTTGGCCACGAGAGGCCGCTCGGTGTTGTAGCCTAGGGAGGGGTACCATGTGAACTCGGCACCTATCTGCAGAAGTAAGATATTATAAGCTATGCGTACTTCCTAGTATGTACCGAGCATACCACCACCTCTTGCACGTACATCGATCGGGAACTTGCCCGTCATCCAGACGAGCTGCCCCGCATAGGTTTGCAGCTTCTTGATGCCGCTCTGGTGGGCTTCCCGCACGTTGACGGCATCGCGTCGAAGGCTATCGATGACCTCGAGGTCGTGACGGAACATGTCCGGGTGCTGGTCATATTTGGTGGAGATGTACTGCCGTATCGAAGTGGACAGCGAGATCTGGGTCGACTTCCGGAAGGGAAGCGACAGGATGTTGGAGCTATCGGGTCATGTCAGCGCAGTCGCGAGTTATACTAGACCAACTTGACATACGTAGCAGCCATTATAGAGTCACAAGCTACCTAGCATTGTGTATTGTGTAGTGTGTATCTGCCATGTGATAGAAAACTTGCTGTTCCTGTCGTGCTTAGGCACGATGACTTCATTCGGCGACGACGTCAACAATGGCGGGGCAGAGCAGCTCCCGTCATTTGACAGCTTGTTGCCAGCTGGTCCCAACTCCTGTCCAACCCTAACCCTAACCCCTAATCCATAGTTCAGGCAGTTTGTCTGGACACTCGGTGAATCTGAGATCTCGCACAAGTTCTGGGCCTCAGGTGAGCATGAGAGAAACCTGAAGGGAGGCATCTGAACCTGAAAAGACTCCACCAATGGGGAGCTCATGAGTCAAGTGCAAAGTAGTTGTGGGCAGTTGCTGTCAACAGATTAACGCGAGGAGGTACGTACCGCGGGGAGTGAAGCAGAATTTGCACGCACGGACCCATCCACTCCAATATATAACCTCGCTCGTCCGCAGCTCTTTTACTCTTTTCTTCTTTTTTTCTTCATGTTCGACAAGTGAGTTCACACCAGACCCCAACATGGGATATCATCTCCCACGTCTGTACAGCAAATGCTAACCATCATCACCAAACAGTACTTCATAGAATCTCTATTTAGTCGTCGTTCCTCTCTTGGTTTTCCACGAAAGCCACAGATCCCACCCCTGAAGATGATCTATCTCCCCGACAACCTAGAGTGAAGACTTTTTACTCTTGCCCTGCCTGCAAAGGTGGCGGTCTTGGCTCTGCCTTGGCTGTATAAAGAGTGTTGATGATCTCGATCCCGCACTCGAGTTAGCTTATTGCGCTCGACGCAGGATGGTTGTTGGTGGAAGTCTGAAGGGCCTTCTTTTTTTTCGTTATGATCGCGACTTGCTCGTGACATGAGGAAGAAACTACCTCTGGCCGTGCTTCAAACACGCATTATCTTTGTGTCCCCCAGAGGAAATATGTGTTTGTATGCTCTTTAGCTCTATGTCTTGAATTTCCGACTTTCTTTCATCGGTATCAGAAAATCTGGTGTTTTGACTTTTGGATTCAATTAAGCGATGCGAATTTTGCAGTTAGATACATATCACCAGATATGCAAGTAGACGGTCCGATTCCATGTGCTGATGCTGATGACAAAAATAACAACGGGCGGCACGTCTTCCTTCCAGTTCTCTTATCATCACCACTACTCCGGCAGTCAGCGACTTTACTCATGGTCCACGGCCGCGCCGTTGACACAAATACGAAGTATATCAGGGACTTAGGGCCTCAGATCCGTACAGGTTTCTTCTGACTGGATGGGTGTTTTGGTGTCGGCAGGACTCTACCTGATAGGTGATAACATGCTGCAATGGTGAGCTCGAGCATGTCCAGTCGGCGATATCTTGACCTTGCTCACCTCTGATGCCCGCTGCGGCGCCCAGGAATATCGTCTTGTGAGGGAGCTAGTGCTCATCCGCATTTCTGTCTAATCGCCGTTGTGGAAGGTCCCGGACATGAGCTGCCACGTTTGGGAACCATGCTGTCTTGGCAGTCGTCGTCCAGGGTTCGGCCAAATTAATTGTCAACCGCTACGACCCCGCCTTCGCCGTGTCTTTCGGCCTCGTGACGGCAACCTTCAGCACCAACAGCACCTTGCTGGCTAAGCTGCAAGGCTGCTACTACGGTGCTAACTGTGTCTCTTGTGTCTTTTATTCTTGAGATGCTTGGCCAAGGTGCCGACTGTCGCCCCTCTTATACGTGTCAGGGAAAGCTCCCAGCAAGTGCTTCTTCGGAGGACCGTCCATGATATCATCAATAGCACAGAAATATAGATCATTCACCAACGCCCGGATCCTGTGTTTACCTTCTGCTATCTTGCAATACTATCGCCTCGTCGCGTCATGCTTTCGAAAACCACATGGGACCCTGCACCGTTGCAATCCTCGATCCGGACCCTGCATGGACACTGTCACCTTACGAAACTAGACAGCTAAGAATACTTATCTGCATCGTTCAACGGTTCACCGGGATTTTGTGATCCTGACCTGCAGTAGCGTCTTTTCCTACCCGGTCCGACCGCCACTATGCCACCTCTCGCCCTTCCAGACAATAGCAGACCCAAGTCAACATAGGCTGCTATGCCCGGCAGCCACCGACGAGGGACAACTCGCTACATATGAGCATCGATACCAATGTCGTCCTTCACTACCACAGTGCACCTCAGTGCCAAGACCCGTACAAGTTCGTATCCATCCTAAACGGCAGGTGGGAAGTTATCTGAGATGGCATCACGGACTCGAGGGATGGCTGATGTGCTTGCGGCTCACGATGGCGCCTGGAGCGCAAGTGTTGTATTCAGCTGTCCAATATATAACGTCCGCTGCCTGCCATGACATGAGAAGCGGTTGGGCCTGACCGACACCCAAAGCCTCCAAGATGCGTTTACAACACCTTCTGGTCTTCGTCCTTCCGTTCGGCGGTGTCGACGCTCTGTCGCACAAGCTGCAACCCGCGAACTCGACTGTTATCGCCCCAAAGAAGTTCATCATTGAGGTAATATCTCCTCTCCTATTGACCTGATGCAGTGCTGATATTCCAAAAGGGATCAAACATCGACGCGCTTACCGCAAAAGTCAAGGCTAGCGGCGCAACCATCCTGAGAACCTTCAACACAGACATATTCAGAGGGCTCAGTATCGAGTCCACCAAGGCCAATATCGACACCCTGCAAGAGCTGCAGGAAGTCTCTCAGGCCTGGTCTGTAGGCAGGATTCAGCTAAGCCCTTTCAAGCCTTCTGCCACGTTTAGTGATGACGCCGCTGCCGCCAACTACTCCGTCCACTCGTTCACCGGCGTGGACAAGGCCCACGATGCCGGAATCTTAGGCAAGGGCGCCGTGGTTGCTGTTGTGGACACGGGCACGGACTATCTGCACCCTGCAGCAAGTATTTCCTGGCCAACATGAGTCGACTATGGCTAACGGATATCAGCTGGGCGGTGGCTTCGGGCCGGGTTTCAAGGTCGCCGGCGGTGCTGACCTGGTGGGTGACGGAGGATGGCCTTATGACGGGCCGAAACAACCGGACTCTGACCCCTATGATGACTTGGGTCACGGCACGCACGTAGCGGGCATCATAGCCGGAAAATCGGAATGGTATGCTCGTGTAATCCTGGCAAGAAGATGGCCTCTGACTGGGATAGGTTTACCGGCGTTGCACCTGAGGCTACGTTGCTATCCTTCAAGGTGTTCGCCAAAGAAGACAGCACGGATGAGGACACTCTCATTGATGCGTTTCTGCAGGCGTATGAAGCTGGGGTAAGCTCGTTCAAGCTTCCTTGAAAACCCCGATCGAGTACTCATGTGATTCCAGGCAGATATCATCACCTCCAGTATTGGCGGGACAAGCGGTTCGTCGCTCATACTTAAACTTAGTCATGCCTGTTGTGCCAACCCCGCTAACACTTATCCTTAGGTTGGTCTGAGGGTGCCTGGGCCACCGTGGCCTCGAGACTGGTCGAACAAGGAGTAGTCGTCACAATCTCTGCCGGCAATTCAGGCGAGGACGGCCCCTTCTTCGCCAGCTCCGGGTCCAGCGGCAAAAACGTGATCGCCGTAGCCTCGACCGACGCCAGTGTCATCGCCGCGCCGCCTTTCAAGGCGTCCTTCATTCTCGACGGGACAGTGAACACCTCCACCCTAGCCTACGAGCCGGCTTCGGGCTCGGATCTGTGGACTGTCACAGGGCTGCCCATCATCCCTGTCTCTCTGGATCCCACTAACCCTGCCGATGCGTGTGACCCGCTGCCGGACACAACGCCAGATCTCTCGGGCGGCATCGCCCTTATTCGTCGCGGGACCTGCAACTTCTCCGTCAAGCAGGCCAACGCAGCAAAGTTCGGCGCCAAGTACATTCTCTTCTATAACAATGAGAACCCGATGATAAACCCCGGTTCAACCGATCCGGCTATTCCGGTTGCTCTCATTGAGGCCAAGGCTGGCGAGGCCATCATCGCCACCGTCAAGGCAGGAGGGAATGTGACTGCCGACTTCACCCCTCCAACGGACAGCAGTTGGGCCGTGGGATTTTACAACTCTGCAGGCGGGATCCCGTCCGAATATACGTCTTTCGGCGGGACGTACGAGTTAGAGATCAAGCCCGATGTTGCTGCTCCAGGCGGCAATATCTATTCCACGTACCTTGGCAGCACCTGGGCTGTTCTCTCCGGGACGTCCATGGCGTGCCCATACGTCGCTGGCATCGCTGCGTTGTATGTCGGCAAATACGGCGGCAGGTCTACTCACGGTCCGGGCTTCGCGAAAGACCTCGCGAACCGGATCATAACGTCTGGTGCTGCCGTACCGTGGCAAGTGCAGGCGCCCACTTCTCTACCCATCGACTACGGTTTCTGGGCACCCGTTCCTCAGGTAGGATCCGGTCTAGTCAACGCATGGAAGGTCCTAAACTACCAGACGTCCCTCTCCTTCAGCAAGTTTGAGCTTAACGATACGGCCCACTTCAGCCGATATCACGACATCTCTATCACAAATAACGGTGATAAAGACGTGACCTACAAGTTCACACTGCAGCCCGCAGGCGGCTTCAATGCACAGTCATCCTACCCATCCTACCTAGCCGCATTCTACGAGCTAGTACCGCTCAGCATAGCTCCCAAAGTCACCCTCCCCGGCTCCTTCACTCTCAAGCCTGGCGAGACCAAAAAGACACAAGTCGCCTTCAATCCCCCAGCAGGACTAGACGAGTCCCAGCTGCCCGTCTACAGCGGCAAGGTGCTCATCTCAGGCAGCAACGGCGAGGAGCTCTCGGTTCCCTATCTAGGCGCCGGCTTCGACCTCAAGAAGAGCATGCGGCGCGCCCTCTTCTCCGACACGACGCCCTACCAGGTGTCCGGGCCCAACCGCGACGACATCCAGTACTACCACACCTATGACTTCAACCTCACCTGGTACGCGCAGTCGTTCCCCAAGATCTACGCCGACTTCAAGTGGGGCACCAAGGAGCTGCGCTTCGATCTCTTCGAGGCGAGCTGGCGGGAGGCGCGGTGGAAGTATCCCCCCGTGGTCGGCGAGGGGGGCTATGTGGGGAGCGCGACGTATTTTATCGACTCGGACGCGTATTGGGCTTTTGATCCGAATACCATGGACAAGGAGGCTGTGATTCCGTTCCCGCTGACGAATCTGGTGAGGACGTCGACGTGGAACTACTACTCGCAGGCGTTCTGGTGGTTTGGGAAATTGGCGAACGGGAGCTATGTCGCGCCGGGGAATTATACGTGAGTTGCCCTATCCCCCTCTCTGCTGGGGTTTCGTCTGGCTTTGATGATGAAGAGGCGTTGCTGACGGTGCGAGATAGGTTGCGTTTTGCTGCGCTGATTCCGTTTAGTGACCCGGAGCATTCGGATAATTGGGATATTTGGGAGACGCCGCAGATTACGATATTGCCGTATACTCCGTGATGATTGCACGTATCTCCATGGAGGCTTAAACCAAGGGCTTCCAGGACTGACAGGCGGCAAGGGCGGCCGATTTACCTGGGAGAAGATGACTGTACCATGAACTCTAATAAAAATACACGGACAGTTGCTTCTACAGCAGAGCTAATCTCCTGGGGGTTTCTTACCGAACAAATCTGTACCCTGCGCCATTCTGCAAGGCATTCTCGAGACAGTACCTCCCTTACCACTCAGAGCAAATCCGCGATATCTTTCCATAGCAGCAATACTTGCCTAATGCAGTTTCGTAGCAATGACAAGAACAGAAAACTTAACTCCAACACAACATACCAAAACAGCCTAGCAACCGCACTTTCTATCTACCTCCTCCTCCCACCGTTCCGGCCACGGTTCCCCCGACGCCGGGCACCGCGTCCATCATCCCCAGACGAAACCGGCTCTGGGCTCTCGCTCTCCTCTTCCTCTTCCTCGTTCGAGTACAGCTCGTCGTCGTGGTACTCGACGTCCGACTCGCCGCTGCTGGAGTCGCTGTCCGACACGGGCACGTCGATGCCCCCTTCGTAGACGACCTCCTCCACGACCTTCTTCTCGGCCACGATCCGGGCAGTCACGGTGCGCTGGGTGGCGCGCTCTTCTGTTTCTTCCTGTCGGAAGAACGGGTGGTCGGACGAGAGGGGCTTGCCCGAGGAGATGAAGCCCATGGGGGTGTGCGAGAAGTCTTGCCCTCGCCGGCGGACAGCTAGCCACTCTTGCATGAAGTTTAAGGGGGACGAGACGAATAGCTTCGGCGGGGTTTTCTTGATGGCTTGCTGGTCGAGCTCACGGCTCTCACTTGCTCCGTCAGTACCTGTCTCAGTAGCTAGAGGTTCTTGCACTTCGTCTTGAAGAGTATCTTCGGAAATCCCGTAGAGCTTGGCCAGATGATCGTACTCGTCCCATTCGAAATACAGCCTCCCAGCAAACAAGCCGAGCTGGGCCTTGAGCCATTGTGGTGCCCGGAACCCGTCCGGAAGAGCTGGAATGGTGTAGAAGTCGAGGTTGTTCCAAGATGTCAACATTCTGCGCGTCACGGGCGCCGCATACGTGATGAGGAACGTATTCTTTGGTTCTGCGTCCCGGATAACCGGCAGCAGACATTCCGCTTCTTCCGGTATAATAATGATCGCAGTCGAGCTGACGTCGCTCCATAGGATCCAGTTCACGGGTCTCTGTCAAAGAGTCAGTCCCGGTAGCAATACAGGGAAGCCACTAGCCTCAATACTCACAATGAAATTGTCATTCAGCCTCTCCGTCGCCAGCTTGACTGTCCGTTCGAATTCGACGCTCACCAAGAGATTAGACTCGATCGCATCTCGATAGACGCCAAACTTGCGTCCGATTCCGGTTCGAGAGATGACGCTCATCACACTCGAGCAGCACGACGACTCAGCCGGCAACCGCCCGGTACGCGCGAATACCGCGAGGTCGTTCTTTAGTCCCGGCCAGCCGTGCGCCGGGAAGTGGCTTGCCTTTTTGGCCTGTCGAACCGTCTCCACTTCCATCTGGACTTCCCTCTCCTGCTCGACTTCCTGCAGAGCGGATGCCGAAACAGCGACTCCTGTGTCCTGGAAACCCTTTCTGCGCGCCTCGAGTTCCTTCAAATACGTGCAGACAAGCGGATCGCTGGCCTTCTTCAGGGCCGCGACCTTGGACTTGGATGTTTTGGGACCGTACAGTTGTTCCAGTGTCTGCTGCTCCTCTTGAAGGATGCTTTTGACGTACTCCTCTCTCTGGCTTCGGTTGGTGAGAAAGTCAGGGAAGTCAACAGCGGCTTGCATGCGTCGACAGAAGTCCATGCCTTGGGAGTAGTAAAGAGGTTGCAGCGCCTCAATGCTCTCGCAAGTGTTGTTCAGCAGCCAGCTGACACTGCAAGAAGTTAGAAAGAATTCTGCATTGACTTTCCGATGTGAGAGACCTACACGTCGCGAGAATCGAGAACATCGCCATGCTCTTTTTGCTGTGAGTCAAGTATACTCTGGTGTACTTCCGGGGGGGCAAAGAATACTACTGATTGAGTAGTGCCCAGTTGTCTAAGTCTCATGGCCGCTGCCAGCAGGTGTTAGCTGTCGTATGTTCGCAATCGGGACCAGTACAGTACCTTGGACTGTGTGGTCTTTGGTCTGGCCGGGACCAAGCGTAAGTGCGCCACGTGCGTCTGGTGGCAGCTTCAGGTCAGTGCCGCGGGTGTGAGCCTGGATAGAGTCTCAGGTTAGCAGAAGGCCAGGCGGGTATTTTCATAGCAACCAGTCACAAAAGGGCCAGGGCTGTGTACCTCATCCAAGTAAATAAGACAATCATGGAGACCGTCGGCGTATTGTGACGCAAGCAACGGAGTTTTTGCCATACTCTTGCGACCAAGTATCCAGGGCTTGTTTGCGTCGAAGTACAAAGCGGCAGGCGCCCTGGTATCGATCTCCAGCCACTTCTTGGCAAGAGTCAAGTTGTCCATCTCCAAGACCTGGGCTCCAGCATCGATCAATACTCGAATGTTTTTACTTTTCAGTAACTGCAGGAAGGCTTCCTCGCCGAGTCGTGTACCCTCGTGGCTCGCCATAACCATATACTCGCGGCTACGCTGATGCAGAAGATAGGTCAGCACTTCGGCATTCGTGTGGGAGAGTCCGGCAAGGTCTTGCTGTCGGATGGTCAAGGGTAACATGACCTTTGTGTCATTAGTGCCGCTGAACCCTGTGGTTAGAGGTTTCCGAACACCACTACCGCCGGTACCGCTGCTAGGAAGAAGTGGAATGTCAAACCCGTTTGACATAATCTTGACTTTGAACTGCTTGCCATGGAGCGGGAAGACGAAGTTATTAAGGAAATAGTTGACGACAACACCGCGGTAACGAACGCAGGCCCAAATATCCTGCAGTTGACCCTCGTCGTCAATGTTGATGGAGGTCCAGTCGCGAAGAGAATCAGGAAATGTGGGAGCCGAGGTCCAGCCATCATACACTGCTGCCGGGTCATCTGATTTCAGTAAGTGTTGCAGACATTCTTTGAGATGGGCAATAGAGACGCCCTGATAGTAGAACGACAGGCAAGTGAACAGAATTGAGACATCCGGATGGCCCCATTCCGAGGTCTCCGACGGCACTCCTTTAGCATTGAAAGGGACTGCGATGGGCTCCCGTGTTGGATGAAGTCCGTATTGTACGTTCCACCGCTTTTTCAACACCATCAAGAGGATTCGATTGACAAGCAGCCCCCGGAGAAGATACACCGTTTGCCGAACATGGGGTTTGTCGGGACAGAGCTTCTGTATTCGATCCATTGTCGATGAACGGACCTTGTTATTGCTGATGAACTCCTTGATCGCAACACGGTCGCTGATATCGAAAGCAGATATTGGAAGGATCTCTGTGCGGCCGTGGTAGATATCTGCGGTGAGACGCCTGAGGAGTTCTTCTTCCACATCGGCCCGCAGAAAGAAAACGAAGGGAAATGCTCCTTGTCGCCAGACGACCTCCAGGGAACGCGGGAAATTCTTTTTCAGGATTCTCAAGTGTGAATGAACTTGTGATAGGAGCAACTCCGCGACTATCCAACGATGTGGATGCCCGTCCAGTGCTGTCTGTCCGCCCGAAGGGTATATCAATTGAGTCCGTACTGCAAGGATATGGTCCGACTCATCGAGAACGTCGCGACAGACTTGTCTCATCCATCGCCATGCCCGTATCAGAAACTGCGCCTCCGGAACCTTGCCGTCCAATAGATGCTGAATACCGTTGAGCATCCAGGACATGTTGTGCTCAGGAAGACATAGCAGCACACCAGAGCGTTGAATCATGTGTTTATGCAAATCAACATACGTTCGCAGTGCTTTTACATCCGTGGGCGACTTTCTCGAGAATGGGATATGACAGATCTCTCTTCCCAGCAATCCGCCGAGGCGAGAGGAGAGAAGCTGCGCGTTCTGCTGGAGCAATGCCCTGGGGACTACAACGCGAGCGAGATTCTTGCCGTTTGCTAGAACAACTGAGACCATGGGTATCACAACTGATGTTTTTCCTAGACTCAATGTTAGGAAACGCTAGCTATGGATGTGCATGTATGGCCTACCTTGACCCATGTTCATCTGCAAAACACTGTTGGATTCAGAAGGGGGCGAAATGGTAGCTAGTGCAACGTCTACTTGCCCCAGACGGATTAGGAGGTCAGCTTCGATCTCCAGCAGCAGCCAGTCAGGATATTGATGGGGGCTCCAGTTGACGTGACCTATGTTTTCTGACTCCTCCGTATATTTCGCCTGATCGCCTTTCAAGGCCAGGTCGTTGAGGCGCATTTGTTTCTGAATCTTTGTAATGTTCAAACCGAGATCGAGGATGAGGGTTCTGACGCTCTCACAAGGAGAGATATTGGTGGATCGCAGTTGTTCAAGGAGAGAAACCGGGGTTAGGATGGGAAACAGCATGCCGTGTTTGAGCCATTTGACCTTGTCCGCCGAGCCATGGCAGGACAGCGACAATGCAACCTGACGAAGCTTGAACTGAAAGTGCCGCTTGAGCGCGTCAGGATCAACAAACTCCAATTTTAAGTGACCACGAGAACCAAGGTTTCCGGCCTGCGAATTTTGGCGGAAGGCTTGAAGACTGGAGAGCAGGTCCTCTCCGTATCGCTGCTTGATCTTCGATTTCGATGTGACATAGGGTTCTACGATGGTGTTGAGCTCTTGGATTGCCGCACTAATCTTGGCGTGTCGAGTCCACTCAGATGTCTGCGACCACTCCCGAGAGATGGAACCCATGAATGACATATTGTTTCCGGGATTGCTTTGTCTCGATACGTCCTCAGCACTCCGCGTAGGCGCAAGTACATGACTCGTTGGCCATGCAGCGTCTGCAGACGTGGAATTGCGGGCAGCAAAACCAGGCCCAAGACTGGTGAGATCCTGTAAGAGAGGCACGGTGCTAGTTTGACGCACCAGCGCCAAAGGCTCCTTATCCACTTGAATGAAACGTGCTGGTAGACCTAGAGATTTATCGGAGTATCTTCGAAGCAGTATTTGCTGGACCTCGTCCAAATGCTTAGAAAACTCCATGTTCTCGAATAGCCGCTTCCATTCAGGCCGGATGTAATCCAGGGCCTTCTCAGTGTCAAGCAGTGGTGCTGCACATCCGTCTGCTTTGAGTAGCTTTGGTTCAGGACAAGGCCAAGCAGACAAGAGATTCCGGGCGAAAGTTTCACAATCTTCCTCGCTCTTCTGCTCGTGTCTAGATTTTCTCTGATCCAGCTGTCGTTTCAGCTTCCCGCTCAAATGAGGAATGTCTTCCAAATCCTCGTGTGGGGGTGGAAGTCGTGCCGGCGTAGCGAGCTGGCTCAGGTACTTCTCGTCTGGACACTGGTTGACACGAAAGTGTTCGTACGTTGCGAACTGTGGCAGCTTGATCGTTGCCAGCTCCTCAAACAGTGCGAATGCTGTGATAGTGCGGGCCAGATCCATATTCGGGTCAGACCGCCGGTATACCATGGGGCTGAGAAGAAACATCAACAAATATTTGTTGCGACGGTATTTACGTGCCAAGCTGACGAGGACACCCCATTCATGTTTCATATCAAGGGACAGTCGCTCGCTGATGGAAGACTTGTCGGTTTTGTCGACTTCGTCACTATATCCGAGTATCGTCGCACACTGCGACAGGGAGACGGAAAGGCTGCGCTCGGAGCGCACAGCTTGGGGCTGAGTTCTTAGCAGCCATGATATCTCATGAACATCAGAATACATCCTCTTCCTAGTAGGTCCAGTGTCCCTATCCCTTGAAGCGTAAAGTAAGTCTGACGGCTCCTCTGGTGGTTTAGTGAAATAGGATAACCTGTGGTAGAGCTGCCAACGCATCCATGCGCGGGTATTCAGGTGTTGGTCCCCATTTGTCGGAATTGTGGGCAGTAATGGTAATGGATTGTTGACTGACTGACTTATCGAAGCACTCGCTGACTCCAAAGCAAAGAGCTTCAGTGCCTCAGACCTGTCAATCAACCTTCTGACGATCTCTCCAAAGGCATCGTGTTGAAGGGTCACTGTCAGGTTCGAATCCCAGTCCTCTTTCTTCATGACTCTCAAGTCTTGAGGATAGTATTCTCTTCGTGGGGTAAGATGGGCGATTGTATGCAATATCTCCATCTGTGCCATTGACAGTGGAGACCATGGTTGGCAGCTCGCAGATGACAGCCAGTGAAGCGCTGATTCTGCGCCGGTCATGGATGTGAGAGAATCTGGAATCGGAAAGCTGGTAAAAGCGTGGAGCTGCGCTTTTTGATACATCAACCTTCCCTCTGGCGCACACTCGATACGCTGCAGGATTTCATTCACTGAAAACTTTCCGAATGAGCCAGAACCCTGGATGTCAATCCTAACGTGATCTCCATCGCGCTGGACATCGAACTTCCCAAAAGGGACAAGGACTGTGCGCTCACCGCTGTTTAGGTCCATGAGGACGAGCATACTTCGAAGTCCGTGCCATGTTCCGATGTTCTGGTCATAAGCGATAGCAGCATGATACTGCGGGCTACAAAGAGCTCCCTTCCTGTTGTAAAAGGAGAGTTGTAGCCTGGGTAGATCAATGATTACCGACACTTTTGCATGGTGGAGTAGTCGCTGATATACCACGATGTGATGTCGCGATTCCAGGCCTTCTAAGTTCCGAGCTGCTCTGTGGAATAGCCTCGCATGCGGGTCAACCAGGATATCCTTGTTGAAGCCTCTTGTTCTGGTACACGACCCAGTTGATATGTTCAGCCTCCAATTTTGTTCTTTCGAAATCCACATGCTCTGTTTTGGTCGGATCTCTAGAAATTTCCCATCCCTCAGGTCCAGCCAATGGAAACATTCCGATATCAAGGGACCGGGAAGATCAAAGCATCTTGGTGTCCCGAAGACGTCTCGTGGAATGAGCTCCCAGATCTTCTGGCCTTTGCACGCTCTTATGATCATTTGTCCTCCGACAAAGCCGACATGGATCTGGTGGCCTTCTGGCGTAATGCACAGTGTGTACAGCATTCCGCTTAGGCTCGAGGGGGTTGTCAGAAGACTCTGATTGCCAAATATCTCGGTTAACAGAGTGGACGCGCTGTGATCGGATGGGAGCTTGCCGATCGCCATGCCATCAACAAGTAGAATCCCGTGCATGTAGTTATATACCACATCCTGGTCCCTGAAGTGCTCGCCAGCTGACGCGATTGTGAGGAAAACTTGTCCTGTGTTCTTTGACAGGTCCCACTCCTCGATTTGCCTTGGTTGGCCTTCTACATCCGGCCAGACAGTATTCAGGGCTAAAAGGAGCTGAAGCGGATCGTTTTCGATCGCTGCCTCAATCCTTTGTTTGAGAGCGTACATCATCTTGGTGTCTCGGATGATGGCACTCTTCAAGGTACTAGAAAGTTCGTGAGATGTTGCCAGATGGTCCTGGAGCGTGATACAACATAAGACTAATGCCGGAAAAGCCTCAGAATCAAAGTCCTCCGTCATTAAGGTTCGCTTGCAGAGCAGAGCCGCCCAGAGTGTATAGGTCTGATATCTTCCAGCGGTTTCGGCATCGGTAGCCTTTTTCGTCTCCTCCCTCAGAAGGCGCACCCAATCCAAGGTGATCGCTCTTGCTCTTCCCAGAATGGCCAAAGGCGAGTAGTCTGTGGTCATGCCCGTAATGGATGGGAGAGACTTCTGTGAGAGCTCAGAAGTCCTCATAGTAATCGTAAGGATTATCTCCATAGTGAAAACTTCGCGCCAATTGGAAGCGATGCTTTCCAGTTTGTATGCCATCTCTTTGAGAAGGGCCTCACAAAATCGAAAGTCTCGGAAGACGCAATGACTCAAGCCGAGGAGGCCGTCCGTTTCTGACTCCTGTCCAATCTGATTGGCCATGTGACTGACTATAATCGTAATAGACTCCGTTGAGAAGTTGATATTTGACGAACCAAGTTCCGTCAGAAGGGATATCCAACGCCGAGAGGTGCGGGCCAAGAGACTTTGGATTGCCAAATACTCATGTACATTGACTCCTGCTGGGCATGAAGATTGGCTGGCAATTATCTCGTAGGATGATGGGCCGGCCTTGTCACAAGGCATGGCGTTGATCAAGGGCGCGAGGGCGGATGACCTTGGTAGGCGCAAAGCGCAGAGATGAGCGAATGAAGGCCGTTTAACTCTCCTCGCCCATGACCCCGTGTCTTCGTCAAAGTATGAGTATTTGAGTCCGTTTAAGCGCAAGACATCGGAAAGTGCGACAGGGAACGAAAGATTGGCATAATGCGTGTTAAGGACTATACATAATCATTATCAGCATTAAAACTTCCTAGAACAAATGGAGCATTGGACACTTACAGGATTTGGTAGTCGAAACGAGCCTAAAACTAGGCTCAGAGGGTCTGGCAAATTCCATGAGCTGGGAATATTCACGGATCGAGCACTTTGGTGGCAGAGATGGCTCCAGACTCTCCGTCCCCAACTTCGTAATGATGAACCAGGTCACATCTCGATACTCTTCAAATTCCGGGTAACCGCCCAGCTCAAAGACCGCCACTTTTGCAAGTATATCATCGGCTGGGAGAGGGTCTTCCCAAATCCGTATCTTCATACTCTGTAACCGATGAGTGATGAGGCACTTCAGGCATTCAGGGTCGTGGATTTGAGAGCCTGGATATCGTCTGGAGTGCGGTTGGATAACCAAGTTGGGCACATATGAGCATACACTTCTCTCAAGTTGTCTCGTGAGTGTCTCAAAGGTCCCATTTTTCTCCGTCCATTCGGCCTCCTTGGCTTGGCGGTCCTCTGATGCTCTGTCTTTGATGATGTCGAACAGTTTGCGCAGTCTTGATGCCGCCGGCGCCTCGTCGAAGAATCGTTGCGCAAAGCAACCTTCTCTGGGAGAGTCAAAAATTGTCATCGGAGAACTGCTGGCCTCAATTCGGACCCTCAGATAGGCCTGAATGTGACGAAGGCGTCTCATGTCTTTCCACTGGGGAAAAAGCAGGACGTTCAGGATATCAGGGCTGAAAGCTGGATGATATTCCCTTAGGAGTGGAAAATGCTCGCACGCGTCCCTATCCAGACGCACCCACAGCTCCAGAATAGTGAGTATCATAATGCTCTTCTGCTCGACGCTGAAATCGTACAGGTCGCCAACGTTCCCTAAATACCGGCGAATACTTGCGGCGATTTGGGTGTAACGGTCCTCAGATGAGACATCGCCAAGCAGGGTTGAGTTTTGTTGGAGCTGTGACTCTAATTCTGCAAGCTTGAAATAAGGTTCGAGAATATCACTGCTCCGGGGCGTCTTGCTCTTGGGTCTCTGTTGCTGGTGGTCGGGTTGCAAACTGAACTTGCTGTGTCTGAATCGATTCAGAACCTGCCGGAGATAGTGGAGACTGCCTGCTTGAAAACTCATAGCAAGCGCCTCAGGCTCTGCTCTTCGAGGAAGAGGCAAGATGGTTCTGGTCGAAGAATCCTTGAATCTATCCCAGCGAAGCTGCAGTGATTCACTGGCCTGTAAGACTGATTGCTCTAGACCCGTCCCCAGATGTGCCTTGTAATGTAGGTAACAGTTGACTGCTTCAACCGAAGCTGTTTCCATTTCGACGTCTAGCTTGGCAAGGCGGCGGCATAGTTTGGCTTTGAGATGCGAAAGTCGGTCTGGAGTGGTGGTATGCCGTACGTCGTCGAGCAAACCCGCCAAGGTCAAGCAAATGAAGAATTTGTATTCCACACGTGCACAGTCGTTGTTCATGTCGTCACTACACAGCTCTCGCAAAAGATGACGCTGAATCGCAACACGCATGATCAGCCAGAATGGCAGTCTCCTCCAGGGCATTGCTGAATTGTGCCAGAGAACATCATCACGAACGCGCTTTCGAAGCAATTTGGGCGCGACTCGCCGACCGTTTGCATCGAGTATAGCAACAAGCATTGAAGAGATGAGACCCGGGTCTTTAGTATCGCGATCCTCCACAATGACCATTCCAGCTTTGTTGGTGTGGGCGGCGAAGTCCTTGATGGACTCGGCCGATGCTTGCTCAAGAAAGCGACAGAGACTCTGCAAGAAGTCCTTATCAAGATATGTCTCGTAGGGAATTGCGACGGCTGACCCGGGAAAATCCCACTGTAAGGCACTCTTGGCCGCCAGCACGTCCTCGCTACGTGGAGATGCTTCGAAAATCTCAAATATGACCTCACTGTTGTGCGGTTAAGAATGAACAGCTTGAACACTTGGGAGGAAAGGATTACCTAGAAGAGCGATATATGCAGATGGCCGCATTCTGTTCTCGGATATAGAGAGTTAGGAAATCGGAGGTGTCGAGCTTCCTCAGTTCAATCTCTAGGGCAGTCTTGTCGAGGCGGCCATACGCCATTACATTTCGCCATGCGGACAGAGAACGACAGACAGATTGCCAAACATTCTTTGACCCGTTTGCTGGAAGGTCTTTCATGCACATGGCACAATCTTCCATGCGGGATAACAGGCTCGATTCGATTTTCTCCAGACCTGATTCCTGATGTTGAGGAAGCTGAGGTGGGAGGGAAAGGTGATTAATGAGGGACTCCTCAATGGGGAGCTGAGACTCGCCCCGGCGACTTGCTATTCTCTCCATCGTGGTAAGTATACTGACGACGAGAAGAAGGGTCTGCTTGACCAAGGCGATAGGTTGAATCGCACAACGCTTAAATGTGGTGTTCGTCCGCCAGAACCAGAAGGCGGCAGAAGACAAACTCGCTTAGCGACGAACGAAGAAGAGGTGTTGTGGTCAAAATTCAACAGATTATTGAAATTCAAGTGAACGTCTTTCGTCAAGCGGTCAGGGTACGTAGACACCTTATTCACCCTGGTCTCCGAGCTAGGCTCGTGGGTTGATTCAGGTACGTACCTTACCTTATTCTGCGGGCTGCCCCGAAGCTAGTACCAGGAACCAATCTAATCTTACCCAAACCTCTTAGCGCTACCAAAACGGATTAGCACTAAGGTACCTAGGCCTCCGGCAGACACGAAGACGAGGATCATTAGGTAGTATGGAAGGTAAGTAGGCCTCTTCTAAAGGATTTCCAACGTGTTGCTGTGCATCGATCTGATGGATACCTTACGTACCCTATAAAATATCTATCTTACTGTATCTGAGGAGTTATGAGATTTAACAGGATTTGAGACCGTTGATTTTTGGCCTTGTCTTCCAAGGGCTGACGATGTCGCAAGCGCTCTTTAGCTGTTGTTAAACCAGCTGCACATGCACGTGTGTGATAAATACCATTGCATGTTATTTACGAGAGGTCACCTTGGTTGTCCAGCAGATGAAACACCTTGGAGGACTCTCCTCAGCTTTGGTGTCTAAGGTACGTCTGGGCAGTATGTAGACGTAGGTCGAATGGTGTATTTGGTAGTTTTCCGGATTCTTACTATTCCACATACATTATGCCTCCTAAAACACTCAAAATCAAATTGTACAGTACCGCGAAACAAAATGGGGCAGTTATATCGCTAGATTTCATATACTCTAGGTTGTGGCACTTCTGCTAACCCTAACCCTCGTCATACTGTGTGATGCAATGCCTTGCTCATCGTGATGGGTACAATGATGTCATGAACAACCCACGATCTGATATTCTTCACGCCAGAACACCCGACTTTCCTCCTCTCACACATCACCAACGCATAGTCAATTGCTCTCTCATCGACCCTTGCAAGCACCACAAAACCACAAATCAACACAAACAACCTATTCAGAATCATGTCCCAAGGAAGTCAAGGAACCTTCAAGCCGGTTGAGAAGGCGCAGGAACAGAATCTTCCCGGGTTCGTAACTTGCTAAGATAATATTTCGCTCTTGTTCCTCATCACTGACCTGATCCTAGTTTGGAAAAGGACATGCAGCCATCAAGCACTACTACCAAGCTCGAAGGCAAGGAAGGTCACGTCGAGTATCTCGCGGCCGGGAAGTTGAAGGGCAACAAGGCGCTCATCACCGGAGGAGACTCCGGGATCGGTCGATCTGTTGCCGTTTTATTTGCGCGTGAGGGATCGGATGTCTCCATCGTCTATCTCCCCGAGGAGCAGCCAGATGCCGAAGATACCAAGAAGATGGTCGAGAAGGAGGGCAGAGAGTGTCTCTTGATCGCCGGTGACCTCATGGACAACGAGACTTGCCGCAAGGCCGTCGAAAAGCATATGGAAAAGTTCGGCGCGCTCCACGTCCTCGTCAACAACGCTTCGAAGCAGATCATGTGCGATGACATTGCCAAGATTGATCTAGACAAGGTCGAATCCACTTTCAGGAGCAACATCCTCCAGATGTTTGCTATGTGCAAGTACGCCGTGCCGGTAAGTCCAACCTACGGGACGTGGTGAGATCCAAGCGTATGACGCACTGCTGACATGGGAACAGCATATGAAGAAGGGCGGCAGCATCATCAACACCACGTCGACCGTTGCCTTCCGAGGCACTGCAAGCCTAGTAGATTACGCTGCGACAAAGGGTGCCATTACCTCCTTCACGCAGTCTCTGGCCAAGCAGCTGATGCCCAAGGGCATTCGCGTGAACGCCGTGGCTCCTGGACCTGTGCACACTCCGCTGCAGCCGGCATCTCGTCCGGCGGAGCAGATGGAGGGTTACGGGAAGCAGTCAGGTATCGGTCGCGTGGGACAGCCTAGCGAGGTCGCTCCATCGTTCGTCTTTTTGGCTAGCAAGGACTCGGAGCTCTTCTACGGCCAGATCATGCACGCTTATCCTATTGGTGATTAAACACCAACGCTGAGTACGGTGATGAAGGGAACGGGAGCATAAAATGACAAGGAATTATCATGTGGCTGCTTAGGGTGCATTGGTATGGAAAATCGCATATTCTAGCTGCACTGGCCGTCTTTCACATGGTATCGGTTCGTGGTGCATCTGAGATATTCCACCCAAAGAATGTAACAGTAACTACCTAACTTACGTGATGGAAAAATGGACAGATAAGCGGTGGATCCATCGCACCGAGGTTTACGTCACGTTCGGCGTCAGTATATTGTTCCGCAGACGCATTTCTAAGGCGGGACCCGCTTCGAATGCTGACTTACCCAATAGACTAGCTGGCAGACATTACAGTGCAACACGATAGGTAATCAGTCAGCAAAAGGGCAAGAAAATGCGAGACTAGGTAGAGCCGCCAACCAATCAACTAGGAATTCACTTCCCCGTTATGGAAAGAGGGATTGCACAACAGGAGCCGATGGATGTTTAGTGTCTCGTTAAGCGTACGGCCTATCTAGGCCCAATGCGGCTCTCCCGTTCTTCAACTCCAATTAGCTCATCAACTCGCATTGGTGATGGGTTGGAGTCTCTTTAACCCGCATGTCGATGGAACCATAGAGACAACATAGGTGATGATGTTAGACTTAGTCTTGATGAAACGCCGGAATCGTCGGAATCCAGTCTATATAAGAGTTGGATCTTTCGCTCGAATGGATGGAGGAGTTCTTCAACAGACACAACCAGCAAAGATCAATTGAACGCCCATCTTACTTTAAGACACACTCAACCTGACCATTTCCCAATCAACACCACCAAACAAATTCATCTAGAAATATGTCTTCTTCCATCCAAAAGCCTCTGCAAGGGAAGCTGGCCATCGTGACCGGTGCCAGCAAAAGCACTGGTGTTGGCTTCGCAACAGCGACCCTCCTGGCTGAGCAAGGAGCAGATGTCAGTACTCAATCAGACTGCTACATGACAGTTTATCAGACATGAAACTGACATGAAGCACAGATTGTCATTCACTACAATAGCAACAAGGAGACCGCCCTGAAGAACGTCGAAGCCCTCAAGGCACTGGGCGTCAAAGCTACAGCCGTCCCAGCCGACGCCGGCAGCCTGACTTTCGGCAAGGACATCGTCGACGCGACCCTCGCCGCCTTCCCGGGCCGAACCATCGACATACTCGTCAACAACGCCGCCACCATAGCCGCGTTCCCCAGCATCGCGGAGACGCAGGTCGACGCCTTCACCACCGTCTTCAACATCAACGTGCGCAGCATCTTCCTGCTCATCCAGGCCGCCGAGCCGCACCTTACTGCTCCCGGCGCGAGGATCGTGAGCATCAGCTCTGTCGGAGCGAGGATTGGAGTCGCGGCTGCGAACTTTTATGCTGTAAGATTTACGTTCCTAGTGTTATGAACCTTTCCACGTGGTTTGACCGACAGAGTACTGATTGGTTGTCATACAGGGTTCTAAGGCCGCACTGCACGCCATGACGCGCGGCTGGGCGGAGGAGCTGGGACCAAAGGGCATCACCGCCAACGTCGCGCTGCTGGGACCGACCGCTACCGACATGGTCTTCCCGGAGGATAACCCGTACACGCAGCGGTTCCGCGTCGACCAGGCAATCAAGCGCAACGGGACGACGAGGGAGGCTGCCGAGGCGATCGCGTTTCTTTCTAGCCCGGGCAGCTCGTTCGTCACCGGCCAGGTCCTCAATGTCGATGGCGGGTTGACGTATGCTTGAGTGTGAAGTTGTGGGGTCGGAGATATATAGATATAGATGGATTATGAGAGCTTTTCGTTTATTGAGCTTTCTCGCGGACTTGCTTGTCAAATCCTTCTCCCCTTGTAAACCGTCCGTAATGAGCGTTCTTACCTTCTTCCTTACCTTCCCCTGGAGATACCGTTACTTGAAGCGTCATTTCTCCCATAGATCGCCTCCGTTGATAATCTATAAGGTTGCTGCAGCTGGCAACCTCCAAGCTGGTATCCTGCAAATACTGCAGTCCACGATGTGAAATCCACGTATTTCTCACTGTTCTGGCGTGGCTAGGCGTAACGTAGCTACCTAGTACATCAAATGGAAAACCCTATATTTTGCTGACAGTTTTGTTTCAAGACAATATTGGCAGGTGCCATCCCAGAATGACTTCGCCGATATTGGTATCTTCTTTCCAAAACTTAGCCAGCCTTCGCCTCGGATTGCCTAAGCTCAGAGTCATGAGTTATTCTACTTCGCATGATGACGTTGGAATTGGGAATCATCTTACCATAGTATCCTAAGGCCCCTTACTTCTGCAACTTGTTGAGCAGTGTCGGTCTCTTCATCCACGCAGTATCAGCTACCGGCCTGCCAAATGCGAGCCAAAAGTCTTCCTGTCTCGCCCATCGAACCTTTTCTGCGGCAAACAGCACGTCTACTTCGGTAAATTTTCGTTCTCGCGTCAGCGTCAGCGCCTGCTCTGCGAGCAGGAGGAGACGGCGGGGATCGGGTTCGTCGCCCCCTGTGATGGAGTGTCGTGGCCGTATGATATTCTCTCTACGACGGTCATGATCCTCCTCGTTCGGTTGGTGGGGCCCTTCGTATTCCAGAGCTAGCCCATTGCTCTCGCCGTCCTCATCGGTGGACACCAAAATGCCGTCGAAAATGGACTCGGCCACCTCCTTGTCGTCCCCGGTTCCCCTCGACCGGAGCATGAACGCCAGGTCCAGCATGATCCAGAGCAGCGGGCGCTGGTAATTATTGCGGTCTGTAACGATGACTAGATCTAACAGAAGCATGATGGCACCATCAGTATCTCGCTTGCCGTCCTGTCCCTCGTCCCAAAGCAACAGCGCCCGCAAATGATCGGCCTGAACTGATCGGTACGGCTTGTCCTTCAAGCACGCCTCATTGTAAATGCGAGCCAGAAGATCTCTTGCCTCCGCTTTCATGCCAAAGTCGCGGTACGCAATTAGCAACGTGATGGCAATGTCGAGAGACCAGATGCTGCTGAGCGGGAAGCTCTGAAGATGGATGTCTAAAGACCCCCTGAGGGCCTTGAGGCTCTTGTCCACGAGGTCCTCGTCATCCCGCCCATCCCAACCCGGCCAAAATTGACGCCGATACACGTCCCCCAGCAGATACAACTCCGCAGCGACCTGGATGTCGTCGGCACCGAAGGCACGCTTGGATGTCTCGTAGATGGCTACAAGCTCCTCTTTTGCGTCGCTTAACCGGCCCAGCTGCACCCAGCTATAGCACGTCCCGAACTGGCTCTGGAGGAACTGCCCCTCGGGCCCAGTAAGACGCCGGTACTCCCTCGCGCTCTCAGCAAACTTACGGGCCGCGTCCGCGAACTGGGCGAGGTGGTAGCGGACGTTGGCCCAGAACTGGAGCGCTTTGTACAACTCGGTGCTGTCTCTGCCGAGCACCTCCTCCATGATGCGCGTAATCTCGGCGAAGTCGCGGTCCGCCTCTTCGAGCTTCCCATCCTGCAGGTAGAGGACGTCCCGGCGGTTGCGCGCGAGAAGTGTCAGCGGATGGTTGGCGCCGAGCAGGGCCGTCAGGCCGTCCGTGGTGGAAGTCATCAAGGGCACCGCAAGGTGCGCATTGCCGGTTTCGATGAAGAATCCGGCGCGGCGCAGCTGGGACAGGTACTGCAGTACGCGGTCTTCCTGCGCGGCTTCCTGATAGGCGCGTGTGAGGCAGTCGTACGCGTAGTCGAAGAAGTCGTCCACGGCAAGCAGAGGCTTCTTGGTCTCGGGAAGCTTCTCGTGCCAGGTACGGAGATGAGTGCGGGTCAGGCGGATCACGGAGAACCTGTCATTGTTTTCGAATAGAGCGTATTCGCTCCAGTAGGCAAACTGGAGGCTGTGAAAAAACCGGTTTGCCATTTGTAAGAGGTCTTCATCGGGATCTGGAACGGCGGTGAGGTGAAATTCCCAGTATCTCCATGCATATTCGAAAGTGATACCCCGAGGAGGCTCCTCAGGGTATATCTCGAGTCTCGCCGCTTTGTTAAAAGCGAGGTGGAGGTATTGTCCGATCCTTGCCTTTGAGCTGTATTGTATTTCTAAGAGGCAGTTGAGACACTCTTTAGCCAACCGAGCGTGGGAATCTGCAGAGCGCACGCACAGCCGTTGCCCAAGAGTCATTGTTCCAATCGTCTGAGGGTATCCGATCAGGTATTCCTTCATCGCTAGGTGGTTGAAAACAATCTTCCCGTCTTCCACTGTTACTAGAGGCTTGCCAATTTCAAGCACAAATACCGTGATATTGATTTCGCCTAGGCGGAGTAGCCTCGCCAGATCGTCCAGCGAGAGTGGTTCTCTAGCCTCGCAGATCAGGCACAGCATATCTTGACGGAGTCTCAATTTGTCCTTGCTCAAAGTCTTATCAACCTGTGTTATGGTCTGGTCCAAAATGGCTGCAAGACCCGGGGGAATATGTTGAAGCCTATCTAAAAGGCGGCGATCGCTCGGGTCATCATCGAGATATTTGAGAACCTGTTCAGCCCATAGGAAGCAACCTTCTGAATGCTTCAAGATGTGAGATTGTATCTCACTCTCGTATTTTGGATGGATGTTGAGGTGCTTCAACCGATGAGAAACGAACAAATGAATGTCGTCTTTGACAGCAGCTTGATTCATATCGATTCTGCATCGGGCCGTGATGAAACTGTCATTGCTTATAAAAGAGGGACGCGAGAACAAAGCAACACGGAATCGCTTGCACTGTGACAGCTCCTGCAGTCCAGTGAGCATATCCGTGATTCCAGGGCCGCGATCGTTGCATTCGTCCAGCGCATCGATCACAATGAAATGCGGCGGGGCACCGGCTTCGAGTCGCTTCCCAAGTAGTCCAAGAGCCGTGAGACAGATCTCCCAAAGTTTATTGAACTGATAAGGTTGGGGGCCGAGTGGTGAGTCGAGTATGGCTTCGGACAGCTTCGCTAGAACGGGCTCGAAGTCATCGTAATCGAGGTTGAGACCCGGGTACTCGAGGACTTGCCAGAGAAGCAGGACTGCAAGACTCAACGGAGTCGAAAGTGCACAGTAGATGGCTCCTTGGAAGCTGTAGGAGAATATTGCCGACTTGGTGTAGGTGGATCTCAGCTTTTCCACCAAAGCGATAGCCTGTGCGGATTTCCCACACCCTGTTGTCGGTCTGTCGTGAGTATCTCCACGCCAAGACTAGGAGTGTTGTATTGAGTTCAGGCTCACCTGGCCCTCCAAGTGTCCACAACAAGTCAACATTCTCGTCGTGAAGCCAGTTTTTAAATGACGCGGTGGAAAAGAGCCACTGGCAGGTTCCCGCGAGTGGTGGCGACCGAAGGTCAGGTCCCCTCTGACTCGCCAACAGCCATTGTCGAGCCCTGCGGCTGCTATGGTCTGCTCGAGTGATGTCAGTTCACTGAAAATATGGTCATTTTATACAGGATGACAGCATCTGAAATCAACGCGAGCTTCGCAGCGCCAACCACATATATCTGGCCGCTGTTCCCACCATAGCAACTAAGCGGTGAGACACGGGCAGACGGCGAAAGACCAGTGCTGATGGGCCCGGCAATACACACCTTTGGGCCTAATTCCCGCTTTTCTCATATCTGTTTCTTCCATCACGAATCAGTCTTTGTGGAACTCGCGCCCGATCAGAACGGACGTCGGATCAAGGTCGAATCAAGGTCGAATCGAGGCGAAAGGATGGCGGAGCGGGGATCTCATGGGGGTGGTAGGTTACGCATGTTCGGAGTAAGGCCCAAACCGGTCTTCTGAGACAGGAATGTGATAAAATAGCTGGGACTCACCGGCGTCATCACAGCCTGCCTCACTGCAATTTCCTGCCCTGGGGGCTGAGAGACCTGCGCCACGATGTCGTAAATTTTTTGTCCTCGGTATTGAGGCAATAGATTAGACATACTGATTCGCATCCCTAACATGTAATCTCTCAGTCCTACTAGATATGCAGGAAGGCTTGGTGCATAGTCACATACCCATCACTGCCATCAATTGTGCGGTTTCGTGAAGAGCCTGTGCCACCGTGCGAAAAGCATTGACCTTGTCTCGGAGCCTTGCGCTGGCTGGGGTGAGAACGGATCGGTAAAATTTCCCTAGTTTGTCAAACGGGTTAACAACGCTTCTACGGGTTCTACAGTAATTCAGTACCAGGAATTGAGCTGTATCTCTCCGACGTCGACCAGCAAGGCCTTATGCACAGGCACGCAGGTAGCACAACTTCTTTGGCCACCCTGCATACCCGGGGAGGAACCGAAGGGACTCGTATGATGTTGCCGTGCACGATGCAGGAACTTACTGAACGGGCCGATGCCCACGTGCTTGGTCACCGACAGGGCGAAGTCCAACACGTGTTCGTAGAGACGAACGTGGATCCGATGAATGGCTTTGTGTGTGGGGAAGATCACTGCGATGACCTGCCATCGGTCAAAGTTTAAAACAACTTCTGATATTCCTTCGATGGCAATGATGGAAGTTGCTTCAAGTTCCTGGGAAATCTATCGACGACATGTATGTGAATTATTGAAGGCCACGAGGATCGGAGACGAAGCTCGGAAGGGCATTGTTGCCCCTCACATGCGTTACTTACCACCATCAAGGCTCTGACGGGTGCCCAGAGGATTGCAGTACAGGGCTGCAGCTGAACCAATACATCGATTGCTCGAGCAAATCTCTCCAATTGTTCGAAGACAGGGGTGACGATCGTAGCAGCCCTTCCCAGTCGAGAGGATATCCGCTTCTCTTCAGAGATGGCCACTGCTTTCCTTGCCTCTTCCACTAGATTTGGTGCCGTGAGCTCCGCGACCACCAGTTGTGAGCGTTGTTTTAACCGGGAATTATGATTCTGTATGGCCGCCCCTCCTCGACTGCGTTAGAGCCCTGTAACTTCTGTGTAACCTCGGAAACAGGGTGTGATCTGGCACACCCAAATGTTTCTTTTTTCCTGCTATCTTCTCGGTCGACCTATGAGGGGGGAAGGCGCTGGATTATACAAGGAAGCCAAATGATTTACTGACCTGCGCGGCTTCTCGCCATCTGTCCGCATTCGCACCAGCCATCTCCGTAACGCTGATGTCATCGTTCCACTCGTGTTCCCAGGACAAGTGGTGAATTTTCGTCGGTCGCATAGTTCGTCGTACGGCAGGGGCGCTGTGATCGAGATGATCACTGGATTAACGTCGCCGGCAAGCTGCGTCCATGGCGGACGGGAAAGGACCTGAAATAAGCCCCGAGACTGGCGAAGTTCAAGCGTTTCGATCCAGACAAAAGAACCCAACCGCCCGACAAAAAGCTCTGTCAATTTGGCCAATGGACTACCACACCCTCAACGCCCGGTGTGCCACACATTGGTGCCCAACGTGATGATAGTGAGGCAGGCTGTCTGTCACCTGGCACAGAACAGCCACCCCTCCATTTCCAGCGGGACGGCTTAGCTCGTCAGCAACCGGTCGGCGAAACACTGAGCAAATAATTTCTTTCCGGCATCTAGAAAGGGCGTTTTCCGGGTCTGCTTATTATATGTATCTAATCCGCCATGATATTGCGTCAGTCGGCGATGAGCTCGAGAACGGATAGCTCTTCCAGGCTTCTGAAGAAGAGCATAGTGGCCGCTAAAACATGGTCAGTGCAGACATCTCTCATGGCGCCACTCGTGCTGCATTGTTCGTTTTCTGTGCTGACCAGCGGATCTGCAGACTGGAGGTGCACCTGGCTGCGGATTTCGCGACCCAGCGTCGATTCGCAAACAATGGCCAAACCTGAAATACCTCCCTCGCCCTGAACCTGACCGGAATCTCTTCAGTAAAGACCACGAGCGATGGGAGGAAGAGTATGAAAACCACTGGAAGAAACTCCGATGTGGACGAGGTCTGGGGTATTTCTGCAGGCGGCACGCATGGTGGATAAGATGCGAGGAAGTCGAGCTCGGCCTTGCTCCTCGGCAAAGCAAGGAGCGGAAAGAAGGCTGCCCAGAGAGTCATCAAGAGCTGCAAGATCGGATAGACATCTGCTATCAAGAACAAGCCGAACGCAACAGCGAATTGTTGGAGTTGATCAAAAACGGGCGATACGTACCCGACGCTGACGAGGCGGCGGAGCACATGGCCAATCTGTCCGTGGATTCAGAGCAACAAGATCCGGCATATGTCTCGTCAAAGCAATTGAGCAAGAGGCCCACTAATAGGGAACACTCTCCCACTGGTTCATTCGAGTTATCCACCACGGCTGTTGGCGGTAGCGAAGACGATCTGTTTTACAAACCCGAAGGTGACGATGATAGCAAGTATTATGGCCACGATTGGTGGCCAGATGAACATGAACGAGACGAGCCTTTCTATGAGCCTAGATCAAAGGAACAAGACGAGCCTTTCTATGAACCGGGATTTGACGACGATGGCCAACAACTCGCTGGAGCTCATCTTTCAGAGGAATTCATTGAGGTTACGGGTGGCGAACCAAGTGGCCAACATCTTCGGGAGGGAATGGAGACGACGTCTAGGAGAGAACCGAGGAAGCATTCTGGCTCGAAAAGACGAAAGCATGGCCGTGACCTGCTGAGCAAGCGCTGACAGAAGATCATATAGGCCTGCACTAGCGGCGGAGGGTCCAGTGGGTATGAACTATGCGTCAGTCAACTACTACCTGCAACCCTATATAACTTGCAATGCACTGAGGCCGGGGTAGCGCATCTTATGGCGGCGTTTTTGGCGCAGCTGTGTTTCTGAGGGCTCATTCGAGTTGGGGACTCGAGACATTTCGATGGGGAACGGGGCCCCTATGAGCACTATTGCAGTACCAGGTCGGGCTGTCAACACGCAGTGCCAGTAGACAGTTTCCAAGGAATATCCATTGCATCAAGTTCATACCATCTTATTATCACTATCACTGAGTCAATGCTATAAGAAAGACGTAGGCGGGTCTCTCCAAAGCCGCGGTGGGCGATCGATGACCGAGGGGACAGCCTGTCTGTCATCGACTCTGGGTCTGCAGGATCGTGGGGACCAGGGAAACACTGAAAATTGCGGCTCTGCCTCTGCAAGGCTCGGCTACGGGCGGGATGGGCGGCACTGGAAGGCACAGGTCTCGGCTCCCGATGCTGCTCTGCGGCAAGTGCGCTTTTAGTTAACTGTGATTCGTCCGATGAGTGCCCAGGCAGATGACATCCATATCCGATGGCTGTCACTGAATCTTTGATGCCCAAAGATGCATATCAGAGCCTCAGCCACTTACTGCGAGATCCATGTGAAGGATATCTTACAAGCTACCCACCAGGCATGGGAGCCTAAAGATCTGATTGAAGAGATATGCAGGTCATGCCGCAATGACGTGCAAAAGCGACCAGGCAGAAACGCCACTGCCACGACAACCTATTGCCAACGCATTGATACCAAGGTATCCTGTCTAGAAGTAAGCAAGTGCCACTGAACACGCTAATCTTTGGTTGGATGCATAGGATAGCAAAAACTCTTGGGGTGACACAAACAAGGGGCACGCAGGTCGCCGAAATGGGGACCCACGAGTAGTGCGGCTCTCCGAAAAAGGGGGCCTCCGATCAGGAAGAGGATTTTATCATCACAATTCAGTTTCCTCGAAATAAGGTACCTTCTATAAGGTAGCGGCCCTCCAAAGCATCTAAGTAACATAATATGTACCACTTAAAAGCTTGGGCAGACGGGAGAACCACATGCCTGGTCTCCAATACATGATCATATACTGAACAGAGCGCCCATCACCCCGCAACCTGATCAATCAAACATGTCCGAATTGGACCCAACACAAGACTCTACTCAAGATCCCACCCCCGGCAGAGGTGACACTGGGTATCAGAGCATCGCTGAGCACGCTCTCATCTTCTGGAGACTGGCTCTCACTTTCTGGAGACTAGCCACGGCTCAGCCACTATGCCTGATCCTTGTCTGGGTATTTGGGGACGCCGTGGCCAACTCCTTTCTTGTTGTGCCGTTTGCCAGCTACCTCAAGGAAATCATCTGCACACGACGCCATGGCCATAACCGGGACGATCCGAGCTCCTGTATGGGGGATGAGCTGGTCGAAGTGGAGCGCGATACAATACTCTACCTCTACCACCCGCTGGTGACGATGTGTTTCGGTACGAGGATGCAGCTACCCCTTCGGCTGTAGCAGCAGTCCAGTTAGACCTCTTTCTGACAAGACTAATTGGCTGCAGGGTTCGTAGCCCAGGCCATCTGGGCACCGTTTTGGAAAAAGCGCTGGACACAAAAAGAGTGAGCGACCATGCTCACGCACGGTTTTGTTTGAGACACGTACGTGACCTAACAGGCTTCCATGCTAGAGACCCATGGTCGATGAAGAAAATTCTTTTTCGGGTTCAACTGGGCTGTATCGTTATCGAGCTTTCAGAGGTACTTCTTGCCTACCTGGCCTCCAAATTCACCGGCATTCCCACGTGGACACCAGTCGTGGCTCGATCTATGTGCATCTTCTTCGGTGGGGGCGTTATTAGCCTCGTTGCTCTACGAATTCTTACCATCATTTCCTCGGATAAAATCTCGGAGGAAGACATGTACGAGCCCCCAGAGTTGCTAGCTCAGTGCTTCATCGTGCCACATGCTGACCTCAGTCACGCCTTTGAGTCGAGCAGTCCCAATGCTATGGCCCTAATTTCGGTAGTGACTGCATTAGCCGCTATTGCTGGCTCCAGTCTCACTAGCTTGGCTATGAAGCAGATAGGAGACTTTGCTTGTCTTTGGATCGGTGTCGCTATCTTCGGTGTTAGCTGCCTGCCACTCTATTGGCTACAACACACACCGATCAACGTTCCCCAAGGTCCAAATACTTCGCAGCAACAGCAGCTATCGTGGACAGTCGTCATATTGACCACCATATCCTACGGGATGCTGTCGGCATCTATTGAGCCTCCCTTCTCAGCGACTTTTATCTCTGCAAATTTTCGTGTTGATCTAAGCACGACGCTGTGGTATCTTGCTCTGGGATCTCTCTCCCTCCTGGTATCCGTAGTGGTCCAGTCAATCATCCGGTGCGTGAGAAATACTAACTCCCTGCGTTATCCAACCCGAAACTGACAAACCTTTAAAGCCTCCGGCAGACCAGCCAAGATCTTGATGGTCGCCTTAAATTTGCCATCTTTGGCTCATTAATAGCCGTCGTTGCGTGCTTCTTTCTGTCGTTAACGAAGTCACTGGCAATATTCGTCACAGCACTTTGCTGCGCAAGCATGGGCTCCGTGTACCAGATCATGGTACAGTCTCTTCTACGGAGCCGTGCCCGACCATCGACGTACTCAACAATACTGTTCGGACAAGGAGCAATCGACGCGGTGCCCAGGAGTGTTTCCAAGATAGTATTTCTATTTACGCTCAGACGCGATGTGAAAGCGATCCCGGGCTTGCCATATTTTGTTGTCGGCTTAGCTGGCTTATTAGCCTTCGGAGCCTTGTTGTGGCAGAAGCAATCAACCGGCGGCGGGCATCAAAAACTGCCCGACAATAGCGTTCCGCGAACGCAGGAACACGGCGACGACTCGGCTGACGAAGCAGTCGTCACTTCAGCCGAAGGGTCCAACGTCCCCAGCTCAGAAACTCAGCCACTGCTTGCCACATCGGAGTCTTAGCGTTTGAGACTACATCTCCCCCAAAGGTAGCATGCATCCAGAGCTTTTATTTTCACACGCTTGGCACTATTTCTGGAACCCAACTGGCTTTTTCTTTTGGTAAGGGGGCGGGGGTGGTGGGCTCTTAAGATTCTCCATAGAAAATACCGTGTACATCCTGATACTATTCTATCTTCTCACCTTTACCGCTTTTTGTTCTGCACCATAAGTTCTTTCCGAACCTATACGTTCAGCCCAGATGGGATTGGAAGCACTCAAGCAGGGATATCGTCTCGAAAAAGAATTTCACTAGATTTAGCACGAGCTCTCGCCGTGCCTCAGCATCGACTGAGTAACCCAAGCAACAGCTTTCGTAGTCGTCTCCCGATGTGTCGTATAAGCTCCTTTTGATGATCCTTATTCTAAGCTTCGCCCACGCTGAGCTATATCTGACGTTGAGTCGGGTTCATGAAAATCTCGATTTGAACCTCATCAATACTAGTAGTACGACGGTCTCAGATATCCAGGTCCACAGCATCTTCGACAATGGTCCGCCCAACGTCGAGAAGGGGTAGGGGACGGGAGTCTGGCGAGGATGTGATTATGGTGGTGCTTAAGCTGCAGACCCAAGTCCCGACTATCCTTCCCCTCAATCCTATTCTCTTCAAGTCAAGTCGGGAAGGGATAATATTCCATGGAATCTATCTTCAAATTCCTGGGAATTGATCTTTGGTTTTGATTATTTGACACAAGTACGTTGCTTGATATCCCTGGATGTTGTGACCCCGCTCAAGGCCAGACTGACGAAGCTGCTCAGCTGGTTCTGGTTAAGCAGCAGCAAGGGGTTCAAAACTTGCATACCTAACTCGACTCAAGATGGACGTGACGTCACATATGTTCTCTTGTTCGAACTACGAAAATGCATTCCATCGCTCAAGAACACGGGGAGTGCCTTCAGTTTAGAGAAACAGAGGGAGGCCGCTCGCCAAGATAAGGGCTGCTCGCTAGAAACAGCGATGGCGGTGGCGGGGGTTAACAAGGCGTCGTGGCTGAGTACACATCGAGCTACCTAGGTCTAGACTAGTCGGTATCAAAACCTCCTCCCCTTCTCGACCGCGCGTATAAGTGCGACTAATTACTCTCTACCTTTCATTCCTCGCGAGGCTCCGGTATTCAAAACGACATCTATCCCCAAGCACAAAACAAACGTAACACATTGCCTCAGTTGACAACCCAAAGGGTCGTCAGAGCTCCCATGATGAGGCTGTTAAACGTCCTGACATTCTCGCTGGAGGTCGTTCCAGACCCTGTGTCCAGTGGTATACCTTATGCCACTCTATCACACACCTGGGAGGATAGGGAAGTGTCTTTCGAAGATATGAAGACTTTCCACGGGGGACAGCAAGGTGGCCCAGGCGCCACATCAGGTCCGGACTTTGGCAAGATTCTCAGAGCGTGCAAAATGACGCAGGATCACGGTCTTGTGTATCTCTGGGTGGACACGTGCTGTATCGACAAGTCATCCAGTGCTGAGCTCTCTGAAGCCATCAATTCCATGTTTCGTTGGTACAAGAATTCCCAGATATGCTTTGCCTTCCTCTCCGGCCTTCCCGAGGGCAAACAAGCCGACCAAGATGAAGCCTTTCGGAATTGCAGGTGGTGGAAGAGAGGATGGACATTACAGGAGCTTATCGCCCCGCCTAATGTCGTCTTCGTCGACCAGGAGTGGAATGTGGTTGGAACTAAGGCTGAGTTCGGCGATGTGATCGAGTCAATTACAGGAATTAGCCAGTGGGTTCTCAATGGCTCCAACCTGGTCTCGAGTGTTCCACTAGCGAAGCGCATGTCGTGGGTCGCCAATCGAGACACTACCCGGGTTGAGGACAAGGCGTATTGCCTCCTAGGCATCTTCAATGTCAACATACCCATGATCTGCGGCGAGGGCGCGACAGCCTTTATGAGGCTACAAGAAGCAATTCTGAATAAGACGACGGACCTCTTAATTTTTGCGTGGCAAGCCGTCAATGGTGACAAGGAACACCGCGGTATTCTAGCCGAATCGCCCTCTGAATTCCGGCACTGCGGCTTCATCGAGTTCAGCGACGACCAATTCCGTTTCCGGGACGAGATAAGCTTCACCAACATGGGTGTGAAAATTCGAGCTCCGCTACACTTTGTCAGCAGCGGGACTTTTGTCATGGACTTGCACTGCTACGACGAGAATCCAACTTCTGGCGTATCGAAACGGCTCGGGATATATCTGCGGCGTGCTCTAGATACATACTACCGCTACTGGCCTGACAAGATCTGGCCGACTGCAGTTGGATCGTCATCCAGAGCTCTTCGCCCCATCTTTCTCTCCTCACTCGCAGCTGACGCTGCCGCCGAAGTCTTGGCCACGAAGCAACACGACCGTCGCATCTTCTTCCAGTTTCCTGTTGTAAGTGGCAGACTAGGACTTTCCAATGTTCGGGCAGTCCCCGAGACGTTCTGGGAAGAGCACGAACATTGCTTCACAATCCGTGACTTCACCGAGTTCACCTGCTTCATTCGTTTCTCTGTCACGTCGAGAATCGTCCTTGCAAAGGGAATTCACTCGGAGGAAACGACATCGGTAGTTGTGGTATGCGATCTGACGACCGGCCAGGGCTTTCGGGTAAGCATCTTTGCGCGGAACGGTCTTCAGAGTAGTCGGAGGTACCGCGAATTTATCGATCCATTCATGGACATTGATCACTACGGCCCTCTGGGTGACCCCTTTAGCCTCGCTGTGCTACGGCCTGATGAGAAAGAAGACCGTAGAGTCGAGATGCTTCACAAAGACCCTCGGCACAACTACGAGATATTAGTGACAGTGTCCACGGCGCAGGCCCCGTCATTTATGGTCTGTGTTGATGTTGAGCCACAAGAGGCGTATAGCACGGTGTGTCCCGAACCCCGGTCTCAGGGACATGGCCCCCGGGGGTATGGTCCCCCTCAGGGATATGGCGGGCTTCCAAGGCCCAGATAGCCAGCAGATCACAATCCTCGTCCAAATGAAGTTGACTCCGTGTTCTAAGGGCATTTAAAGCTCATTACAGTCAGCACCAGGACAGAGTTGCTTCTGCCGAACTTTCGTTGAGGAGTCGGAGCTCAGGTAGCTCGGACCACGAACTGTTTTCAAACACATAATTGTGCAGGGGTATATAACAGGCGTACATGGGACGTACACGAGGTGCTTAGTGCTGGCAGTGTTACGTAGTGTGCGACGGTTTGAGCTCTCTGGGATAAAGTAGAATAATATTTTCATAGTAACTTGTGACTTCAGTATATTAAGCGGTCATCGTATGCCCTGAACGCCTCGTTAGCGGTGATATTGTGACTGCGAGAGTACCGAAGCAACATACCGGACGCTTTCTAGGTAGCTTATGACCTGGTCGTAATCCCTACAGACTGTAACCGTGTTAGGCTCGAGGATGCGACGGTCGGGGCAAAACTTAAAAGACTCACCATGCTTCGAATCCCAACCATCACTGCCGCCGTTGTGGTCCGGAAACGTCGTCTCGTGTCCCTCTAATGCCATGTCCGCGGAGCACATGATGGCCTGCCTGAGGTACGAGAAGCAGTGGATCATATGCCACTCATGATCCGAGGGCAGTTCGTGGTTTGACTTGAGCCCCGAATACACCCGAACAATTGCGAACTAAATAAGCAACATTAGCCGAGAACTGCGCGGCTCCCAGGGGCATGTTGACCTACGAGACAATGCAATTGATGCGTCATGGACGTGGTGAAGACGGTCTGATCGGGCCACTCGATGGGAGTCGGCAGATCGTGATACTTGGACGTGTCGTTCACGGACTGGAAGCCCATGCCCCCTTACATATGTTAGCTACAACAAAAAGCTGGTACCGTGGAGCAGAGACTCATACTTGGCATAAGGTCGTTCCATGCATGCATGACCTCGTCGGAGAAGAACTCCGAGGTGTTCTCCCGCTGGTACTTGTATTCCATCTGGAATGTGGTTATCCTCTGGGGGAAAGACGGCGCCACACCGGTCAAGTCGCCGCCGAAGTCCCATTGGTTTTTTGGAGCGGTTTGTAGTTGTTGGCGGACCAGAAGTCCCAGGATTGAGAGAAGCAGCAGGGTGTTCAGACCAGACCGGAGGCCGGATAATAACCTGCTGCGTGCCGACCTCTTCCTCTGCGTCTGTGTCTGGAAGTCATGTTCCTGCCATTTCTTCTCATCGCCCATCAGGGATTCTTCGACCTCAGTGTTGGATCCGGCCTCATCGTGGTCCTCTAGCGGGACATTGTCGTACTTCGGCTGGGAGTGAGATTCCATGGTGACGACTGCTGCTTGTGCAAGTTGCCGCAAAAGTGTGAGGAGATAGCAGTTATTTCACTCGTTCGAAAAGGGAAAAGAAGCAACAAGAAAGCACACCAGGACTGAGTCTCAGAGCCATTATCTATGTCTTTGCAATTCGCCATGCTACTGCGTAGCAGCCGTTTCAGGTCCCGTGTCGTCGAGCGCTAGTATCCTCAGGTGTGTCTCGAGTCGCCAAGACTCCCCTGTATTTGCGGCTCGCCTTGCCCTGCGGCGTTTGAGAGATGCGGGGCGATACCACCCAGTCCTCCTCCAATCAAGAGCTTGGACATGTCGCGTCTGAGCTATCAGACGATAAAGTTGGTGAAAGCGGCATTGACCAAGGACTCGTCTAACTGATTGATATGGATCGAATTAGAAAGGCCACTGTTCCGTGCGTAGCTGGCGTCCTCATTGTGACTGACGATTGAAGTTGGTGGTAGTTCGCCTCGAGGCAACCCGACACGAGGTTCGTTCTTTTTAGTGGGGTCGAAACCCCGCACCCCGCAGATCCCCTGTCTCAAAGTTTGGTGATCTGAAGTTCGTTACCTAAGGTATTCATACACAGTACACCTACCTCTGGTAGGATTACGCATGTTAGTGCGCAACTACAAGCTCAATGATCAGAAAGCCAAGCAGATAAGGGAACGATTAGACAACGATACGAGCTTCTGAACTTAAGACAAGGACGTTGGACCCTCCGGCTGGACTACCTCATCAACTGAGTCGTCGTCTTGTTCCTGTGTTCCCGGAACGTCGTTGCCGGGGAGTTGTTGATACTCGCCGTCAGTTGATCGCTTCTGCCACAACAAGGCTCCGAATGCGCCGTCACTCCATGGGATTACCGACGGGCGCAGACGGAGACCCTCACCATATGTCACGGATATGCTCTAAGCTGAAGCCGGTATTATCACTCCTTCTTGGTACGCGTTTTATGATGGAAGTGAGGCGGCCAGAAGTCCACGACGCACTGTCGACGTCCGGGAGGGCTCGGATCAGGTAAGGAGAACTGCCGCTGCCGTGAAAGCCCTGCTCCCGGATGAGCATGTCGAGGAGCGGCCGGATATAGACAAGGTATTTGTATACGAGGTAACCGACCCGGACATGTAGAAATCGGGCGCCGATAATCCCGCTATTTGTAGCTCGTTTGGCCTTATGAGATCCCCTCAGGTAAACTATCGGACCTTTATATACGTAGATACCACGCTCGGCCGCCGCACCGTTCTTGCACCGCAGGGCTAAGGTCCGGCCCTCGCGGCTGGCCGCCTCCGGTCATGTACATCAAGCCCACCAGGAGTTCGCATAAGGCCTCTTCTTTCTTCTGGTACGCAGCGATAGGTTTCCAATCCCACCGGCCACGACCATAGAGGCAGTTGATCTGGCTGGTACATGCCTTCGTAGAAAGCGGCTGGCAGGCTTTTCCGAACCCATTCATGCGAACGAGAAGCCATGGCCAGTGCCCGTCATGTAGTCTCTAGTAGATTCCAAGTATCGGAAGAAAGGGGCCCTACAAGCAAGGCATTGATTAGAATTGGTGAGTGCAGTAGTCCGATCGAGCCATGACATACTCTAGAGGTTGTGTTGACGAGGACATTGGTGCTGCAACTGCCAGCGACGATGCTGAGTTTGGACACATAGTCGACAGGGTTTGATGCGTGGGGCTTGTCAACTTTCCTCTTTAGGCTGAGGACGAAGAGCGGAAATATATTCGAAGGTCTTGGTACCGCTTCATATGAAGCTATTGGAACAAGGCTGTCCCAAGACGCAATCAAATTTCAACCGGTGGCGGAAACGCTGCCACGCGACAGTGGTACAAGACATCGCGATACAAGACGGAGAAAGGACAATAGCATTCCAGCCTGATGTGGGAGTGCGGCGGTCGACACAGATATAAATCTTCGGTGAGACAAGGCGAACAAAGCAGGTACCCGACACGAGACTGCGAGTATCCGACAGACAACGAAAATTGGGGTGACACAAGCGTAGGATCGACCGGAAGACATCGCCCCTTCGTTACACGAGGGTAAGACGACGAGCGACCTATGGTCTCAGAGGGTGTTATTACCTGACTTCAAGTTGTCTCTCCGAGGCCAATCTCGTATTCCATCCATTCTGTGGTTCCGGCCGACTGCAGCACGCATTTGGGACCTTGAGACCCGCTCGAGGGGTGGTATGCGTACTGCGCTGATCTGCATGTTCGAGACCTGGTTGACGTCGAACCAAGCTATGAGGCGAACTGATGCAACAGAACAGCTGGAATCTGGAAAAAGGAAGGACACTGAGAGAGGCTCGTGCTTAGTGCCAAGTGCAGGAGCCCTGGGCATCCGCGTCAGGCGCGGCTTAAAGTAGGCAGTGGTGGTCGGCGGACAGCACGTATTTGCTGCCGAATGCTCTTTTCCACTACAAATGGCGTTTTGATTATGCGATCGACTGCTCGGAAACAAACGTCGCCAGAAAGTAGGCAGTAAAGAGCGTTCTACGTTTTCAATGTCAAGCCACTCGTTGAATGACCGATCCGGGATGTGATCAGCCACATCTTCGTGACTCTTCAGCGGCCGTCCTGCTCTTCAAAGTCACGTCACAGTTGTAGGAGATGGCGAGCACCATTCTGTTGTAATGAATAGCGCAATTACTGCGACATGGAGCCGGACGAGCCTGTCAGCTTAATGTGACAGCGATAGAAGCGTGATGGGTTGCGAAATTTGATAGCCTGAGGCACAGTGTTGCTACTGCTGCTCCTCGTTAACACTGAACTGCCGAGTAATGGGGTCTGCAATAGGGGCGATACCCCGCGCTCAAGTATTAACAGTACTCGCGACCAGAAGACATCGGCCATCTTGCAGCCTGCTCTACCGTCTATGCTTATTTTCCTGTTTTCTCTAACCACTCATCAGACCCTGCGGACATCGCAACAAGGCTGGCTAGCAGTTTATTGTTAACAGTTGACGTTGCACGCAAAGGATCTACTCAACACAGCCTAGGATTGCGGCTTGTTGCGGTTGTCTTATTGTCGTACAAGAAGTCACCCATGGCTTTTTTCGGGGCTTCAGACCACACATGACGTGCCAATCCAGGACATATCGGAGTTACAACGATAGATTTGGTCATTGTAAGACTGGAAGGAACTGACCTTGACCTTCTGGGAACTCCGCCTTGGCCACCAATTCCTCACCGGTTATCATCGAACACTGGACTTTTCACTCCAGCTTAGCTTACCTTGTTGCTAATCTGGTGACTTCTCAGGACAATTCGGGGGCTATCTCTCGATTCTCATAGAGACGTCTTCCTCATCCGTAGTTCATGCGCGCAGGTGATCTTCCTCATTGAGGCAACAACAACGGCTGACATCGCATTTGTTTCCCAGCTGACGTGCTGCTTATGGAAACTGAAGTTTGAACCTTAGGAACTCGTCGTGCCAGTCGTCAACTCCGTCCTCTTCCACTCCTGTTTCTCACCTTCCGTCGGCTTCTCCTCGTCAGGTGAATAGAGAACCAGAAAAGACAGCTCTCTCAGCCACTATCAGGTAGGTCACGACTGCTCGACCATCATCAGCATCACCACACCCTCTGAACAACATTCTAACTTGGGCGGCGACGTATCGACTTCTCAGGGAGACACGAATCACACGATCAACTTGAAGGACAGGCAACTGCTCAGTTCACAGAGTACATAAGGCGGCTTCATCAAGGCCCTGAGTGTAGTTGAGTTTGCTTCAGAAGCATCACAGTGAGTCTTGCATCACTTATTCTTTTACTACCTAGAAAATATATTTGCTTAATAACTTACACCATGCCGACCTTCTTCGCAGCCAGACCCCCCAGCGCCACCGAGAAGCGCATCTGTGAACGATTTTGGCCACATCTCAAGACGACTCAGTGGTCAGTTATCGGCGATCAGGACAAATTCTTTAACTGTTTCGGTTACGCGGTTGGGGAAGACGAGTTTCTCGAAGAGGTCGGTCCTGGCGTCACGGACGGTCTTAACGAGGCCTTTGTCTACAGGAAGCGTAAGTACAAGACAGCCAACTCAACTGGGAGAGGGAAAATAGACTGACATTCGACAGTCACGGAGCACGGTTACACCAAAGTCACTGGCAACACTCCCCCGACGAACGGCATCGCCGTCTACAGGAAAGGCACAGAGATCGTCCACTTTTCCAAGATCCAAAACGGTGTATGGTCGGCCAAGCTAGGGCCTGACTGGACCATCATTCACGAGCCTACTGCCCTGTACAACGGCGCAGGCATTGGAGATTACGGCGTGGTTAGCGAATACTGGCAGAAGGGAGCCACTGCAACAGCCGCTGCAACAGCTCAGAGCTTTGCTGCCGAATCCATCATGGAGGGTGCTCACCCCTTTGGCATGACAGAGGACGAGCAGGCGGCGGTCGACCACCATTCCGATCTGGCCTCCAGTGGGTTATCCGTCCTTGCTGTCACACCCAAGAAGGCAGTCCCGGCCAAGCCCACCGCCCCCAAGCCCACCGCCCCCAAGCCCACTCCGAAGGCTTCCACTCCGCCACCAAAGACGGCACCCAAAACCACTACTCCTCCTCCAGCTAAGACCAATCCCACTCCGCCCAAGACCGCTCCCACAAAGACCCCTCCCCCGCCGAAGCAGCCGCCCACCAAGACCCCGCCCAAGCCGGCGCCCGTCGACAACAAGCTCTCGGCCGCGTTCATGAAGGCCTATGGCGCCTGGACCACGGCTCTCCAATACAACCCAAGCTCCAAGTCGCAAACTTGGCTCAGGGAACCTACCTACGCCGACATCAGGAAGCTCGGCCCCGGTGCCGTGCCGCTCTTGACCCAGAAGCTGGCCAAGGGGGATTTGTATTGCGTGCCCGCGCTGCTGGACATCGACAAGGCAAAGCTGAAGTCAGTCAAGGCCAACGGTCTCAAAGCCGCTGCTGCTCAGATCCTCAAGATTGAGTCGGCCAGCTCGACCGTGACCATCAAGGCTGTTGCCGCGTTTGCTGCACGCAAGGATGAGTTGAAGGTATCGTTCCCCCTTCTCTCCTATCATATCTTGAAGAGACTTGAACTCCCTCAATTAACATGTAAACAGCCCGGCGAACATCTCACCGAAGAAGAAGCCAAAGCCGCCGTCTTATCTGACCCGCTCTTCACATCCGTCGTCCAGCGCGGGCACGCCGCCGTGCCCGCCGTCCTCGCCCATATGGCTCAAGACAACCACGACCATGCCCATAACATCTGGCTCGAGGTGCTGGCGCAGATCCACGCCGTCGAGGCCAACGGAGATCGCTCTATCAAGGCCGGACAGGCTGAACTTGAGGCCTGGTTGGACCAGTACGTCAAGGCAGAGCAGGAGCATGAGCAAGAGCATCAGTCGGAGCACAGCTGGGAGGCTGTGTCTGAAGGTGCCGAGGCCGAGGCTGAGGCTGCTGAGTAGGAAGTGTTTTGAAGACACTTTTGGAGAGTACACATGGTGCTGGTCATCGGTAAATCTGTCGGCATTTTGGCTTCTGTTGCGGTCACTTCACGATCCCTTCCCCTCCCCCTTCCCCTACACTCACTGAATCTGTCCCTCGTTTTGTTACTTGATGTGCTGTTTGTTTTGAGTATCTCATATATTTCCGTTTTTTGGTTTTCATATATATAGCAGGATTCACACTCATTTTCTATATAGCAAGCCCTACTTGTATATGCCGGAACATTCGTCACTCTTAGACACACTCACACACTATTTGGTCTGATCTAGCCGCGTACATATATCTAAATTGCATTTCAATGGCAGGCTAAAACATCGTGCGGGAGCGAGTTATAATGCATGGTTCTACATAGCTCACGGCCAGCCTGAGCTCTCGCCGTAACCCATCTAAAAGAGTGGCAGGCTGCTGGTACCGAAGATAAGTAGCGACACTGATTCATAGCCAAGCCAGTGATAGAGTGGCCAAGAGCAGCAGCTAGTATAGTAATCGTTGAATTAGAGCCATAGCATTGGGAATGATCGACATTAACGTCACGGTGTGACCGAGGTCATGTGGCACGATGAATCACTGAGCTGGCAACTCCGACGCAGGCTCATACCTGTCTTCTTCCGAGATATTATCAGAGGAAATGATAGTAAGAGTTCATAGGGCGACGAGGCTCATAACTCCTCCACCGCAGAAGGTTGCAGACATACTTTTCGAACGACGACACGAAAAGATGATCACACGACAATAGAGCAGAGGATTAGACTACTACACGACCGTGTAATTACTGTCGCTACTTATACATACCTAGATCACAGTATTTGAAGGTAGGAACAGTACTGCGCTAACATGCGTAATCCTACCACAGGTGTATTCGTCCACCTTCATGATCACTGTCGACAATTACCTCAACAGCTCTATATGCTCAAGAGCAGACGTGGGAGGCAAGCTCAATAGAAAGCTTGTTACCGAGCCGTAGATGATATTTCCCTCCGAATACAGGTAATCGAATGAAGCGCGTGTGCGGCGATTACTATCGTTCATTCTCGGTGTCGCCTTGCTCGCTCCTCCACAAAGCTTTTCTCCGTCTTATTGAATCATAGGTGCTCTCTCATGGATTGCATATGGTCCGCCTACGTCACCTGACCTATACGCCAGCTCTTCCACGTTGATTGGGTGTTGTTATCTCGTCGGGCGTTGCTGCACCTTGAATTGGCGGCGTATTGCGCACACCTTTAGCTCCAGCACGCTTCCAGGCTTAAATACACGAAAGGCTGTTCGGCTCTCTTCCATCCTTCCTCTTCCCGAAAGCTGCAGCGCATCCGGGTCTCCTCAAGCGGATTCCTGTTACTGAGGTTGCTAAACTTCCAGTTATCTCAGAGACATAGCACTCCTGACTTTATATACTTGTCATTGACTCCGGCAGCATTGCAGCCAAAGTCACGAAGTCCCTCACTCAACAATGAGCCAAAACAAGACGCCCGATCTGTCCGTGCCGTTCAGCTTGTCCGGCCACGGTAACGGGTCAGGCAACGCATCCGGCAACTCGGCGTACTTGAACCTACCAGTAAACAGTTCTATTGGGTTCATATCTCGTCAAAACGTCATCCAGCACATTGCGCAGCCGCCACAGAAGGGGTTCCTCGACAGCACGGCTGGAAAGGTCCTGGTTGCGGGCGCGGCCGGCGCAACTATCGCCGTAGGCCTTGCCGCCATATCTCTACTCGAGGACCGCTCAACCCAAGCAGGTCAGCGCGGCGGGTCGGTGGCGCCCGCCGCTAGAGAGGAGGACAGCGCACGCTTTCGCCCGTGGGAGAGGTGAAGGCTCCCGGATGAAGTTGCCACAGCTCTGCGTTCCAAGCACTTTATGTGGTTCTCGTTCTCTCGGTTACAGGTTGCAGTTTATACCGTCCCAAAAATCGGCATGTTTCCTATTACAGAAGGCCGCAACATTACTATGTTACACTCTTTATGTCGTTAGGACAAATACAAGGACAGTTGTCAGCTCTTCATGTCGGTACTGGTATCAGATTCATGTCCTTGCAGCACTTGCTCCTCCCGATCAAGTCATCTAGCTAGAGAACAACAACACCCTCCACCTCCAACCCTGAAGCAACGTTTCATCCAATTCATTAGCACTGCCCGCACCAGCCTCAACCTGGCGGTACAGCTTATCTAACCGGTCCCGAATGCGGCTGCTCACACGAAGGAGCAGCTCATTGTGGGCGACGCGAAAAAGTGCAAAAGCAGCGAGAGCATACGCTGGGGCGTAGCGTGCCATATCGAGAGCCAGCTTCCGAAGGAAGTGGACTGTACGCGTCGATCCCAGACGCGAAGGTCTCTCGGCCTCCAGGCCCGGGGAGAGCGACATCGAGCTACTCCTGTTCAAGATTGAAGAGATAAGTTCAGTTATCCCCGGAATCGCAACCAATCTGTCGGAATGATCAGTGTTAGCTGGGATGCACTCTCCTTTCCCGTCCTTCTCTGTTTTCCTCTCGCTCTCTTCCACACACATTGACGAATGGTAGAATTGAACTTACATCCCGGCGCTGATCAGCACTCGATACCAACGACGCCCACTTGCAGTCCGCGTCGCGTCACCAACATCCCTCTTCAGACTGCGCAGGTCGTCCAAGACAATTGCCCTCTGCTGTCGCACTCTCTCCTCGATGTCTTCCATGACTCCGATGTCTCCACTGATGCCACTGTCGCGCTCTCGCTTCCTTCGCACGAGATCATTGTACTGCCGCAGCGAATACTGTGTCCCCAACAACACGGTACGAATGCCGTAATTGACATATGGCGTGGGCGCTGGGAGCCTGTCGCCCTCCGGCGCGGTCCGCTCTGGGTAAGGGCTTATTACCGCTGCCGCTGACATGGTCAAACTTATATATTCGCGAACAAACTTCTCCGAGTGGATGACAATAGATCCCACCACAAATCGTTTCTTTCCTCCGTTTTGTCTATTTCACATGGGCGATGGTGCTTTTGCTTTCACCCGCTTGTAGCCGCTGAACTTCGGGTGAGAAGAATGAGCTGAATCGTGAAGGAGGGGGTGCTGCCTGAAACGGTGGCGTCCATCCAACTGCAACCGCCAGTCACCCATTGGCTGTTCGCGACAAAACAGCACTTTTCATGGCGCTAGCATTTAAGTCTAGTGAGTTGTCAAGGCTTTTTTTTCCGCGTTGAGTCCAGCCCGAATGTCAATCGAGGCAATTCGGCGAAACTTGCTCTTCGGACTCCGCGTGTCCGTGTCGGCAACGAATCGCACAGATGGACAAGAATGGAATGGCTCGGAGATGGGGATAGTAGAGAGCCTAATAAGAGGCAGAGGCAGAAGCAGTATGAAGACCACCTCTTTGGTTTGAACGGACGAGGGCTCTCGACCAATGAGCAAGGCTCTCCGCGAGATAATCTGGTCGAGTCTTCGGCTAAGGCTGTCTTGATAGCGCAACATCAAAACTGGGAAGACTCTAATTCCGCGTTGCCCGGCATGGGTGAGAGATAGGGTCCTTCAGTCCCTCATCGTCCCCCATCTTCATTCACGGTTACTCCCTGCTCCTCGCCAAGCACGTTTCTCAGACCCGGTCTCAATCTTGTGCAAGTCCATCTGACTGTCGGGCACCTTAACACGACAGATCCACTGCCGCATTCTGATTGCTCTCTTCCCCAGGCTTGCGTAACTGAAAACTCTCATACTCTTTAGTCGTCCTTCCTGAGCCTCACCTTAAGTATGTTGGTTGAAGGCAAGCCAGGGCCGCCAACTGGGCCGCTGAACGCCGCCGAGGTCGGCTACCCCTATCATCTCATCATCAAGGGGCTCAACTGCGAGGACGATGAGCCCGGGGACATTGCCGACTCGGTCCGCCGCTTTCTTCGTCGGCTCTTTGGCACTTCCGACGCCAGCCCGGTGCGCTATGGGTTCCACACGGTGTCTACCGAAGGCACCCAGCGGACCCTTCGGGTAGGTCATCTCAAGTTGTCAACCGGCTTCATATTCTCCATCCCTTAGCGGAACACATCCGGTCGTCGCAAAGTTGCGTCTGCTTGCTTCTCTCTGTTGTTACACGTAGCCACGTCGCTGACACAGCGGTGCGATAACTGCAGCTCTCCTTCACTCGCAAGCCGGAGACGACCGTCTCGCTCGATCTGGCCCTGGGCGCGTTCTGCCGCAAGTTCTTCACCGTGGACGCCCACACCGGCCACGCGGCATGCAGCTTCCTCTCCGACCACGGCATGTACGGCTTCTCGCCGCAAGAGGAGACCATGGAGGTCTGCTGGTACGAGGCCATGTTCGAGTGGCTCAGCGGATATCGTCGCGAGAGAATCACGGACCTAGAGCAGAACTTGGCCGAGAACAACCGCCAGGGCCGGCTGTCTTCCTGGCTGCCCACGTGGTATGTGTTCGAGCACCAACAGCTCCTCCGGCTCAAACTTCGCAAGCTTGCGTTATTCCTACGCCGTGAGGCTTCTTCTTGCTTTTAGTCACTGACCGGGAGTCTTTTGTAGGGGCGGCGTGTTCCTATTTGCCGCGTCCATTGGCGTCACCGCAATCATGGGTGAAAAGGGACTAAATCTAGGAAGCAGCCTTCTCGATGGAGGACCCATAGACCTGACACCTATTGATTCCATGCTGCTACTAATCGTAAGTGTGCTCGCTGCTCGTGCTATCGATTCATCGTGGACGCGGAGGGAAATTCGAAACGGAAGGCTAACCGCACCCGCCTCTAGGGTGATGCGAATGAGAAGGCAGCGCGAGCGGCTGGCCGGGCCGCCGATGAGGCCTGTCGCGAATTTGTTCGCCAATCTGCAAGCGTTACTAATAGTATGAGGGAATATCCAAGTAAGTTAGCGGTCCCTTGCAGGGCCAGGACGTCTCTACTTGCAAGACTAGACTTCTAAGCCGCGACCATATGCTCACCACGCCGCAGATGCCCTACGACCCCAAGCCGTAATCGCGCGGGACATGACTATGCAGCTGGTTACGCTCTTCGAGGCCGGCTTCGCAACGGTCACATCTTGTCGTCAGGCCGTGGAACGCTTCGTAGTCGTGAAGAAGGAATACGTGACGCGAGGCATGTTCTCCTTTGCCCGGCTCTGCTTCTCCGCTTTCAACCTGTCTGTCATTGCCGAGCTGGCCGAAGACGCGGTCGAGTCGTCTTCGGCGGCCGGTGCCATCGCCGGTGCTCAGGTGCTGGTCAGTCTCGGGCAGCTCGTGTACTCGGGCTACAAAGCCCGCCAGGCTCACCTCGAACAGCAGAAGTGGACTCGAGGTAAGTCATGCCCACCACCCCCTCTACGGTGCATCGTGGCGTGGGTGCTGACAAGACATCTCCTCTGTACCAGCGGCCATTTTTGTTGCTAGCAGCATCCGCCACGCCCAGTACTGCGAGAAATATCTGCGCTGGGTGTATAACTCGACAGCCGGCACTGGTCCGCAACAGGGCTCTCCAGGGTATACTCACCAGCTAGGGACGCTTCTGCAGGAGATGAATATGACGTTGCCGACAGCGGCCGACTGCACAGATACCGCCGTCAGGGCTCGGCTGCTGGCATTCGCGGACATGTTGGACCAGCAGAGGGGTGACCTTGCTAGCTGTTTGGGATAATTGGCGATTGAGAGCCATATCGACACGTTGGATCATCAGCTCTAATGCACACGGTCTTTCTCGGTTTCTCCGTCTACAGCAGTTATACAGTATTTACGTATACCCAAGAACTAAAGCTCTTCATGACCCGTAATCCCGTCCGATGATAGCTGTCCGGACCACGGCTTGACTTTCCCCTCGATGATATCGATCAAGAACTGCTCCACAACCGTCGTACTGGCCTTCTCCATCTTTCGGTGAGGGAAGATCTGTCCGTTGCTCGGGTGGTACACGGACAGCACCTTGGTCGTGCCCGGCTGCTGGCCGTACACCGCCAGCATCTCCGGGTACTCGGTCGCGTCGATGGTGGTGAACTGGAGATACTCCTCGTACTTCTTCGCCAGCGGGAGCATCTCTGCCACGTATTCGTCTCGTTCGTCCGCGCTGGAAACGAAGTAGTGAACGAAGCTCTTGCCTTTCTGTCCGGCCAGACGGAGTCAATGATCGAGCTCGCTCCGGAAGAGAGCATGACACCCCGGCACAAGTGGGCACTCACCGAGCTATATTCCAACTCATTTCTCCTCGTCAGCTCTGGAATGAGCGGTGCTGAGCACTGCTTGATGAAGTTCTGGAGCGAGCCGACAGTGTTCACGTCCGACCATGTCATCTCTACGCCTTTAACGTTGTTGTAGCAGACTACGGCGGGATTCTGTTTGGTCGTTGACGCGGCAAAAGTGAACCTGTCTCGGTATTGCTTAGCCACCGTTTCGAACTGTTCCTTGAGAACGGCGTCTTCTTTCCGCAGGTGTGCCACGAAGACCACATCGTCGACACCCCGAAACGTGGTCAGGTTCTTGTCGCTGACCGTTGATACGGCTGGCCGGAGGGCTCGCTGCAGGAAGGAGCGGATGCTGTGTGAAGGTCAGACCTCTACCTTATTTTTGCACATATCCTGCCGATGGGTAAGTACAACTTACGAAGATGCCCTTCGCGGGCCGCGGTATCGGTCGAATCGGTTCTCGCGGTCTTTATACAGGCGGATCGCGGGAAATGAGCTTATCCTCTGTCTCTCGCAAACTTCTGGCTCAGCGGCGCAGTCAACGCTGAGTATGTGGCCGTCTTTCACTTCTTTCTCGAGTACGGACCATTCCGGCTCAAGGGCTTCACTTGGGCGGCTTTCTGAAGTCAGTGCTAGCAGTTCCCTCGCCTGTTGCGGCCAAGCTTACTGGTTTGGCTGCTGCCGGTTAGCAAAGATATGCGTTTTGAACCGATATTGGTACTTACAAGAGTGACTGTAACAGTTTACAGTAAAAGTCAATGTCTGCAATGATGTATGAGATCACGCGTACGGAGATACATACACGTTATGAGAGCATATTCGCGGGAGTGCAAAGCCTCCGTCAGACTGGCTTCAGTGGCATGTTTCCAAGCAAGTGCTTTGCCTATGCAGCACAGTACCAGTATCGAAGGTGCCCAGGGCTTCATGTTTACTCGTGCCTGGCTCGGCTCTCTAATGCTTCTTTCATCCTATGTTAAGAGATTCATTCGAGCAGAGAACCGTTTGTAGATATGCCATTCGGGCCGTCCGCCTGTGGTGGGGTGAGCGCTGCAACAGGGGGTTGGATGAGACGACAACCCCTGAAAATGCGCCAAAGCTTGTTGCGCTCAGGCCCGAAACACTGTTTCATCCACAGCGGGAACAAGGGGTGATGAGCAGGGGAGCTCTTGTCAGACGAGCTTGGGTCCAAGAGCTCGATAAACTTCAAGAGTCAAGATATCTGCTTCATATCCTTTACAACGCTGCGTAATTGATGCTCGAGAAAGCCGACACAGTACAAAATAAGAGCAAAATGCGATTACAAACATCACTGTACAGCCTCATGGCTCTGAGCGCCTCCGTCACCTGCACCGACGAAGCCCAGACTCCGCTATCAAGCGACTACGTCTGCGAAGAGCCTGCGTACCGGGTGCACATGGTCTCGAAATCCCCTCTGGTGATGTACATAACCGACTTCCTGACGGAACGCGAGCGCGCCCACCTACAAGCAATAACGTACGTTTTTTCCCTCTCCCCTTTTCCATCTCAGTCCCCCTCCCCAACCGCAGCCAACTTATTGCCCCCCGCAGAAAAGACACATTCTCCCACTCGGGCATAACCGGCGCCGAGAGGTACAACACCCGCATCCGCACCTCGCAGTCGACCAACGTGGCGCGGTCCGACCCCGTGGCGCGCTGCGTCGAGGACCGCGCCCTCGCCTTCCAGGGCTTCGACGTGCCGCGCTCGCACCTCGAGCCCGTCCAGCTGGTCCGTTACACTCAAGGGGGCCACTTCCACTTCCACACGGACTGGTACCCGGATCCGACCCTGGCGGGCGCCGAGGTCGGCGGGAACAGGGCGACGAGCTTCTTCGCGTATGTCCATGTGGGGAACGGGACGGTCGGCGGGGGCACGAATTTCCCCGTGGTGGACGCGCCGGCCGACGAGAGGTGGTGCGAGTTCGTGGACTGCGATGCGGAGTGGGAGGCGGGGGTGACGTTTCGGCCGGTCGAGGGGAACGCGGTGTTTTGGCAGAATCTGCTGCCTGATGGGTCGGGGGATCAGAGGACGCTGCATGCGGGATTGCCGGTCGAGAGGGGGTCGAAGATTGGGATGAATATCTGGACTAGGCAGGGGCCGTTGAGCGAGGAGATCAGGGGGGCCTGATGTGGTGAGGTGAGGTGGGTTGTATGTTTCTATTCGTCGCTGTAGGTGCTATATTTGGTATCATATGAGACTGCAGCTGTTGTGCACACATTACGTCCCCGTAGGCGCAGTAGTCTATTCACATGTTGAAAAGCCGGTCGCCCTCTCATCCGACGGCTTGGTACAACACACATTAACAGGCCCCGACGACATTACCCGTGTCGTTGGCCGTCTGGCCGACTGGAACCACCCCGTCTCCACAGTTGTAGTACTGGTTCATCCATACAATGTCCGATTGTTGGTCGAACACCACTACGCAAAAGTCAGATCCTGGCTACGTCAAACAGATGCGGGGGACTTACGATATGCTCCTCTTATAAAGGTGTCGCCGAGGACGTAGTTCGTGCTGCCGACATCTGCCGGCTGCACACCAAGCATGCAGTGTCCGGCGTACTGCTCGTAGATAAAGTCCTTGTAGGCGACGTTGATCACCATCCGCCCACGGTTGAAGCCAAAGTCGACCGTCCCGTTCAGCTGTCGATACCGGCAGTCAACGGCATAGTTGCCGCCGGAGTCGATGACAGCCCCAAATGCCTGGCCGATCTGGGCAACTAGATCCGCGCGGAAGTATGAAAGCGTCGACCCGGTGTCGATCAGCACCGGCATGTTGAACGCGTTTCGGTCTGTGTAAATGACCGCTTGTCCTCCTGGATTTGTTAAGCCGACGGATGTGACGTTGACCCAGTATCTAGCAGCTAGTTAGTCTATGCGGCGTCGGACAGTGGTCTAGAGGCTGGGGATGTGTGGTACTGACTGGATCCAGTGAGGATCTTGCTTGCTGATTGGAGGCCATATCGGGACTGGTTCAAGAGCACCAGCAAACTTCCAGCGGTTGACGCCGCCAAATATGATCTCGCCTATGGTCCAAAGGTTAGAGAGTGTCCTCCCATCTTGCAGTACTATCACTCACTGAAACCGTCCATTTCTCCACCCAGTCCCAAGCTGAAGATCGGCGCACCGATGAGCTTCTGCGCCACCATTAGGTTGAGGATGCTCGGATACGGTATCGAGTACGGGAAGGTGTAGCCGAGTCCGAGGATTCCTGAAAACGTGTAATTGCTGTCCGAGGCCACGGCAAACTGCACCGCAGGGACTTGGAACACTTAAAACAACAGTCAGCAGAGCGTATATGGTCAAGCCTTTGTGGCCACCTACTTGCTATTCCCATGGTGTCCGACCAGTACTGGCCTCGCACAGCACCAGTACCGTAAGCAATGTCAAAGTTGCCGCCGACAAAAGAGGCCGAGTTGGACTGCCGCGGGTAGTAGGTGCCGTAACTGTTGCACAGGTTCACGTCTGCCGACTGCTGGCACTTCGGGTTAACCCATAGCTCGTACGAGCCGGTGTCGATGAAGACCTTGACCGACTGCGGCGGCGTTCCGATATCGACTGTGAGAACTCGCGTGTTAGAAGTGACAGATATCGAGAGCGGCTAGACAAACACACGTTGTATGATGTACGCGATGCCTCCCAGGTCTTCCAGATGCTCCCAGCCCCAGCGTCGCGTGATTGGATTCTCCACGTGTGGCCCCTTCTGATGATGTCGTCTCCTTCCCGTGCCATTGAACACATGCCGATTTATCGGCATGCGCAGATAATGCTTCTCTTTCGCCTTCCACCAACTCGCGTTCCTATCCCTGGGCTCTATCGTGACGGCATCGGTGCGCCCGGGCGATGATATCAAATCGGCAAGGGGACTACAGAGGCAGGCAGTCGCCGAGAGCAGTATCCAGATTACCGATGTCAACATCTCAACGCGATAGTGGAGGCACGAAATGGGTGAACCGTGGATGAGGACAATTGTCAAGCATGTCGTTGTCCGCTATATCAGTGGCGACATATTGTGTCTATACTGTCCGCGAAGGTGCTGTTGGTGACCCCGAAAGGTCAGAAATGAGACTCTAACCACTAGATGAGAGCGCACTCGTCTCTCCGCACACAAAGCTGCACGACCACCAACGGACGGTACTATAGAGATTGCAAATGGAAGTAAAGGAAGAGTAGGAAACATAAGAGTCTGCACTTGCAGAGAGCCGGTGGATGCAGTTGGTTTTGTCGGGAGGCCCAACTAGCCCAGGCCAATATCAGAACGCCATTGCACCTTCGCAGATGGACTCGTTTCGACTATAGCCTCTCATCCGGGGTAAGTGGGTTAATAAAGGTCCATGTTATTGCCAGCGCGACTTAGCGGCGGGTAAATGTGAGTGCGGCGGCTCGCCCTACCGGAAGGGCCAACAAGCCTTGCCCTGCCGTTGAAGGCTCGAATGCTCATGTCTGGATTTGAAAAGCAGGGCAGATTCTCTTCGGCCAGCTACCCGGAAGAATCTGCAGACTATAGTACACGCGTGGGATTCCCACTTGTGGAGGGAGATGCAAGGACCCTGACGATGCTGAGGTTGCAGTACAGGTTTGAGGTCGTCGAAGGAAGCCAAGAGATGCCCCAGGATAACCTCAACGCCCAAAGCCGGCAGCATGATCGACATCCGAGTCGTTGGCATGCAGTCGCAAGCAGTGCGTAGATTGGAAGGGAATGGTCCAGCATAGCGAGTCGACAGAAATGAGGTGCAGAGAATGTGGCAACCTGCCGGCTTCATATATAGTTAATTTATATTGCATTGGCGTGCGGTACCATGGCTCCCGATTGGTGATAGCCAGCGACCGGGAATCCTCGCTGGTGCGATTGCGGGGAGAGGGCGGGCGGCGCCTGTCAGGGACTCGACGGCGGCACATGGACCGTGTCGTGTCTGCTGTGGTCAATGTTCCACTCAACTTCGTGACGACAGAAGATAGAAGCCAGAGATCTTGATGGTGGTGCACCGCGTTTTTTTGCTGTGATGGATTCATGCCGCAACCGTGTTGTAGATGATGAACTACAGCGGCGTTGGTCGTCCGTGTTGGACAATGGAGAAACAGCCGCGGCACGGGCGTCGTTAGAAGCTCGGAAGGTCATTGACTGATTAAGCTTCCACGTGATTACCTGTCTGTGGTTCGTCTTCTAAGCAGTGCTCTGGATGATATTTTTACCTTGATCATCTCGAACCTCTGAAGATGATGAGAGTGGAAGAAGACGAAGTTTGACGTCGACGAAGGCATTTCAGGTACACGGCCAGACGCCCAGAAAGTGCCAAGGACCCACCTCGAGCTCTATCGACCCCACGTGGAGCCAATTGGTCTCTCAGTGGCCGAATCTTCACAACACCAAGAACTTTTGCTGATCACCAAACGTCCTTCCATCCCGACATGCACGTGTGGAAACATAGCATTCTCATTCAAGGAGACTGGCTTCTTCAAGCACGACACAATGCTCTCTTTGGGCTCCTGCTGCTCTTGGCATGTATAAATGGGCTGCTCCCTCCCACATTCGGGCATGGCGACCGCGATGCCCAGACTGCTAGCTTTCTTGTACGGATGCTGTCGACGACCTATCACTACGACGAAGGGGCCGGTTAGCCATGACTTGGCCTGACGTCGGCAGGGTATCTCATCCCCTTGCAACGCCGGGTGGTCTGCTCTGGCGTGCGAGACCAACAATTTCGCCGACTATGCGATCATAGGCTTTCTACCAGCTGCGCAATCAATGACCGGTCTTCCCGATGGATGATCGCTTCGCACATGTCAGGTCTTACGTTTGTGGCCAGGCTTGATCTTCCAGGCGTTGGACTCGGCGAATGAGGGACTCCTGTTGACTTAAAATCGCACAGTCTTTCGGTGTCTGCTGCTCGAAGTCTCATGTTTCCCCGGGCCAGATACGGACCAGACATCTGTTATCCGTTGTTGTCCAAGTGGAAACAGACAGGTTGGATCTTTTCCATTGTTCAATATTGATATACTTCTTAAGGTAAGATTCCGCCTCTCACCATTGCTATGATAGGCCTCGTTGGTTGTTACCAGAGGCTTGTCCCTGATATCACGGCCCTTGGAAGCAGAACCACTTGGACCCCGACCAGGAGCGCAGCCAGTCAGCGGAACCTAACGCCATACAGTGGATGCCAAGTGAGTAGGAAAATGAGGGTGTGAGACAAGCCCCCACACTCGTGCAAACTTGACGACGCTGTATTTGAAGGATTAAGAATACCTGGTAACACGTCCTGAACTCTGCTGGCAGTGGCGGGTTGCCAAGTCTCGGCGGCGGACGTGGGCACATCCACGTGCATCAATGCTGTACAGAGCAGCGTAGTCTCATATGATGTGACCTCGACTTATATAGATATACTAGAGGCCATCGGTGGGAGTCGTCTTTCGCTCCCTTGCCATCATTCTTCTCTGGCAACGAATCTACACGACTCTAACGCCCACGAGGAAAAAGCCGAGATGCAGCTCAGCCAGTATGATTATCTCTTTGCCATCGTCACCATCTTTGCCTTTCTCGATGCGTGGAACATCGGTATGCCGACCTCGCCAGCTAGCTGGCTGTCTCCTTCCCGTCAACAGCCACTAACAGTGATGATGTCCAGGTGCCAACGATGTCGCCAACTCGTGGGCCACTTCGGTCGGCTCCCGGTCGGTGACTTACATGCAGGCTATGATCCTAGCCACCATCATGGAGTTCTCGGGATCTCTAGGTGTGGGTGCTCGCGTTGCGGACACGATCCGGACCAAGGTCGTCAACACTTCGCTGTACTCCGATACCCCTTCAATGCTCATGCTCGGCATGGTCTGCGCCGTCGTTGCCTCGTCGACGTACCTGACCGTCGCCACAAGGTTTGGTCTTCCCGTCTCTACCACCCACTCCATCATGGGCGGCGTGATCGGCATGGGCGTTGCCTCGGTGGGTGCCAGCGGTGTCCAGTGGGTGGGATCGGGCGGCGGGACGAACAAGATAAACGGCGGAGTGGTCCAGGTGTTTCTCGCGTGGATCATCGCGCCCGGTCTCTCTGGAGCGTTCGGCGCCATCATCTTCCTAATCACAAAGTACGGAGTCATGCTGCGCAAGAACCCGGTCTGGAAGGCGCTCTTCCTGGTCCCCGTCTATTTTGGCATCACGGCCATGCTGCTCGTCATGCTCCTGCTCTGGAAGGGAGGCAGCTACACCGTCAACCTCACCGACGCGCAGATCCCCGGCGTTATCGTCGGCGTCGGTGTAGGCTGGGCGCTCCTCATTGCCATCTTCCTCATGCCGTGGCTCTACCGCGTGGTCATCGTCGACGACTGGCAGCTCCGCTGGTACCACATCCCGCTCGGCCCACTGCTCCTGCGACGCGGCGAGGTGCCCCCGGCGCCAGAGGACTGGGAAGGCGCGGTGCAAGACTTCTACGCGGGACACCTGACGAAGGAGGAGCTCGAGGCCAAGCGCGCCGCCTCGGCCAGGACCGACGTCGAGGCCAAAGGCAACCCCACCACCACCACGGGCGGGGGCAGACCCGACTCCAGCTCCGACTCGGACCCGTACGTGCGCGTGCCCGAGAGGAAACAGAAGAGCCTGATCGGGCCCAAGCCCGAGGGGGCGGCGTGGTACTCGGGCGCGGGCTTGTTCTGGTGGTTCAAGTACGGCGTCTTCCGCGGGGTGGAGAAGGACGTGGTCAACCTGCAGGCGCGCGAGGCCAAGCTGATGTCGGGCGACGTGGAGGAGATACACGCGCACGCGGCGCACTACGACAACAGGGCCGAGTACATGTACAGCTTCCTGCAGATCATGACGGCGGCGACGGCGTCGTTCGTGCACGGCGCCAACGACATCTCCAACGCCATCGGGCCGTACGCGACCATCTACCAGATCTGGGAGTCGGGCGCGCTGCCGGTCAGGGACAGGGCGCAGGTGCCGTTGTGGATTCTGGCGTTTGGCGGTGTGGCGCTCGTGATTGGGCTGTGGACGTACGGGTACAATATCATGAAGAATCTGGGGAACCGCATCACGCTGCATTCGCCGTCTAGGGGGTTCTCGATGGAGCTCGGCTCGGCGATCACGGTCATCCTTGCGACGCGTCTGAGTAAGTGGGCTTTTTTTCTGACCTTTTCCTCTTCCAGTGCATGTCAGGAGCTAATGAATGACCACCATCGCAGAGCTTCCTGTCTCGACCACGCAGTGCATCACCGGCGCCACGGTCGGTGTCGGGCTCTGCTCGGGCACGTGGCGGACAATCAACTGGCGCATGGTTGCGTGGATCTACATGGGCTGGATCATTACTCTGCCTACCGCTGGTATCCTTGCTGGGTGTCTGATGGGCATCATCATTAACGCGCCTCGTTGGGGCCTGCCTGATGCTTAAGATTTGGTCTCTTGCATCTGTGTGCATGGAACCAATCTTCTGCACCTTGATAAGAAGGGTTCATGTCCTTGTCCAATCAGGTGTTCTGTCTCGTTGGATACTCCAGACATAGCTCTGGTCTTCAATCATACGTATTTCAGATCATGTGGCGGACTCATGGCGATGACCTAGGTGTCTCCTATCCTGACATCAATCATTTCCAGAGTCATCCTGCGAACTCCCCGCGCTACTCAGTCTCAGAGTAGTGATATTCCTCTCACATACTTTCCCCTTGGCCGTTGAGCAGACTCAAACCTCCACATCTCCCCAGTAATAAGTCCAGATATCCACCCCCCCAAAATCATCCTTATAAGCCTTGGCCGGCCCGTCCTCCGCCCCCGCGGAGCCGGCCACCACCAGCAGCGGCATGAAGTGCTCGGCCCCGTACGCCGGATGCATGTCGTAGCTGTGCGGCAGCTCCCGCCACCGCACCAGCGCGGCCTCCCTCTTCGCCGGATCAGCCTCCCGCACAGCGGCAGTCAGCGCGGCGTTCCACTCCCTCGTCTTGGCCCGAAACCTGTCCGCCTCGCCGCCGCCACCCCCGGACATCAGCTTCATCAGGCCGGCCATGTTGTGCAGCGACGCAAAGCCGCTGCCGACGACGGCGACGTTGTCGTCGCGCAGGGCCGCCAGGGCGCGGCCGACGGCCAGGTGGGTGGCCGGGTCTTCCGACCGCAACACGGAGAGCTGCACGACGGGGATGTCGGCGGCGGGGTTGATCAGCGTCAGGGGCACGAAGACGCCGTGGTCCCAACCCCGCGAGGGGTCGGTGGTCGGACTCAAGCCGGCGGCGGCGAGGCGTTGGCGGACCAGCTCGGCTACTTCCGGGGAGCCGGGGGCGTCGTAGCTCAGGCGGTAGGCGGCGGGGGGGAAGCCGCCGTAGTCGTAGAGGAGGGGGTGTTTGGCGGACGAGGAGATGGTGGGGTGGGGGGTGGACCAGTGCGCGGTTACGAGGACGATGGCGCGGGGCGCGGAGGGGGTGCCGAGCTTGAGGATCTTGGGGACGCGGGTGCGCAGGGAGGAGGTGATGGCTTTGTGGGTTGGGTCGCCTAGTATGGGCAGGGGGCCTGGGTCATTTGTCAGAATGTTTGTTCCTCGTTCTTTTCCATTCCCTGATATGCACGGTACTTTGTGATGCATGGTCAGGGATTGTGGGGGTTTGTGAAGATGTGCAGTGTGTCTTCTTTGTGGCTTGGGTAAGTAGTGTCTCTGTGGGTTAGACGGTACTTACCCCCGCCGTGAGAGACGGCTATTGCTGCTGCGCGAGGCATTGTCTGGGTTGTAACACTGGTTGCAAGAGCGGAAAGACCCCGGACTAGTTGGTTACGGCGCTGCTGAAAGAGCATGTAAGACTATTGGCTGAGAGCAGGAGTCGCACAAGGTGGTGAGATGGGTCTCAGTGCCGGATAGGGACGGGAGACTTAGATAATGACCTAGTAGTAGGCTATCCCCTAACGTTAACCCTAGGAGTGCCGAATGCCCCTTAAATAAGGTCCCCCATTTTTATTGCTTACGAAAGATTGGTGGGCTGTCGTGTAAGTCTTACAAATCCACGTTACGCCCGCGCGTTTATCGGATTCGGATTCGGACAACCTGAAGGCTACGCAGTACAACGAATATGGGATCGTGTTTGATTGTTTCTCATGAGACACCTGACTTGGACTGCCGCACTGAAGTTGAGAGGAGAAGCTCTTAACAGCAGTGTATGTATTCTTGTGTGAACAGTAAGACTTCCTTCACGACCCCTGATGCGAACCCACATCCTTGTTCAGGACAATACAGACTAGGTAGTCCCAGCATATCCACTGCTACACTGAGGACTGATACCGTAACAGAACATGTAGGTACTGTACGGGACATACTGTCACCGGACTGCCGACAGCAGCCGTGCCGCGGTCCGTCCTAGTCGAAACCCTGGGGAATGCCAGAATGTCACATCCTGCATATCTTAATCACGATAGCCATGGATCCACAGCGGGAAGACACACTAGCTCCTCCTCGTCTAAGTCTAGCGTCATAACCGCGCGGGATCTCGATTGTGTGCGGCGCTCCGTTGCTGCCAGTCTCAGTTGGAATCCCCTGACTGCACTGCTGGCATGTCCGGCACGCCCAGGAACAGCGGGAGCAATCCCGGCTTCAAAAGCTTAAAAAGCAGCCATCTAATCAAACCGAATGGTCCCAATTTGTAAGCTTCCGGGTGCCAAGTCGGGCAGACATCGGACACTTCATCCGATATAAGATGGCGCTGTCCGCGGTGCTGTCCGACCACGGGAGATATTCACCGTGACATGATCCGTTCTTCATGGCACAGCTGCAATCTCTCCGCCAGCACATCACATTTCCCTCCTCCACCGAGTCTCTGATCGCTACCGCACTATCCCTCGCCCTTGGAGCCCTCGTCCTCAACACCGCGTACAAGAAATACCTTGACACCAAACCTCCCCGAATCCAAGTCACCGACCCCGACGAAACCATGTCGAAGACAGTCGTCGTCCTCGGAGGCGGCCTTGCGGGCATCGGCATCGCCCACAAGCTGCTCAAGCACACTGCCCCCAAGCTCAAGGGTCTCAAGGTGGTGCTGGTCAGCTCGTCTTCGCACTTCTACTTCAACATCGCCGCCGTGCGCGGCCTGATACCCGGCGAGATCCCGGACGACAGCCTCTTCCAGCCCATCGCGCCCGGCTTCGCCAAGTACCCCAAGGACTCGTTCGAGTTCGTCGTCGGCACCGCCACCGCCCTCGACCTCGCCGGCAACGCCGTCCAAGTCCGCTCCACCAACGGACAGCAGGACCGGACCATCGTCTACGACCAGCTGGTCATCGCCACGGGCTCGTCCCTGGCCAGCGACATCCCGTTCAAGAACCTCGGCTCGCACGACGAGACCCTCGACGCCTGGCACCGGCTCCAGAGCCGGATCAAGGCCGCCAAGTCGGTCATCGTGGCCGGCGCGGGCCCCACGGGCGTGGAGACGATCGGCGAGCTGGCCGGCAAGTACGGCACCTCCAAGAAACTCACCCTGATCATCGACGGCGAGCGAGCCCTGCCGCAGCTGCTGCCGTCCGTCGGCAAGACGGCCGAGGCGGACCTGGCCAAGATGCGGGTCGACCTGGTGCGCAAGACGCGCGTGACAGGCGTCGAGGAGGTGGACGACGGGAGCGGCGCTGTGAAGATCGCGCTCTCGAGCGGCAAGACGCTCGTGGCCGACGTGTTCCTCCCGCTGTACGGCGTGCGGCCCAACACGGCCTTCGTGCCGCCGCACCTGCTGGACGCGGGCGGGTCGGTCAAGGTCGACAAGACGCTGCGGGTGGCGGGGCTCAAGAACGTGTGGGCCGTGGGCGACGTGAGCAACATGGAGCTCAAGGCGGCCATGCGCGCCGAGTCGCAGACGGTGCACCTGTTTCCGAACCTCGAGGCCACTCTTTTGGGGAGGGGGGAGGCGGCGCTGGCGGCGTACAAGCCGGCGGATAAGCTGATGATGTTCGTCACGGTGGGGAAGAAGAAGGGCACCGGGCAGATGGGCACGTTCAAGGTGTTTAGCTTCCTGGTGAGCTACGTCAAGGGCCGCACGCTGTTCCTCGAGAAGGTGCCGCCGCTGGTGGCGGGCAAGAGCATGATAAATTCTGCTATTTGAGGTTGAGGGATGTTGCGTGAGAACGAGTCCGTGGCAAGGTGTGTGTCACTGTCGGCGGTAACGGGATGGATGGTGAAGAACGAGTCCGAACAAGATACCATTTTCTTATCCTATGCAGTTTTGCTCAGTAATAGACGTGTTTTGCAGCTTGAAGGTCTGATGAATAAGTGCGTACTCCCTTGTCAGAAAGAGACCCATTCATGGGCCGGAGGTGATAAAATCCAAGGTGTCTCCGTTGACATATCGCCGACAAAGCCAGCATCTTTCTCGGCCATCCCCCCTACTCAAAAAACACTAACATCACCGCCCCCGCCCCCAACAGCCCTCACCCTCGACCCAATCTCAAACGGACTCCCCTCCCACACCACAAAATGTTTCCCCTCGTCCCCCCCCTCCAACCCAAGCACATCCTCCACCGCCCTCCCCACCAGCCCCATCGCCTCCCGCTCCCCTATCCTCCCCCCGCCGTTCGCATACGCCCAACCCGCCAACAACCCCAGGTCCCGCACGCGCCAGTCCTCCTCCACCCCGATCGCGACGCGCACCCCCGCCGCCACCAGCGCGTCGACCGCCGTGCCGTTTGTGAGGGGCGCGCCCGTCAGTGCGCGCCGCTGGTCCCACGTCGTGCGGTAGGAGAGCAGGGGGGCGAGCACGACGGCCACGTCGGCGGAGGAGAGGGCCGATGCGAGGAGGTGCGATTCGGCGCCGCCGAGGATGAGGAGGCGGAGGTGTGCGGGGCGGGACGAGGGATGGGAGGTGGCGAAGGCCGCTTCGACGGTGGCTTTTACGCCGAGCACGGCGGCGATGGTGTCGGCACTGTGGGCGGTGATGGCGAGGGGGAGTTTGCCTTCTACGACGCGGCGGAGGTAGGACTTTTCGGAGAAGGGGTCCTCCCCCTCGTCTTTGAGGGAACTGGTGTCGTTGAGGGACGAAACAGCACCGAGCAGCTTCCGCCGCAGCGCCCCCACCGCCGCGGAGATGGACGGCGTGCCCTCGCCGCGCTTGGCGGACAGGTCGAGCGTGTAGTGCACGGCCGCGTCGGGGGCGAAGACGGCATCGGAGTCGAGCGGAGTCTCGGCGCCGGTGCGGAAGCCGACGCTCGTGCCGTGGTGGGTGCCGCCGCCGCCGGCGGATTTCGGGGCGGACACGGCGCGCGTGACGCCGTAGCGGTGGGCGACGCGGAGTTTCTTGGTGGAGAGCGCGAGGCCGTCGTGCCCGCGCGAGAAGACGTCGGGGGAGGCGCCGTTGTCGGTCGCCTTCTCGGCGTCGATGCCGTTTAGGCCGAGGGTGGAGCCGAAGGCGACCAGGGAGGGGGTCAGGTGGCCGTTGCGGAGGTGGATGGTCTTGGGGGGTTGGGGGAGGGAGGAGGCGCTCTGGATGGCGGAGTGGCACCGCCCGAGGCAGGTTATCGTGCCGTTGGTGACGACGAGGTTGAAGGGTTTGTCGTCGTTGCGGTCTTGCACTTCTGCGTCGAGGAGGGACTTGGTGATGCCGGTGTAGATTACTGAGGTTACCGCCTCGGGCTCCTCGACGATGTGTCCGAGGCTGGCGTCGGGCACGATCAGCTCGGGGGCCGGCTTCTTGAGCTCGACCGGGGCTTCGAACTGCGCGGTCCCGTCGATCCAGACCTGCACTGGGGCGGCGCCCACGGACAGCGGGTCCGAGTCCCAGACCACGACGTCGGCGTCGAACCCTAGCTTGACCTTGCCGAGCCGCTGTCCGAGCCCGAGCCGCTCCGCCGGCGCCGTCGTCACCGACTGCAGCGCCGCGTGGTAGGGGAGCCCGAACCTGTAGCCCTTGGCGGCCTCGAAGACGACATGCTGCGCGTTGAGCACGGGGTTGTCGCTCACGTAGATGGGCGTCAGCCCGGCGTCCCAGAGGTGCTTGCCCGCGTACTCGGACCCGATGTACGACTCGGCCTTGTACCACATGTTGGTGGCGAAGAGGGCCGACGCCGGCGGGTCGCCGCCGTAGGCGCGCTTGAGGATCTCCGGTACGAGGTACGTCTGGTGGGCGTGGTGGAAGGCCCTGACCTTGAACTTGAACTCGTTGGTGTGGTCAACGAACGCCTCGAGGTCCGGGATGGTGTAGCAGTGCGTGTTGAGATGCACCTGGCCGCGCAGCAGGGCCGTCAGACTCTCCCACCTGAGCTCGACGGGGAGGTAGCCGCGCACGCTCTCGACGCCGAGGGTGGACGCGGCCCGGCACCAGTCGTCCTGCTCGCGGACCAGCTTGGACGCCTGCTCGAATGCGTGCCGGAACTCCCAGCTCTCGCCCAGCCGCGACGTGGGCCCGTGCTCGCCCGTCTTGCCGTACACGCGCTTGGCGTTCTCGCCGCAGGCCATCTTCATGTAGCGCCACGTCCGGTCCGGGTCGGCGAGCATGTCGGCGGCCGAGGTCTCGTTGCGGCCGTCCGGCTTGCCCACGGCGTGCTTGATGACGTAGGCCTCGCCGCCCATGTTGTTTCCCGAGCCGGGCAGGATGAGCGAAGTCGTCACGCCGCCGCTCTTGATGACCTGGATCTGGTGGTCGGTCGGCTGGATGCCGTCAATCGAGCGGACGTAAGGCGTGATGTCGGACGACAGCTCGTTGGTGTCGTCGTTGCCCCAGAGCTCTGGCAGGCTGTCCACGCCGGCATGGCTGTGCATGTCTATGATGCCGGTCGTGAGAGGACGACCATTGGCATCGTACACCAATATGTCCTTCGACACGCTATTTAATGAGATATCCTTCTCGACTCGCTTGATGAGGCCGTGCTCAAGGAAGACATCCGCCGTGATCCACGACCAGCCCTTGCCGGCCCGGGCATCCTCCGCACTGGTGCCCTCGGCGGGCTCGCCAACCCAAACGGTGGCATTCTTGATCAGCGTCGGCTTGTGGCCGTCGATGTACCGCGCGTTCTTCTCGCGGCCCAGGCCAGCTGGGTCGACTGGCTTGCTCTGGAGCTTGGCACAGGTCGCGAGGTCTTCACGCAGCCGCTTGACCGAGAGGCCGTAGGATGACACCTCGCTGTTTGTAGACGCCGGGATCTGCTTCCACTGCGCGTATCCGATAAAGACGAGGACCGCAAGTGCAACGAACCGCAGCCCTCGTGATCTCCGGATGCCGCGTCGATGCCAAGCCGGACGAGCAATGTGGGGTGTTTGGTGAGGTGCGACAGCGCTGTAATGCGGCGGCAGCTCGCCTTTCTCTTGAGCTGAGTCCATGGTGGAATTATGTTCCATCAAGAGACGACATGAACCTGGACAGAAGGGAGTCCAGGAGGATTGAAGTGTGTTTAAGGAACTGGCGAGCTTACTGTCTTTGATGACATCTTAGCTTCTGAGATAAGACGGCAGCGGACGGGATGATTGCCCCTCATTCCTGGTACCATCTGCTTATTCTGCTAGCTGAAGATAGAAGGTCGATCAGGGGTGGCTGGCGTGCTACACCGTCATCGATCTCCACTATTGCGACGCCGGCTTGAGCCTAATCCCGGACTCGTAGAGTGCCACAGCCGGACTCGGCGCATGTGAGTGTCGTCCTTCTTTCATTTGAAATGTCGACGTTGAATGAATGACAACCGCTCATGAGATAACCTGATATCATGGCGTTGAACCACGGGTGGACAGCCGTGATGGTCGAACAATGAGAGAGTCGCTGCTGTTAAGGTCAAGCTTTGGCACGTTGCAGCACGAGAATGCACTGGACAGGCAAGTGACGGTATTATGTCTACCACTACCGTATGTACAAAATATTAACTGCTGCTTTTCTATAATGTCACACTCCACAGACTGCTTGTCACATCATCGTATTTTCTCTTCGCAATAGTTTGCCTGGTCAAGGATGCCTCTGCGAGATTTACTGCGGCGCCTTCCATCCGGGAGGCGGGTTCAGGCCGTCGGGCACCTCGATCGTGTCCTCGTAGTAGGTGGGGTTCTGGTTGCCCTTCCAGGTCTGGCCGACGACCTTGTCGACGGAGCGGCCGGCATGCTTGATGCACAGGTTGGGCTTGGGGTACAGGGCTCCCGCCGGGTTGCTGTTGAAGACGCCGGCGTAGCTCTGGTTGAAGTAGCGCTGGGCGAGGGGCACGGCGCCGGACCACGGCCGCACGACGTCGCCCGTCAGGTCGGCGACCATCTTGAACACGTTGGCGCCCACGTCCCACCGGCCGAGCGTGTGCAGGCCCCAGTTGGCCTCCACGGAGGCGATCTCGCTGTAGTGGTTGTAGAAGCTGTCGTCCGTGGTGCCGACGAGGTTGGCGGGCACGACGTCGCCGAGGAGGATGCCCAGCACGCGGTTCTGCTTCGCGTACGAGCTGTTCTCGTCGAAGGTCACGAGCACGAGGGTGTTGTTCATGAAGTTCTTGTCGTCCAGGAGGGGCTCAAGGAAGTTGCGCGTCCACGTGCCAGCCACGGTGACGCTGGAATCGTGACCGTCAGACGTCATGTTGGGCGTGATGAACATCCACTGGGGGAGCTTGTTGGCAGCCAGATCAGTGTAGAACATGGTTAGGTTCTTGATCTTGGAGAGGCGCTCCTCCTCCTTGGACACGCTGTTGTAGATGACGGCGGGGTTGTGCTTGCGGACGTAGTCGTTTGCTTTCTGTCATCGGAGGTTAGCCATGGTAAACTTCGAGCCTAAGATTTGAGACTACCTACGGTCTGTTGGTTCTTGTAGTCAAATCCTTCGTAGCCGGAGTAGGGCATGTCCTCCTGGTACTCGCCCCACGAGATGCCCTTGGAGTCGAGCAGGTCGACGACCGTGGACACGTTCTGGTCGATGTAGTTGAGGTTGTCGTTGTCCATGCCGAAGTAGTCTCCTCCGATAGCCTACGTCACTGTCAGTCCATCTGCTACAAGTCGACAAGCCTGTAGGCACAGAGTACGTACAGCCACGTAGTTGGGCTCGGAAGGATGCGTGACACCGAAGTAGTTAGACAACGTGATACCCTTCTGGGCAAGCCACTTGAGGTTCGGGTCTCCGGCAGCCAGGTCGTAGTCGGTGTTCTCGAGCCAGATGATGGCCAACCTGTCAAACACCTTGCCCTTGACGTTGCTGGTCGGGCTCGACGTCTTTGCGGTCGCGCGAGCTGCCGCAACGTCTGCGGTGCCGGTGGCCGTGTAGGCGGTGGACCAGCTCTGGGCGAGAACCGTGCTGCCTGCGGCGAGCAGGAGCGCGAGGGTCGACTGCATCTTCGAATTATCGTAACTCAGGGACCGGAACGAGAAAGGGTCTATCTGCTGTCGCGATCACTGGAATCGAGAGGCGCCGAGGACAAGGAACCGGTGCTCGCTTGGAGGGTGGTGCATCCTTTTCATATCTTTATTCTGCGGCTTCCCCGCTGCTGGATCCTGGGATTGGAAAGATCTGCTTAGGGAAGGCAAGATGTCCTGCACGTGTAATGTTACGCAAAGGACAGTAACGGTGCCATCGGAGCTGCCAAGGTCGATGCCGTCGTTGGAACCCTTCCAACCACGTGCTTCCGCTGATTGGTCGATACCTGATGAAGATGGGATGAAATGCCTCCAACGGGTGCAGGGGTTGAGGAAAATTATAGAACCACCTCGGGTGCCCTTGATTCGGATTATTTAACCCTGATCATGATTGGATGGCGATGCATCGCGAAAGTCTACCGTGGTGGTGTCAATCTTGCCCATGTCCATGAATCAAGACGGGGCCCAAGAGGGATATTTTGAACCTTGATGAGCTCATTGTTGAAGTTTTCGGGCCATGATTGTGCTAGACTGCACTGTAGTGCATCCTTACTACTGCGATAGGTCAGCATATAGTCTACACTTCTAGCCACATTTGTTGACTTTGCCATATGCTTCCCCATACGTACTCCGCCATACGGTCGTACAATGTATTGAATGGAGTTTGCTTTAGTTTCACGTGGGTGCTGGCTGTCCAAGACATTGGTGCAAGCCACAAGTGCTTGTTTCCGCGACCAGCTACTTGGCAATAGCTCGTGGTTCGGCGCCGGCCTAGCGCCCATGACCCCTGTCGGTGCAGGTCCCCTACCTTGCAAGCTGCGACCACTCCAACGCCAAGTCGAGGCACGTGTCGTGGTGTTAATGAGAATCAAACAGCTTCCTATTCAGTGCCGCATCGCGACGCAATCGACCACGGACGAATCAGAATGGCACAACCAAGCATTGCTGACCATAGGTAGGCACCCGATAGGTATTGAACACCGAGACGTCTGAATGAGCTTCTAGCTAGGTCTAGGTAGCCGTTGCGCAATCCACACAGATTCAGCCATCCGTATAAATCTGGCAGCCGATATCCGTGCAAGCGGGCGGCCGCTGTAGCATCAGTCCCACGTGCTGCGCACCCTGGGCTCTTCTAGAAGAACGAGCCCTTCAAGGCCGATGCAACCGCTTGGGCAACAACCTTGTGGATTGCTTGACCAGGATGGTAGCTGTTATACCACAGACAGGACTTCCCGTTGGCATTGACACACGTCGCATCAGGCGCTCCGTAGCTCTTCGGATCGGCTATCACCGTGTTCCAAGGACCCTGCGTGTCGACTAGGGTGACATTTGCCTCCGGATTCGATCCCAAGAAAGCAGTGACCCTGGTTGGCAGCTGCGAGTTCCAGGTTGTGATGGCGGATACAAGACTTGCCACGTTCGACAGGCCCTTCATTTGAGGCGTCTTTTGCGTTGCTGGGGATACTTGTGAGTAACTCAATCCAGAGCGGTAGGGAATACACAAGCCTTACGAGGGATGTTTAACAGCGCAAAGTTACGAATGCCGCCGCTATACAGCGTGCCTAACAAGGCAAAGTATCGGTCCAGGTCCTTGTTCAACCGAGCTTCCTCTCCAGATTGAGGGTAAGTGTTGCCGACATCGTTGACGCCTATCCAAACCGCAGCAAGAGCGTTCTCTGCCGTCCACGGGGCGTATGATGGCTTCGATTGCAAGTTTGAAGTCCACGTCTTCACTTGATCGCTGATACTCGGGATCGAAGTCGAGAAGGCAGGAATAACGGAGTTGTCGACGGTAGCGCCGGCCACCGCGAATACGTACGCAAGGGTCAAGGACGTGTTGAACTGTGTCGCAAGATAGGCAGGCCAGGTGAGCCCTCCGCTCATGCTGTTCAGCTTGTTCAGAGCCGGGTTGCCCAGCGGGTTGGATGCCGACGGCTTAGCTCCATTGATGCTGAAACCTGTCGATGTGTACGAGTCACCGCTGTCATCGCCGGTTAGATTCGAGTGTCGCTCCGTTCTGGCCGAGATCACTTACAAGACAAACAAGTACTTTGTCCCATCCACCGCCGGGGACAGAGGAGCAGAGAGGGCCGTGGAAAGCAAGAAGAAGGGCAGCATTCGCGAAAACATTTTGGAGGTCAGGAGTTAATCGCTCCGTAGGAGATTTCAAGGACACAGAGACGTACAAGAACCCAGACTTGGCAACGTCGAGAGCACTGTCAGCAAAATGCCCGCCATTCTGGCTCCCCATCGCGGTCTTATATGAGCGTCTTGGCCACAGTTTTCGTCTGATGTCCATTGGCGTCCTCAGGCTAAAGATGCCAATCTCTCGGTGGCCAAAGGAACCGGTACGGAACTGAAGGGCGTACTCGATTAATATCAATCGATACCATCATTGGGCGAGCTTCTTGTTAATGCAGGCTCGGCCCGTCCTCTAAAGTGGAAAGCTGCACTTGCAGCTCCATCACTCAACTTTGAGAGAGTTTCTTTTCGAGAAGTGTAATAAGTCCTGTGTGTGTTCCGGTGGGAATAACATAGCCAACAAGGTAAAGAGTAAACCGTCTTTTCATGTTAACAATGTGCGAGGAGAGCACTTCATATATTCCTCGCGAAGAGAACAAAGGTTCCAGACTCTCACGTTATCCGACAAATCAACGAAGCAATAAGCCCCGCCATTTGAAGGCAGCTGCTAAGTCTTCCACAGCACTGTAGTACAGCGGGGTGAGGCCGACGCACGGTCCTTTTTCCATTAACGCGTCCAGGCTCCAAACGCGTCTCGCTGAGAATTTCCTTAATCGCATCAACCAGAACAATACGAACATATAATTCGATCAATACATATATTGCTGTTCTTTCTAGAGATCAAAGAAAATTAATCAGGATGTCTGACTTTGAAGACGAGATGGACATTGACGTCCCGGTCTCCAAGGACGTCACATTCTCCTCGGACAATGCAGCAAAAGGGAAGAGAAGCGCAGCCAATCTGCCCGTCGAGGCAGAAGACAGCTTACCATGGTACGTATAGCAGTCTCTCTGAACTCTAAGGGACATCCACGGTTAGATAGTGGGAGTAGCTGACAGCCGTTTCAATTGCAGGGTTGAAAAGTACCGTCCGGCAACACTGGCAGATGTCTCGGGCCACCAAGACATCCTCGCAACCATCAACAAGTTCGTCGACTCCAACCGCCTCCCCCACCTCCTCCTCTACGGTCCTCCAGGCACGGGCAAGACGTCCACCATCCTCGCGCTGGCCCGCCGCATATACGGCGCAGAGAACGTGCGGCAGATGGTCCTCGAGCTCAACGCGTCCGACGACCGCGGCATCGACGTCGTGCGCGAGCAGATCAAGACCTTCGCCTCCACAAAGCAGATCTTCAGCCTAGGCGCAAACACGGTCAAGGCCGGCGGCGGCAGCATCGGCGCGTACAAGCTCATCATCCTCGACGAGGCCGACGCCATGACGAACACGGCGCAGATGGCCCTCCGCCGCATCATGGAGAAGTACACGGCCAACACCCGGTTCTGCATCATCGCCAACTACAGCCACAAGCTCAGTCCCGCGCTGCTGTCGCGGTGCACGAGGTTCCGCTTCAGCCCGCTGAAGGAGCGCGACATCCGCGTCCTGGTCGACAAGGTCATCGAGGAGGAGAATGTCAAGATCTTACCCGAGGCGACGGACGCGCTCGTACGGCTGAGCAAGGGCGATATGCGACGGGCGCTGAACGTGCTGCAGGCGTGCCACGCTTCGAGTAAGTTTCCACTCTCTACAACTCCCCTAACAACCACCAAACGCACGGTGGAATGAAAAGCTGACCCCAACCTCCAGGCACGCCCCTCCAACCGCGAGACGCGCCCAAGATCCCGGACAAGGACATCGTCCGCGAGACGATCACGACGGAGACCATCTACAACTGCATCGCGGCGCCGCCGCCGGACGCCATCAAGAAGATCCTCGACACGCTGTTGAGCACGATCGACGTCACGTCGTGCCTGGCGACGGTCAACACGCTGAAGGTCTCGCAGGGGCTGGCGCTGGCGGACATCATCACGGCGCTGGCGGACGAGGTGGCCAAGCTGCAGGTCAAGCCCGAGGTCATGATCTCGTGGCTTGATGGACTCGCGGACATCGAGCACCGGGTCGCGGGGGGCGGGTCCGAGGCCGTGCAGACGGGGGCTATGGTCGGGGTTATACGGAGTGGGGTGGAGTTGATGGGTTGATACCCTGCTGGGTTACACAGTAGGGAGCGCGTGTCATGACGATGTGTTGCGTGGCTATGGCTAGAGATACAATGGGAGGACGGTGCATATATATTGCTGGCGTTTAGGGGGTTTTTTGGGAGAAATATGGCATATTTCGGGAGTCCATAGGATAGCTTCCAAAGGCGTCAAAGGGCAGAGCCTTGCTTCAGTAACGGGTTCCTCGACAGCCTGTGATTTGTGTTCCTGCTTAATGGGCTTTCTTTCCACAAACAGCTCACAGACAGCTCGCGCCTACGTTGGGATCGTCGTATAACGCTGTCTGTTACAGCAATCCGCCGTGGTACGATGTCTGACAGTCCGTCTCCAGCGCAAGCTCGACTTACCTTACGACGAATCTGCAGCTAGAATGCATGTCACGCCTAACTCAGTAACGATCGTACACAAGTTCTCTGGAGAGTGGATCCGTACCTGACTTGGCTTCAAGGGGGTCCCCTGTAGCACCTCGCTGCAATCCAGGCACGAGTCTGGGGAACTGGGATTTCAGCGAGGGACATCGATATTTCCCAGTTTGTCCGAATCCCACCAATTATTACGCCTCCACGTGGCCCGCGCTGACGACGGCAAGTCTTCCCTACTCCAAATGCGAACATGGCTCGATGAATGGCAAACGCGTCCTCCACGGGGCCGATCCTCCGGATGATAGACACCCAGTACTATGATATTTTGACAGTGCGACGACTGCGTTGTCCCCTATGGACGACACCCATACAGCGATCGTGTGGTCTACCGCAACAGCCGCCACGGTTTCTCGATCGACACTGGAGAGAAATATCCCTTCAGTGACTCGATCACCACCAGCATTCTCTTTGACTGGCACCGGCGTTGAGATGCCAAGGCCAGCGGTGTGAACATCGACCACGGTAAATTGCTCTGCGGCAGCGCTTTGCATCCAAGATGACCTAGAACGACACATTTTTGCCCATGATTGCGCATAGGGATTACTGATCCAGGGCGGCCGCGGCACAACGCGACCAACTGTGCCCAGTATCCCAGCGCACTTTCGTCCGCGTAGTCTGACAGAACATTACTAGTGTGACCAAGGGCCAAGATGGACTGTCAATGAGGGCGGCTATGCGGCAGATACGTCTTGGAGTTCCAAGTGGTATTTCTTACCGGCTGCGAGACCGTGTTCTGTGCGAACAACCTCTCCACCGATGTCCCGGGTGCCATGCAGTCACGGCGTGTCCCGGTTGTCGGCCGAGTGGCCGCTGGAGCTCCTGGCGAACCGGTGGCAGCGCTCTTCTCGCCGTGGTATGTCGGCTCATAAGTGTGAGCATACCTTGAAAGCTGAACACATTAGACCGGACTAAAGAGCGCTTAAGCCGAATCAGAGCAGCCATCTTCACTCGTGTCAGATGCATGTCCTTTTAAGCTCTTGGCGCGGATGTGGGAACAATTTCCGTGTTACCCTGCCGTACCAACCGGTCGACCCCATAGTTTGCCTTGCTTACGCCGCCCGCCTCCGCGACTTTTAGCACCGACTCCCGGTACCAGGATCTGACCAAGGCTGCCAGGTTGATCAGTGATTGACTGTAACCACAACATGGACGGATGTCTGGGCTATCAATAGACCGATGAGGAGTCTAGTGCTCTCGAGAAAATGCGTCCACCAATCCCAGCAGCGACTGCAAAGGTGGGACCTCGTCGCATTTGCTCTCTGCCCCTGACACTTGGAAGACATGGATTCTTGTCGATGTTCTGAGGAGGTAGTTGAACCCCAGCTTCCCCCCCGTCTGCGAAAATGGCGCGCGCTGTCTCCTCTAGTTGCCAGCCGCCGTTCTTTGCTCCCTAGACATCCTTCGCTCAAGTCGGTGCACGATGAGGGCCTTGTCGTTCGTTCCGGTGCTCGCTGCGGCGCTGCAGGTCTGCCACTGCTTGAGCTCGACAGACAGTCCTCAAGACGGCGATGTTCCTCAGTCCGGGTACACGACCAACCACAACTTTGATCCCGCCAGCTTGGGCCAGTACAAGGTCAACTGGACTGCGAGCTTCAACACGGCCGAGTTCTTCTATGCCAAGCCTCTCGTCTACACTCCTGCCGGTGCGCCCCACGAGCGTATCTATGTCGTATCCAACCAGAATATCGTCCGCGTGCTGGACGGCATGACCGGTACTGTGCTTGCCAGCCGGACGCTGGATCCGCCCTTCCAGTCGTCTGACAGCGATTGCGGTGATATCGCGAACACGATTGGCATCATTGGAACTCCCATCATCGACACAGACACGGATCTCATGTACTTCTGGTCCAAGGGGTACCTCAACGAGGCAGCGGGGCCCCAGGGTGTCGCCAACGGCAACTGGAAACTCTATGCCGTACGGGTGTCGGATCTCAGTGACGCTCCTGGATTCCCTATCAGCATCCTCGGCCAACACGCCCGTAATGACCCTGCGAGGTACATGATCGGTGGCACGCTCAACCAGCGACCGGGCTTGGCCATGCTTGGCAACACAATCATAACCGGATTTGGGAGTCACTGCGATAACTTCAACTTCACCGGCTTCCTTGTCACCGCCAGCAAGACTGCTGGGGTCGGCATTACCGACGTCCAGGCCATGGTGGCTGCCCCTGGTGCCCCGAAGCCCCAGGCAACCGATATCATGAGCCAAACTAATGGAAAGTCCGGTATCTGGCAAGGAGGCTTCGGGCTGGCTCTCGACGCGCCCAACAACCGCGTCTTCTTCGCCACCGGCAATGGTCAGTCCCCCGGAGAACTTGGAGGAGACACCGGCTCTCCGAGAAGCGGAAAGACGCTTGTCAGCACCCTAGAGAACGCCGTCGCGAACTATGCGGTGGACCCAAGCACCGGCATGCTTACCCAGCAAGACTGGTTCTGCCCAACCAACTACGACCACCTCAACGGAGCGGACAAGGACATCGGCTCTTCCGGCGTCGCGCTCCTGGACCCGGCAACCTTTTCCGGAGGCGGCGTCAACCGCATCGCCGTGGCGGCCGGCAAGAACGGCACCGTCATCGTCATGGACGCCGACAACCTGGGAGGCTTCAAGAACGGGCCCGGCGAGACCGACGGCGTGCTCCAGATCATCGCGCCCGCCGCGTGGTCCTTCTTCAGCGGGGTCGCGAGCTACCCGCTCGAGGGCGGGTACATATACTTCGTCCCCACCGACGACAGCATCTACGCCTACAGGTTCGGCATCGTCGACGGCAAGCCCAGCTTCTCCTTCGCGGGCAAGACGGCCATGGTCTTTGCCGGCAAGGGCGCGCCCCGCGTCACGACCCTCAACGGCCAGCCGGGCACGGGCATCGTGTGGCTCTCGGACGTGAACCAGGGCGTCGTGGCGTACAACGCAATCCCGGACGCTGACGGCGTCCTCCAGCCTTTACCGTTCCCGTCGACTGGCCGTCTTAATAAGTTCCACCGGCCGCAATTTGGGAATGGGAGGGTCTATACCTCGGAAAACAACAAGATCCTCGCCATTGGTGGGCCAGAACCGCCGGCCATGCCCACCGGTACCACTTCTGTTAGTGTTTCTTCGACCTCGACCTCGACGTCTAGCTCGAGCAGTTCAACTTCGACCACCAGCACCAGCTCTACTAGTAGCAGCTCCACTAGTAGCAGCTCCACTAGTAGCAGCTCCACTAGTAGCAGCTCGACCTCAAGCACCACCAGTAGTACCACTAGTAGCTCTAGTGTGGCTTCGTCAACGAGCTCCAGCTCGACTGTATCTGTGTCGACGAGCTCGAGTACCAGCAGCTCGACGTCAAGCAGCAGTAGTGTTTCTTCCACCTCATCCTCCATATCTAGTCCTGCTTCCGTTTCCGCGACCACTACAAGCACGACCTTCACGACGTCGACAACTTCCAGCTCGTCTTCCGCACCGACCGACCCGTACTCTTACGTGGGATGCTATTCTGACACGAGTAATGGGCACGCACTGCCACTCCTCTTCGCCAACAAGAGCGTCACGCCGGAGCTGTGCGAAGCATATGTCCTCTCGCTCGCGCAGAAACCTACTCCTACGATTCTCGACTACTTCTACCTAGAGTATCATGACGAGTGCTATGGCGGCACGTCCTTCTCGTGGCAGGGCTCGGCGGTGACGAGCCTAAGCGGCGATCACGCCTGCACGGATACTTGTAGCGGTAGCAGTGGAGCTGCGAGCACCGGAACGGCCATGTGCGGTGGCCCGAAGCAATTCAATCTCTACGTGAGGGGAGGGAACTCCAACTTGCCATCTGGCTGGCCGGGCGTGACGTCCACTTCGACATCTACGACGGCGACCGAGTCCACCACCCCGACGGAGAGTTCGACAAGCTCCACGCAGACTTCCACTTTAACGACAGAGTCTATTACGACTTCATCTAGCTCGAGGACGAGTGTGATTTCGAGTTCCAGCAGGTCACCCTCGTCTTCTATTTCCACCACCACGACTTCGTCCACTACAACCTCTTCATCCGCCACCACATCTCCGAGCATTTCCTCCAGCTCCTCGTCTAGTTCAGCCTCCACCAGTGTCACGAGCTCGAGCACCAGCTCGACACCGCCACCCTATGCGACCCCGTCCCCACCATCCGGAAGGCGCACCAGCATCGACTGGAACATCGGGTGGGTGAATGCGGCTCCCGACGGCGTCATGCGTCCAATGATCGGGGTCAACGGGCAGTGGCCATGTCCGCCAATTGTGCTCAACCTCGGCGACATCCTGGTCCTGAACGTCTACAACGGACTAGGAAACGAGAGTACCTCTATCCATTTCCACGGCATGCAGCAGAGAAACACGACGTTTGAAGATGGTCCGACTTTCGTCACGCAGTGTCCAATCCCTCCGGGCAATTCTTTCGTCTATGAATTCGTGGCGACGCAGGTCGGCACTTACTGGTACCACTCGCATCACAGCGGCCAATACATTGATGGGCTCAGAGGTCCATTCATCGTCAACAACCCGTCGCCGCCGTACGGACAGGTCGACCAGGACGTGACTCTGACTTTGTCGGACCACTACCACGAAGAAGCGCCGTACCTGATCAACTATTACCAGTCGGTCGATAACACCAACAACGGAGGAAGCGAACCGGTGCCGGACTCCGCCCTGATGAATGAAGCACAAAACGTCCAGATCGCCGTGAAGCCGGGGCAGACGAACCTGTTCCGCATCATCAATATGGGGTCCCTCGCCGGTCAGTATGTCCAGTTCGACCAGCACACCATGACGATCGTCGAGGTCGACGGCCAGTACGTCCAGCCGTATGAGGTCGAGCAGCTGTTCGTCGCTGTCGCGCAACGGTACGGCGTCATCGTCAAGTCGAAAACGGACAGTAGCCAGAACTTCGCCATCGTCGCCAGCATGAATGCCGACATGTTTGACGATAGCAACTCCCCTGCAAGTCCCACGGTAGGTTTTGTTTTCTATATGGCTAGCGGGATTCTTACTAACCGCTTTCAAGGTAAACGGGTGGCTCGTTTACGACGCGGCAAAGCCTATGCCTGAACCCTTCACTCTTGAACCCCAACCCTTTGACGACTCTGTTCTTGTCCCCCTCGACCAGCAAGCGTTGCTCGGCCCCGTGTCTCAAACGTAAGTATTTCCCCACCACCAGTCACTTTTACCCGCTGATATGGCGAACCTGACAACCCCCCTAGCATATACATGGCCGCCGACTTTAGCGTCGACGAGAACGGCATCACGCGCGGCTACCTCAACGGGATAAGCTACGTGGCCCAGAAAGTCCCGACGCTGTACAGCGCCCTGACCGCGCCGGCCGAATACCTCGCCAACCCGACCATCTACGGCACGGGGTCGAACCCGTACGTCCTGCCCTTCGGCGCCGTGGTCGAGATGTCCATCACCAACCACGACGACCGCGCGCACCCGTTCCACCTGCACGGCCACGCGTTCCAGCTCGTCTACCGCTCCGACAGCGGCGCGCTCTGGCCGGGGCTGTATGATACGCCGGCTATACCGATGAAGCGCGATACGGTGGTGGTGTACGCGCAGGGCACGGCGACGATCCGGTTTGTTGCGGATAATCCTGGTATTCAGCTGTTTCATTGCCATACCGAGATGCATGTCGTGGGGGGGATGGTGGCGACGTTCGTCGAGGCGCCGGCGGAGCTGGTCGCGCAGAAGCCGTATATTCCTGGTAGTCACCGCGACGTGTGCGATAAGTATGGGATTGCGAGGAAGGGGAACGCGGCGGGGAATACGAAGGACTGGTTGGATCTTACGGGGGCGAATACGCAGGCGCCGACGAGTAATTGGGGGTGAGTTTGGTTCTGAACGCGAGAGACGTGTTGTCGTGCGGTGTCGTTTTGCTGACTATATCGTGTGCAGTGCCTTGACGGATCCGCCGTCGTAGATCGTGGAGACAGCATCCGGGAATGGTAAGTGAAGTGCTAACAAACTTTCAATGCAAATGCTTTCTGCCGTTTACCTTTCAGTTATAAGTGAGTACGGACGACGTATGGCGGGCGTATGACGGAACTACTCTTGTAATATCAGCCTCCGGTGATGAGAACTGGTGAAAGTCTTCTCTTCTTTTCTTACAGGCTCCAAAACAGACGACTTATGTCTAGTGGTAACTATTCTGGCACATTGCTCAGTTCGACGTTGTCGCGTGAGGCCAGACTGCAGCTGTGTAGACGCTTTCTGCATGTTAAGAGCGTCAAGTCCAGGAACCTCATAGCAGCTTTATCGCACTTTTATGCTGTGAGGTGATTCATACCGCCACGCGCAATCGCTGGCTGAGCGCAAATGTGCTTCCTTGCGACTGAATCTACTCGTAAACTAGTGAATCTCATAGGAAGACTCACACCAAGAAACAGCGCTTGAGCTTGGCTCCAGCTTCCAGTACACGCTTAAACACCATCAATTCGTCTATCAAAGATGCAAGGTTGACGACGACGTCGACTAACGTTTTGATCGTTTGAAAATGAATCCCTCCGCATACGTGCTTGCTTCTAGAGCTACATTATATCCTGAGGAATCCTCGGATTCTAAAACCGTGCCCCGCAGCACTCACCTCTCCAGGCATCGCCGGATTTCACCCTTCTGCGCAAACTCACCATGTCCCCAGTATCCTTTCAAATCCTGTCAGACCTGCACCTCGAAACTCATCCATCTTACGACTTCCCCTTCAAGCAGACGGCTCCTTACCTTGCCCTTCTCGGCGACATCGGCCACATCGCCGATGACGGCCTCTTCGCGTTCTTGGAGAAACAGCTCCGCCGATACTGGGCCGTCTTCTACCGTCTTGGGAACCACGAACCATGTCACACCACCTGGCCATCAGCGAAGAACACGGTACGCGCGTTCGCCGAGAAGATGGATCGGCTGCGGAGCAGGTCGACGATCGGACGGTTCGTCTTCCTCGATCGCACACGATACGACGTCAGTGATACTGTCACCATCCTAGGCTGTACGCTCTTCTCGCGAGTTCTCCCCGAGCAAGCTGCCGCTGTCGGGACTCGGTTCGTTGACTTTAGGGACATCCGCGAGTGGACGGTCGGAGACCACGTCGATGCGCATCGGGCGGATCTGGAATGGCTTAATGCGGAGGTGGCGGAGTTATCTAAGAGGGAGCCGGACAGACGGATCGCTATCTTTACGCACTATAGTCCGACTTTGGATGCTAGAGCAGTGGAGGAAGTCCATAGGGACAGTCCGGTTATGTCGGGGTTTGCTACCGATCTGAGTGCGGACGAGTGCTGGAGGAATGTGTCTGTTGGACTCTGGGCTTTCGGCCACACGCACTTCAGCTGTGACTTTATCGATGAGCTGGGGAAGAACATTGTCGCGAACCAGAAGGGTTATCATGGGTTTGTGGGAAAGGGGTTTGAGAAGGAGAAGGTGTCCCTGGTCGGAGTGGACGTGAAGACGGACGTGGCGGAGCAGGTAGCCAAATAATAGTTTATGCAAGTGACTTATATATCCCTTAGTCCGGAACGCTTTCTTGATCGGCTCGTTACGTGCTCAAGTCGAACTAAGCAATATCAGGGCGTTCTTGAGTAGTTCAAAATGGGTACTCAGATGCCCAAGAGGACCTATTCTTAGGTGCAAGAACTCGTCTGAGGGGCTGTCTGAGAGACTATCGCGGGATCGTGATGCAGAAGATGCTATATTGAATATATAGATGGAGCAACTAGTCTAGGCGAAAGAACGGATAGCTGATAATATGAACCAGTTGTGCAATGTTTATTTTAGACCATCGTTAGTGGCGCCAGCATCTAGCAACATCGCCTCGTGACTACTAGCCGAGTGTCTGGGCGGACACCGCGGGCAAGGATGAGGGATAGCTATTTTAAGCGTGAAGTACCATAGGTGTATAGACTCCGAGTCCAGATCTGGCCTTTGGCAACACGGAAGAACAGATCAGATGGCGGCTCAATTTGCCCCAGCTTTAAGCCCCGGCCCCCTATATCTGCCACTGCCGGCAAATACTACCCCGAATGCAGGTTTTGCCTTTCCGACGACCGAATGATTCTTTCAATCACGCTCACCGGCATACTAGGTAGCGGGTTTGCATCATTTACCACGTGCTTGTCCCGGCTTGGAAACAGAGTGCATATGAGTGACAGCTTTGGCTGGCCGGGTCCTTCAGCTTCTTGGCCGCACGGCATGATATATGCGTGGCAACTGGCTCTCCCTTCCGGAACATCTCCTCGCCAAGTACGCAATTCGACCAAGTGATGAATATTTGTCGAGATAAAACTCGGTAGACTAACAAAACGGAGGCCATGGCCGAGCCCCCTGTTACGGAAGCGGGTGCAAGTAAAGTGCCCAATCTACGGATTGTGGCTCGCCATTTTATCCGGCACCCCAAATGTCACGACAGGTAGACTACCAGAACCAGAATATTCGCCTCACGGCGAGCCGCGTAGGGCTAACAAATCGCCATCTCACCCAGCTATCTTGTGTGCATAATTGGCATTCAATCATGCGGGAACGTGACGTCCTACAACCTGGTTGATGCCCAGGATCTCGGGTCGACGTTGCAGGGGATAGAGATCTACCTCGGCTCATATATGAGAAGCTGGACACCCCTCGCGCCGAGACACTCGAACGAGACTGCTTCACGCTGCCATTTCGGGGGTTCTGCATGCGACGCGACGAGACAGTGGGCCGCTGAGACAGAAAAAGCTTCCAATGCGTCTCTTCCTGCTCGTCGTGGCCGCGCTCGGCGCCCTTACCGTCGAGGCCGGTGTCGCGTCATCGAGAACGCCAGATGCACATGGTCAGACCGCACGCGACCCAGCTAGCCCGGGACAACGACTGTCAGGGAGGCGCATACCGCCGTCTCATGTCGTCCATGAGAGACACGAGCCGCGACATACGGACGGCTGGACGAGGGCAGAGAGGGCGGATCCAATCGCGCTTCTGCCCATGAGGATAGGGCTCAAACAGTCGAATTTGGACCTGGGGCACGATCTCCTGATGAACAGGTAAGAAAAACAAGCCCACGGCGAGTCTGCGAGCTGGCCAGCTGAGTGGGATACGTCGTATAGATCACATCCTGCGTCGCCAGACTACGGCAAGCACATGACCTCTGACGAGGTGATCGACTTCTTTGCGCCTTCGGACGAATCGGTAGACGCAGTGAGGAACTGGCTCATAAGTGAGGGTGTTCCAGCAGCGAGGTTATCGCGGTCGGCAAACAAGCAATGGGTGCAGCTCGACGCCTCGGTAGCAGAGGCAGAACGGATACTGTACACCACCTACCACGTCTACGAGCACGACGAGTCGGGCATCCGGAATATCGCATGTCACGAATACCACGTCCCAAGGCACATCCAACAGCACATCGACTACATCACCCCCGGCATCAAGCTCATGAGCGCAGGGTACGACGCGGGGCGGACGGAGCTCGCAAGGCGGAGACGGAGAAAACGCCAAAACTACGAGTACGACATCGCGCACGTCGAGACGGACGACGCAGACGACATAGCCATGCTCCGCAACCCGGGGTCCTGCACGACGAGCACGACGCCGGCGTGCGTCCGGGCGCAGTACCGGATCCCGAACGGCACGCGGGCGGCGCGCGGCAACGAGCTGGGCGTGTTCCAGTCGCTGAGCCAGCACTACAACCAGGCGGACCTGGACACGTACTTCTCCAACGTGGCGCCGTGGGTGCCCAACGGGACGCGGCCGGAGCTGCGGGCCGTCAACGGCGCCGAGGGCGCGACGACCAACCAGCTGGCGGCGGGGGAGGAGGCGGACCTCGACTTCGAGGTCGCGGTGCCGCTGGTGCACCCGCAGCGCACGGTGCTGTTCCAGACGGACGACGAGTGGTACCAGCTCGACCAGCAGAAGGCGACGACGAGGTACGTGGGGTTTTTTAACACCTTCTTCGACGCCATCGACGGGAGTTACTGCGGCTTGCGGGCGTTCGGGGAGGCGGGCGACTGCACGCGCCCGGAGTGCCTGGACCCGGAGTACCCGAACGCCAACGCGGACGACGGCTTCCAGGGCGAGCGCATGTGCGGCGCGTACGAGCCCACCAACGTCGTGGCCATCAGCTACAGCGGGGTGGAGGCGGCGCTGCCGTACGCGTACATGCGGCGGCAGTGCGTCGAGGTGCTGAAGCTGGCGCTGAGGGGGGTGACGGTGGTGGAGTCGTCGGGCGACCACGGGGTGGGCGGCAGGCGGAACGACCCCCGCGCGGGGTGTCTGGGGCCGAACAGGGACGTCTTCTCGCCGAGGACCATGTCCAACTGTCCGTACGTGCTGAGCGTGGGCGCCACGGTGCTGGTGGACGACACGTGTCGCGGGCCGGGCAGGTTCAAGGAGGTGGCGCCGACGTACTTTGCCTCCGGGGGAGGGTTCTCCAACGTGTTCCCCACGCCGGTCTGGCAGCGGCGGCACGTGGACGGGTATCTGGCCCGCGCCAACGTGTCGCATCTGGGGTATGTAGGGGGAGGGAGTAACGCCAGCTACGTGAGTGGTGTCGCGCCGGGGAAGCTGTTCAACAAGGCCGGACGGGGGTATCCGGACGTGGCGGCGCTCGGGGATAATTACCTGGTGCATATGCAGGGGATGTCGGACCACCTGGGGGGCACGTCGGTGGCGGTGCCTATCTGGGCGAGCATCCTGACGCTGATCAACGAGGAGAGGCTGGCGAGGGGGAAGGGGACTGTCGGGTTCGTGCATCAGGTTCTGGTAGGTCTTTTCCCTCTGGTGAATTCCGCAGGTCCACATCGTGGTAGAGCTGGAGCTGACGCTGGCCATGGCAGTATGATCATCCCGAGGTCTTTACCGATATCACCAAAGGGTCGAGCCCGGGCTGTGGAAGTGATGGATTCGCGGTGCACAAGGGCTGGGACCCAGTCACTGGACTCGGGTCGCCTGTGTATCCGAAGCTGCTGAAGCTGTTCTTGAGTCTGCCATAGCATGAGTTGGGTGGATGGTTGGTTAGTCGGAGGATGCATTGGATATTCGTGACCAACATGCATATATAGGCGCATGAGAGGAAAATGCATGAGGAGGCAGGCATAGGGTCGATGTCAGTACATAATTGTGTCATTTGCACATCCATTAGAGGGAGAAATTAAGGCTTCGTCGACAACAACAGGATGATTGAGTTAATGAATAATTCAATGGATGAACCTATGGTAGAATGTTGAAGGCACAGACGGAGTTGTCTCCGTCCCAAGCCCGGTACTTTGGTACAGTGACTGAGTGTGGGGTTATGCGGGGTTGTCCAGCCCCACCACCACTTAAAGATACTGGACGCGACCGAGACGCGTTTGAATCACCCAAAACGCGACAAAGGTCCCGAATAGCTGGAGAGGCTCATGTCTTCTCGATAACTCCCGCAGTGCACCTTTAATTCTGCATTTCCTACGGCCACTCTGTCACACTAGCAACAATGGCAGCCCTGCAGGACGCAACAGAAGCCCAGATTCCCGCCTCTAGGCACGAGGAGTACCAGTATCTCGACCTCGTCCGCGAGATTCTTGAGAATGGCGAGCACCGTCCCGACAGGTGAGTCTCGTACCTGGAAGAGATCTATCACTTGGAAATGACGCTGACGGCAACGTACACAGGACCGGCACAGGCACCTACTCGATCTTCGCGCCCAGACCCCTCAAATTCTCCCTGCACAACACCGACGGCCAGCCGATCCTGCCCCTCCTCACCACGAAACGCGTCTTCACCCGCGCCATCATCCTCGAACTCCTCTGGTTCATCAAGGGCGAGACATCCTCCCTCCCGCTCTCCGAGGCGGGCGTCAAGATCTGGGACGGCAACGGCTCGCGCGAGTTCCTCGACAACTTAGGGCTAACGCACCGCGAGGTCGGCGACCTAGGCCCCGTATACGGCTTCCAGTGGCGGCACTTCGGCGCCGAGTACGTGGACGCTCAGACGGACTACGCGGGCAAGGGCGTCGACCAGCTCGAGCAGATCGTGCACAAGCTCAGGACGAACCCGTTCGACAGGCGGCTTATCCTCAGCGCGTGGAATCCCGCGGACCTGAGCAAGATGGTGCTGCCGCCGTGTCACATGTTTGCGCAGTTTTACGTGAGCTATCCGAGGGCGAAGGCGCACGCGAAGGAGAACGGGGAGGAGAAGAACGGGGAGAGGAATGGCGTCGATGGTCCGAGGCCAAAGGGCCACCTCCACTGCCAGCTGTACCAGCGGTCGTGCGACATGGGCCTCGGGGTGCCGTTCAACATCGCGAGCTACGCGCTGCTGACGCACATGCTGGCCCACGTGTGCGACCTCGTGCCGGGGAGCTTGACGCACGTCATGGGCGACGCGCACGTCTACCTCGACCACGTCGACGCGCTCAAGACGCAGCTGGAGCGGGAGCCCAGGCCGTTTCCGGACCTGGAGATTGCGAAGGAGAAGGGCGGGAGTATCGATGGGTGGAAGCTGGAGGATTTCGTCATCAAGGGGTATGATCCGCACAAGGCCATTGCCATGAAGATGTCTGTATGAGTTTGGTAGGTTTCTCTGCGTCTGCATGTTGGTAGGGTTTTTAGGATTGTATAAGTAATGGGTGCTTGGGTAGACAGGAAATTCAGCGAACTCGTCGCTTGGTATGCGAATGCCATGAGCACATCCATGTTTTGACCTCCAGTCGAGGAGTGGCCGGCGTAGGCCTTCACCTGCAGGCATATTTTCACCAGCTCCAGAAGGTCGTTACTTCCTACATCTCCGTTGATCCAACCACTTCCTTGTCAACCCAGCGTCCACCGGTGGCCTCACACCAGGTTCTCGGCCATTGCGTCGACATCTCACACCTGATATTCTCCCACCGACCGCTCAAATCACCTATCGGATCCCACGTTCCCCGCTTCCGAGCTCGAACTACCGAGTAGCTCAAAGCTTCGCCGATGACGCCCGCAGGGATCCCTACAGGGACACACCAAGGTTCGATTGTCCACCCCGTGTGGTAGGCGAGAATTTGACAGGCGGAGGCGATGAAGCCAATAGCCGCGACCGTAAGGGTGATCGCGCTCCCGGTTTCCAGGTGCGGCGGCAGGAGCATGGCCAGGAACCCGACCGTCGCGATGGAGTAGAGGATGATGGAAGCGATGCGCATTGTGGTCGGACTTTTTGCCAGGCTGGTAGAAGCTGGACTGTAGTGGTCGTGGAGAGATGTTGAGGCAGAGGAGGGACCAGGTTGTTGGAAGTGCCATCTCACTAACTCCGTGTCTACTGCTGTGCCGTAGCATTGCGCTGCGGGGAACGAGCTGGACAGGCGCATTCGGCATCATTCAACCCACAGAATCGGTTAGCTCTAGCACCAAAATGCACTTCTTCTGTTGCCAAATAACATGCGGATCTTCTGCAGCTACAGGCGAGACTAGCAATCCCCTGGCTCCATGCTGTAAGTCTAGAACGAGGAAGCACGCATATGTGACGCTGGCGACGAAGATGAGGTTCAATGTGGTTTCGGTGCCATTATAACTCCGGAGGAACGCCATGAAAACACCGAGAGATGAAGTGGTTGGTGAATGTGTGATGTGCATCCTGTCGCCGACGAAGCTGCAGGACCATGGATCCCAAGGGGAATGGTATCACAGGAGAAGAGAATCATGAAGTGCCGGTTCGATTAAACGAATAAACACGAGGCGCTATCGCGCTGTAGTGCAGCTTCTCGCCAACGCTACTCGGTAACGATATCTTCTGTTGGCGCCGGCCGCCTCCGGGATACCCTCAATACCGTAGCAGCACAGCGGAACACATTTCGCGCTCGCCTTCCGGGCCGAAGACCACTCTGCCATTTGCTGATCCAGACTCCGGTAAGTTCGCAACAATTAACACGAATCTTATGATTGACCCAAGCGTGGGGTCTGGCCAGCACAGCTGCCGAGATCTCCGCACAATTCATATAGATTGTGTGTCTATTACCCTTTTCTTCCGAGCGCGACCTCACTTGGGGTATAACTGATTCAGTACATTATCCAGAACCTATAAGTATATGGCCTCAGTGATGGCGGCTACTAACCATAAAACCCGGCTCCGTCACGCTTACCAGATCTCAAGCCGCCAGACCAGCAAGCAAGCCCCCCACAAGCACCATGCATCTGCTCGCACTCTTCTCCCTGACAGGCGCCGCACTCGCGGCACCGACCGCTCCCTCCGCAACCTGCGACCGGGACTTCCTCAAGTCCCAGACCGACGCCTACGTCGCGGCCCAGGCGGCCGGTTCGGCGGCGGGCGTGAAGACCAGCAGCGCCAACTTCACGTACACGCAGAACTTCAAGGCGGCGACGCTCGCGGCCGGCATCCTGGCCACGCCGCTCAAGATCGACCACAACCGCAGCACCTTCGACACGACGCAGTGCGCGACCTTTACGGAGCTGATCGTCACGGATTCGAAAAACCCGCACGTCATCGGCACGCAGATGCGCTTCGGTGCGGACGGCGCCCTGACGCTGATGGAGACCATCGTCACGTCCACGGGCGACTGGCTGTTTAATCCGGCGGGAACGCTCAAGTACGCTGCGCCGGAGAACTGGGGGCCCATTGACGAGGGGAAGAGGGATACCAGGGCGGTGATTCAGGCGGCGGCCGATGCGTATTTGGATCTGTTTAACGATAAGAGTGTTAAGGTGCCGTGGGGGAATCCGTGTGCGAGGCTCGAGGGCGGCAGTTATGTCCAGCCGAGCTGCAATGTGGGCGTGCCGAGCGGGATTAAGAATGTCAATAGGCGCTATGTCGTTGACGAGGTGCAGGGCGCGGTGGACGTCTTCTTTGATTTTGCGGGGGCGGATCCGGACTCGCATGAGTTTAGGGTCGAGGACGGGAAGTTGAGGTATGTTCATACTATGACTGTTATGAAGTAGTGGTGGTCGAGAGGAGCCGTCCGAGAGCGAGCCTTAAGTTGGCGGGTTGGGTCGCTGTACATATATGAATTCAGGAAACGAATTTGATGATTGTGTTGGAACAGTTCGACATTTTTCGGTCTGCTTAAGACTTGAAGACTACCTCACCTGGATGAATAGGTGACGACTTCGAATCTGGTGGTTCAAGTCGCAAAGATTTGACACGAGTGGTCATGAACTTGCCATCACTAGAATCACGTATTTTCGCAACCTTCGAAAACAGCATGAGTGTTACAGAGCAGTATTACAGATGCTGTTTGAGCCACTGTCTACGAACCGCTGTCACTGCATGGTTATGTTCGATGTCAATTTGACGTTCAAGAAGATCTTACGGTGTTGTTTATAAGTGGTACAATCACCGATCCCACGAAGTGTCACAATGACGTCGTCTAACACCACGACCTTCTCCACCTCGCCATCGACCTCAACTCAGGACTGAACTTCACCTCACCTTTTTCTCCTCACAACTCCAATTGTTTTTCCTAATTGCAATGGTGAAACCGACAGATATCCCAGACATTGTCGTCCCCGACCCCAGCCCCGCCACCATGTCTTCTCGACGAACAATCTACGAGACAAGACCACACCCCCAGATGTCCTGGGGCACCGTCTTCGTATACGGTGCCGCCGCCGGCTTCCTGGGCGTAGCTGCGTGAGTCAAAACAACCCATCCTCGTCTCGACTTTCTCCTTCCCCACTTCCACACTCACACCCAGACACCAGCATGACGGTCACCGAAAAGATAGAGCAGTCCTTCACCAACCGCCCCAGCTCCAACGTCCCGGGCTACACGCTCGCCAAGCTCGTCGGCGCGCGACCCCTCCCCGGCAGGGAGCTGTGGAACTACAACATGGCCATGCACTACGGCCAGGGCGCGGCTGCGGCCGTCATCCGGGGGGTGATGAGCTACGGTGGGGTGAGGGGGCCGTTTGCGGATTTCGTGTTTATGGGAGTCCGGTTGGCGATCGATCAGACGCTGGAGAATTGGACTGGGGTTGGGAGTCTGCCGTGGTAGGTTTTGTTCGGCCTTTTTCTGGTGCAGCAACGGGTGTGGGGTTTGGACTAACGGGTTCATACAGGACGTGGCCGGTTGGCGAGCAGGTTGTTGATCTGCTGCACAAGTTTGTTTTTTCTTTCGTTACGGGGTATCTGGCGGATCGATGGATACAGTAGATGGGCGAGAACTGATATCTGAAGTATGGTCGTTTCGATCCAGTGCGGGACAAAGACTGTGGGAAAGTGTGTATGATGCCTGTGGTCTAAGATTGGCATGTGTAATACCGCTGTCGATATGAATATACGCTTTTATCCTTCATATGTCTTGATAACAGGTTCGTGATTTTCAAGTGCGGGATTCATGCACAGGTCAAGGCATGAGTGCCAGTGAGCGATAGGTAGGCGTAGCCCGGTTCGATATCATTGCGAAGTCGCATATCTCAGTTGTCGTGCCCGCGCCCCTTGGCCAGTTCGGTTGCCTGATTTGCGGACGGTGGCAAGGCAACTGTGATGATCCAGAGCAACTAAACTCTGGTCTATCGGTGCTAGCTTCTCCTGTCTCATCAGAAGCCGTTTCTACGGATGCGCCCCATCTTTGGGCCACCTTGGCTCATCCCACCTTCTTGCCCGGTCCGTACACGCACGACTGTTAGAAATTGATGATCTCTAGTGCCTCCTTTAGCGCCTTGCTCTTCTTGTTGAGTATCTGTCGCCGCTTCCTGGCAGGCTCCTTCTCTCCCGCGATCCGATTCAGCGTCTCAGCATCCAGCTCAACGACCCACTTCTGGCAGAAGACAGTGAGGGGACTCGCTGGCCCAGTCAAAAGATGGTAGCTGACTGCTTGACGGAATAAGTTGTCCATGAACCGGTCCACAGCCAGGCGGTAGTACGACTGGAGCTTGTCGTGGATCTCCTCGAACAAATACTGCAGGTTGGTCTTGGTCTCCGTGACCAGTGCAACATCGTCCAGATTGATGACCCACTTGTCTTCGTATTTTGCTTGTTTCCAGGCCTTGTCCTGGAGCGACTCCTTCATCCGCTTCCCCCGGGCAGTCTGCACCTCTTTGTTGAAGGAATGGTTAAGGGTGAAGGGGCGCTGGTACCGCTCAATATGTACCAAAAGCGTAGCTTGCTTCATTCCCGCCTCATATCGCTCCAGGACAGGCATGAGGATGACGGCCCAGATGTCCTTGGCAACCTCATCGTCGGCACAGACGGCGCGCAGCGTGCCCGTCATGAAGTGATGAATCAGGCGCAGGACCTCGCCCATGTACACCTTCACCATCCTATCCCACTGATGAGACTGTTCTGCAAAGGCAGCTAACAGCAACTCCGTGTTGAAGGTAGCTAGGTCCATGCCCCTTGACTCGAGATACAGGTTCTCTATCCACCCCATGATGCCGTGCTGTGGATCCTCAACGTCAGTATCCTCGGTAGATAGGGTGGCAAGCTCGGGATATTCGTCGTTGATGACAATGCCGTATGTCTCGAGACAGTCTCGTAGATATGTGCGGAAGTCAACCGAAGTAGTGTCGGTGCTTGGAGTCCTTGGACTTCTCACCGGTTCCGCCGATAGTTGGGGCTCGCAGGTTCGCGATTCCGGGCCCTCAAAGTGGCGCATGTGTCCGTGTCGCTGGAACCAATCGCTGAACTTACCGGTCAAGTTGACCAGACCGGTTATCAGGCGCATCGCACGTCTTTCGAAGTGCTCGTAAGGAGAGTAATGCGCCGCAAGTGCTCCTCCCTTGAGATCCTCAAATTGCTTGGCAATCGCGCTGAGATAGCTACGCTGTTCTTTCTCGCTCGGCCTTGCTGGTCCGAGCCTGTCGAGGTCTCTCTGGCACTCTGCCAGCTTCTCGCTGATTTCGCGGCGGAGGTTTGGGAATTCACGGCGAGTGATCTCGGCAAGGAGTGCTTCCAGCCGCTTCCTCAGGGCCGAGATGCCAATTCTATCAGGTGGCAAGCTGGACCACGGCTGCTGCTGGAAGAAATTGTCGAGCGTGTCTTCCCCAGTCGCCGCATCGTCCGCGCCGCGATTGCGCACGAGATAATAGCCCAAAGAAAGAGGCATACGCTTTCCTAACACCAGATTACACACCGACGTCTGGGCGCTTGGTTCGGTGACAAGGTCGGGCTTCGTAAGAATCCCCAGAGTGCGTTCACCCAGCCTGTCGTATTCCTCGGCAAGGGCGAGAATCTCTTGCGTGCTGATGTCCACGTTGGCGGGGAGAACAGCGAGGATGATGGTACGTTTGTCCTGGACGAACGACCTCACCAGGTTTCTAACTAAGTTGATGTCGTCCTTGGTTGTGATGCCTTCACTGTGCTTGCGGAAGATCCCGGGAACGTCAATTACGGTAAGGTAGTCCTCGTGGGGACCGCAAATTTCGATTTTCAAGGTGTCCTCGCTGAAGACAGAGCCCGTCTTTGAGGACATGTTCGTGCGAATCCCCATGTAGTCTGTCACCTGCCATGCTCGTCAGCTTGACGTTTCCGTAGCCATCGCTTCTTCTTGGACGCGAGACGAACCTCTCTCAGTATTCCCGGAAACCCAGAGCGAAGGTCTTTCCCGGGCGGTATTTTGGGGGTATACCCTCTGAGGTACATCTTATGATCCTCTGAAGCTTGCGGCCCAGGTATGATGTGAATGCTGGTACGGACCTGGCGGTCCCGACGCATAGTGATTTGCGTGGCGTGGCGCGTGCAAAGCTCAACATCTCGAGGGAACGCAATGCCAGTCAAACTCTCCAGCAAAGATGACTTCCCCGAACTCTGGTCTCCGACCACAACCAACTTTGCTCTGTCAGTCCAATGTCCTCGGAATGTCACGCATTGAGGGTGCTCGACTAGCTCACCTGTGGAAGAGCCACATGTTGTCCGATGTTCTGTTCACGGAGCTTGTCTATCTTCTGCAATAGCTCCGGGTTGGATAGAAGGGTGTTATTCATTGCATTCATTCTGACAAGAAGGCTGCGATACCCAAATTGACGATGAGATGATGTGAGACAAACAGTGAGAACGAAGCTTGTGCTGAGCTGCCCGTGGCGAGAAGCTGGAAGAGTTTGGACTCCGCGGTTCAGCTTCCTCAAAGTTTTATACTTGTCTCGGCGCAGCGAGGCAAGCTCTCAGATCATAGAAGACGGAGACGCTCTGGCAGTATGGCTGGTACACGGTTACCCAAAAGCTCCGCGTCATTGGTCCATATTGTGGCCTTCGCCTCTTGCCTGGCGACTGGCCCAACGGTAGTTGGCTGAAATTGTGGCCCTCGTCTCCGCCGTCTACCGTGTGAATGGTTGATTTTGTGACCCTTCTGCTAGCAATCTATGATATCGTTGGTTGCACGAGTTGGCATCTCGCAGCAGTCCGCGCCCGAGAGAGCAGAGCAAACAGGTCACTAGGGTAATATACAGACATGAATGGTGAAGTTGTGGCCGTGCCCCACACTCCTTCGCTAGGGTTGGTGGGCTGTGCTTCTGCCTCTGCCAAAGAAAAGTTGTTGGCCGAAGGATATGGAGAGGAAGGTCTTGAGTCTGAGAATCGAGAGGTTGTTCGAGACTCGGATACAAAAGGACTCGAGCCTCCGCCTCGAAAGTCCCAGAATCGGAAGGCCTCCAGGATCAGGTCCAACACTACCCGCTCGGTTGCCACCGCCTCAGCCCCCAAGGATCTGAGGACAATCCCTTCCTCGACTTCTTGTTTTTGTTATTTCCCAGGAGCCGGTCTCCTGTTATCGAGCAGGAGACCGGCCCCCTGCTCTGACCTTGTCTCGCGAAGATCCGTTCTGCGTTCCCGACTACTCGACCGCAGGCTACGACTTTGACGGCGGATTCGACTACGATCCTTCGACATCTTTGTTTTCAGTTGACCCTAATGCAGACTTTACACACTTCGATCAGGAACAAACGGAACACGGTCAGACCTATTCGGCGCCGGTCACAGCACAGGACGACGATCGTACCTCTGGCCTCTGCTCAGCGTTCCTGAACGAGGGTATCGCGTCAACTGGATTTGAGGATATCGATAGCGACTCCTCCGGCGCTGTTGGTAACTTGGGATATTTGCCACACGACGACTCGGATTACCAGAGCTACATCCATCACGGAGAAGGCCCCAGTCTCGAATATCTCGACTTGAGCACTCCAGCCATTCCTTCAACACCAAATTCTCATTATGCCCCCGAGGAAGCCCCGACGGACCAAGGTCTTGGCAGCACTGCCTCGAGGCTTCTACCGGAGCACTCCCCCTCCTTCTCGAATCAACCCAACTTCAAATGTCCTAACTGTTCAAAGACCTTCGACACCAAGTCAAAGTTCACGTGAGTCAGCGTCGCTTCGACCCACCGGAGGGGCGTCTACGCACCAAATGCTAAGTCATACGATAGAGTACACGTAAAGTACCACGACAAATCTCTCCAATGCTCCGACTGTGACAAGGTATTCGGGGTTAAAGAACAGCTCAAGAGACATCGGAAAGAGGTCCACGAGAAAAGAAGAATCGTCTGTCCTGTTCGGGATTGTAAAAAGGAGTACTCTCGAATCGGGAGTGTCAGGCGTCACCTCACAAATAAACATTCTGCGTTGGATGCTGAGAAGCTGCTTCGACATATGAAACAACATCAGTGTGACTGAGGCAAGGATTGGCCCGCGGCTTTCAGAGGATCCGGAAGCTGTGGTGTAGGGCATTTCTTGTCATGGACACGATGCTAATTACTGAAGCCGTCAGTCTGGACCTTCCTACAGAAACGCGTGCTCCGCTGGCTAAGAGGTACACTCAGGCCACGGAACACCGCTTTTTGAAGAATGGCAGGTCGGACTGGTTGGCTGCTGTCAACTTTCATACAGAGAAGTCAGTTTCGGTCAAGGGAAGGATATTCTCCAAGAAAGGGGTTATACCAGCGTGCACGGGGCTACAGGTTGAGCGTACACTTGAAGAAACTACCTAGTTCATACAACTTGAGAATCCTAGTGGTTATCCATTCGAGAACTATAGTCTAGACTATAGACTGTTGCTCACAGGCTCGCCTCTGGGCGAACCGCAACTTATGACCCTAGTTAGAGCCTCTGTGTCATCCATAATGCGTCTTCTCAATTAAGACATAGCATGAGATTGTGCTCAGGCCTGGAAGTATCTAACAAGGTGAATAATATGAAGGTTAGACTCGTGCCCAAGACGTACTTAGTAGTACTGCTTGCGTTACTAGTGCTCTCTTGGAGATCGATACACATAGATACTAATACAAAGGTGCGCCCCGCTGCAGTTAACCTGCTGATTCTATGGTTGGATACTCCTTTCAAAGTGCCTATATGAGAGTCATGAGTTGCTGGTGACCGTGTGGTGCCGTGTGTGTATATACCAGCAATATCCGGCACATGAGTGACGTCGCGTCACTTCTCCCACATCGAAATCGCCAGAACCTTGACGAACACGTCCTGGATATTTAGTGGCATTGAGGTAATCTTCCTTTAAAAAGTGCTGCATCCAAACTGCGATCGATCTTCCACGTGGTATGGTGGTGAGAAATTAGGCTATTTCCACTGCCGTCACCGGACTCGGCAGAATGGATCACATCAATATATACGACCCCAAAAAGGGAAAAGGACAGCTACCAGCATGTGACGTGAACGATTTGTTAAAGTCCGTTTACTTCACATACCGAGTGCCGGATCGATGGCCCTTCTTTGTCACTTCTGCTGTCGTCCAATCTTGGCTCTAACTTCCACGGATACCAAGGCTCACAGCCGCCATCGGCACGAAACTAGCGAACAACCTAGCAAACGAAGTAGCGAACGGCGACAATGCGGCTCAGCGCGTCCCTCTTCTCCGCCCTCCAGGCCGTGACCTCGGTCTCGGGCACGGTGCACCACAGCTACGACTACGGCGGCCTGCGCAAGATCAGCTCGTTCAAGTGGGAGCGGCCGTTCCCCTACGACAACTCGGCGCCCCTGAACATGGACACCAAGTGCGAGGTCGAGAAGAGCTTCAAGGCTGAGCAGTGGAAGCTCAAGGACCTGCAGGCGCCGTCGCCGTGGTCGCCCGCCATCGAGACGTTTCTGGGCTGGCACCCTTACGTGGGGAGCTGGGAGGGCGCAGACCCCGATGCTGACGAGAGAGAGTTCTTGATCATGGAGTGGACCGACGTGCCGACGGCGGTGAGGGACTGGATCGAGAATCAGCATGCCAACAAGGACAACCTGAACAGTCGGTGGTGGCTCTTTGGGATATTTGAGAAGCCGAGCGACGGGAAGAAGCCTGCGACGTGGCCGTCTGTTGCTGTCGGTGACGCACAGCCGCCGAAGGACGAGGATCGGGCCGTCCTGTTTGCGCCGGCGGCCATGTACGAGATATTGCCGCTGTGGATCGCGCAGGGGAGCGAATGTGAAAGTGAGTCATGGTCTTTTGCAGACATCGCCCTTGGTTGTTGGAGATTCTGGAGAACTGACAGGAGACACCTGCGCAGAGGACATGCTAGACCTAAACAAATACAGTTCATACGCCAAGGACCACGCCGTCATCGCATGGCCCATCAAGCACCAGATACCCGACACCAAACACGGGAAGAAGGACATCACCTTCAACATCAAGGGGTACTATGTGCTTGAGACGGACCACGGGCGGGCCTGGCGCGAGATGTGGGAGAAGCTGCATACGTCGGTGCGGAGGCAGGAGAGGAAGCTGAAGCGGGAAGAAAGGAAACGGGCAAGGCTGGATCTCGACCCCGAGAGCCATGTAAGGGACGAGCTCTGACAACATGATGTGGCTTTACCTTGGTTTGCATTTTATATACCTTAGTTAGCGAAGCATTTGAAGTGTGTTCTGAGAAGATCAATCCATTGATGGCTGACTGAGAGAGCACGATGCGACTGTGGGGTTGTTTCGCGGGGTTGTGTTGCGCTGTGCTGTTCGTGCATTGCATGGAAGGTGGGGCAGATACACCCCTTCGGAGGCAGCTCCTTCCACCTCATCATTCCCACCTCTGTGCTGAGACACAGGAGGTGGTAGATGTGGCCGTTCTAGAAAGGATCGGTGACCTGTGCCTTGAATCCTACATATCATGACAAACAGCCTTCCACCGTTTGAACTGGAGCGAGGCTGTCTGTACGAAATGCTCAGCTGGGAGGACGAAGTGACTCCAGGTTGCGTACCAAAGGGCGGGTGTTTAGTTTCTTCACCGTCGGAGGCTCACCCACCGTCCACCATCATGTCTTCCACGGGCCGACCTCGCATTCCCCAGCTTCCCTTGGAGCTGTGGACAGCCGTCTTCAGCTACCTGACAGGAGACCCAGAAGACCTATGCTGGACATGGCTGCACTTGAGGCGCGTGTCCCGCACTTTCAATGCTGCCATCGAGAGCGCAGTGCGGAACTGCGTTCTGCGCTCGGCAGAGATTGTGATCCCGTTCCACCGAATCAAGATCGTCCGCGGAGAGAATCCGCCTATGGTCTCGAGAATCCGACTAGGGACTATCACGACTCATTTTGACCGCATGTCTGCGGACGGCGAGCGAGCCTTCTTCAGAGATGGGGACGCGCTCGAGAGGATGGACGAAGAACTGCTCAACCAAACCGTCATGTCATGGCGGCGGAGGACTGAGATGTATCTGGGTGACGCCACAGCGGAGTTTGACACCAACGACCTCGCCGATTATGATGCCCATGCTATGCTGCAACGGTTCCGGTTTAGCCAGCCTCCGCACGTCATCACCATGGGTGGCATGGTGAACGATACAGAGCTGCTAGGCTTAGAGGTCGATTACACTCGCCTGGAATTGTCCTTTCAATGGAAGCACATGGTGACTAATTTCCTGGCCGAGGAGGAGCGTGTGAGGCATCTCGAGAGAACCGCAAAGGTATGCATCCGTCGACGGCAGAGCAAGGCGCAAGAGACAGACTGACTTATCTATAGATGGGGCAGCACAGCCGCTTAGCCGACATGCGAGAACGTGTGCGCGCCGGACGGCTGGATCCCGACGACGCGCTCCTGACCGGGGTCGACATGGCCAGGATGCAGGAGCAGATCCGCCGCAAGGTGCGCTGCTACCGCTTCCAGCACGAGTACCAGAGGACAGGCCGTCCCATCTCCTTGACTAGCTCGCTCGGCCAGCCTGGTCGTGCGGAGGAGCACCTCAGGCTGGCTTACATGCGCAACATCCGAGATACCCTGTCAGGCGCGCTCAGAAAGGAAAAACGAAGGCTTTGTTCCTGAGACGAACTGCTCAAGGATGGCCTGCCTCGGATAAGATTCCGAGCGACAGACGCTAATTCCCAGCTCGCACTGCCGCGCCAAAACTGCGGCCAGAATTCTGTTGGGGACGCTGAAATGATAAACCTTTCTCATCCAATTTACTTCTTCGCACCATTGGTCAAACCCATTCGGCCGCCACATCGAAGGATCGGGATTGACAGCCCTAAGCACCAGCGAATGGGCACTAGAACACTTCGAGCCTGGACCCCAATTCAGCCCCTGTACCATCCTGGGATACCCCCTCGCCGAGGTTTTTGGCGCTGTCACGTCAAAGTTGGCATACCGCAGGAAGGTTCTGGGCAATGAAGTAGTCAAGAGCGAGATTCAGTGTCGCAAACCGGATTACAGTCGCATTCGAAATCGGCTTCCGGTGTGTCGGGTCGCCCAAATTCTCAGCGCAGAGACACTTTACGCCGTGGGGCTGCCACGGTACAAGTGACAGTTGCGAAATACTCTCGCCGAGAAGGATACTTGCTAGACCCAACCAAAGGCTGACAGTCATCATTATTCTCGTAGCGCGCGGTACAAACCGAAACTGTATTTCTGGAGACTATTATACAAACAGCCAATTTCGACTCTGCCTCCATAATCGGGGCCGAAAATTGGCGCCAAACCTTACATCTCTTTGACACGCCCGGGTACGTGAAGTAAATATATCAGGAAACTCTTACATGCTCATAGAACTGTCCTACAGTAGCGCACAGTGAGGTTACTGTCCAGTACAGTGGCGCCCATGTAGCATAAGAAAGCATAACTATGCGAATGCAGATGTAGCACTGCACATGAGCATACTAGGGAATGCCCTCCTCACACCTCATGCGCAACGCATATGCAAGCCACGCCTCTGCCGACAGTCGAAAATCGTCCTCTTCCGCCAGCGTCCTCTTCCGTACCGCTACTACGTGCTCGAGCAGCTCGATAGCCTCCTGGATCCGCTTATCCTCGAGATAGGCAACTGCGAGCACGTGCTCTGACGCTAATCGAGAATAGTCCTCTTCCGCTAGCGTCCTCTTCTTTAATATCACAACGTGCTCGAGAAGCTCGATTGCGTCCTGGATCCGCCTATCATTAAGATAGGCACTTGCGAGCCCATGCTCTGACGCTAGTCGAGAATGGTCCTCTTCCGCCAGCGTCCTCTTCCCTATCGCTACTACGTGCTCGAGCAGCTCGATAGCCTCCTGGATCTGCCTATTATCGAGATAGGCACTTGCGAGCTCGTGCTCTGACGTTAGTCGAGAATGGTCCTCTTCTGCAAGGCGGTCTTTCTTCCATTTGTACGCCTCCTCAAAGCACCTAATAGCCTCTTTGAATCGCCGGTCTCGGTCAAGGCATAGCCCAACTCGGGAGGAGAGATCACACATCTCCGCAGTCTTGCACTCCTTCCTCCCCTGGAGCACCCGAAGTGCATGCGGGAGATACTCCCTCCATAATGCACGATTCGCAGGATCGTCGGACGGGAACTTCGCAAGAAGGTGTTGCATGGCCGCAGTCTCCGTCTCTCCGGTACTCCCCTGTCGTTCGATCCAGACCCGCGTCGCTACATATACAAGGCTGTGCATGTCGAACAAGTGGCTCCCCTCCCGCCGCCTCAGGAAAGCGTACCCGCAGAGCGTGCCGATCGCGTGTACCATCTTCTCCTCCGACCCCGATGTCGGCAGGATCGACCGCGGGATCGCCTTCGGCTCGATCTGCGACATGAACGAGAGCAGCTCGGCCGCGGCCCCGTCCGTCCTCTGGATCTGGTCAAACGACACAAGCCACGTCGTCGCCACCGCGTTCTGCGACCCCGGATACCGTGTGCTGTCGTGAAACTCGCGGCTCATGGCGCCGACCATGTCTTCCTCAGCGCCTCGGAGGAGCGCCAGGTAGTCGGCAACCGGCAGCCGGTTTCGGTCTAGGTACGCCGCCGCCTGTGTGATGGCCAGGGGGAGGTACGTTAGCTCGTCGAGCAGCTCCTTTATCTGAGCCTCGTTCCCTATCAAGCCCTTCCGTTTTAGCGACGTTTCCAACATAGTTCTTGCCTCTTGCTCGCTCATCTTGTGTAGCTCGACCTCGACAGTCGCGCGCGACGCCACGTCCGGCGATCGCGTTGTGTACAAGATCAACCCACTCTCGCTCTCGGGGAGATACTGGCTGAGGCCACCGGGAACGTCCGAGCTTCCTAAAACGTCAACATCGTCCGCGTTGTCCACGACAAGCAGCCACGGCCCGGCGGCCGCCGAGCTCAGGTGCCGTCGGACCGAGTCTTTCACGTCTTCGTCGTCTGCGGCTTTGCGGATGGCGAGTTTCTTCGCTATCTCGGCATATGCCTGCTCGAACGTCGCCTCGCTCAGAACCGGCACCCAGAAGATGGAATGCTCCGGGTGGTTCTCCCTCGCCCAGTAGGCCAGTTCCAGGGCTATCTGGGTTTTGCCAACGCCACCCAGGCCGACGAGCGCCACGCTCGGGTTTCTCTGGGCAAACAGCAAGTCTTTAAGGGTGTCGAGTTTCGCCTCCCGTCCGACGAAGCGCGTGTTCCTGCGCAAGGGGAGGTGGTAGCACGGCAGGACCGCACCGCCGCTAGCGACGGCGGGTGCCAACCTAGTCGGTAAACACAGGCTCCGCGTCGCATTAGTCTGTTCAATTGGTGGCTTTGTTTCATGTCGTACGTCCGCGCAAGGCAGATCAGTCATCAAGGGATCAGACACACGGTGCGATACCGTTCCACCTACGGCTTGTTGGCTACCCGGACTCGGGTCAACCAGTCCTTGCCACCTTATCAACTCGGCAGACAGCCTTTTGAAGCCGTTTTCATCAGCCGAGCCAAACCTGACCATGTTTCGATGATCCGCGTGGACGCTGACCGCCGTATACCCTCCGAACATCGCGGATTCCTTCGGTACGACATGCCCAATAACCGGCAAGGCCAGCTCTTCGAAGAAGCAGGTGACCTCGAGTGGTCGGCCGCCCTCGCGAACTTCTCGGACCATCGACCAGAACCTCGCCTGGCCGGACTCCAGCAGCTGACTGTGTGTCTCCAAGACCGCCAACAGCGACTTGTTCGATCTGAGGAACCCCAGGGCGGAAGCCGGGATCTTGGCCCAGTCCGCCATCCACGACCCTCTGTGAGGCGTGCCCATGAACGCGATGCCCACGACGCAGTCGAACACGCCGCGGAGATGAGCCGCCGGGTTGTTCCGCGAGAGCAGGACGGCCTCTTTGCAGACGAGGCCGCCCAGGCTGTGGGCGACGAAGACGAGCCGGCGCGAGGACGCATCGCGGGACGCCCGGTCGTTCGTCAGGTCGGTGAGGAGGTTCGCGGCGTGGTCGATCAGCCGATTCGCCGACGCGCCCGACTTCCGCACGACGTACGCGTCGTAGCCGTACGTGAGCAGACGGGCCCTCGGCAGCAACGGAGGGAGGAGGGTCTTGGGCCACGGCTCCCGCTGTCCGGGGACGGTCCACGTGCTGTCTCGGTTGCCGGTCAGGCCGTGCACAAAGCAGATGTCGACCGTCGCGTCGGGGCAGTCGTGCCACACGGCGACTCCGTCTGGGAAAGGAGCGCGCTCGGCGCTTAGGACGGGGGCGGTGGATGGGTCGGTGTCTGCTATCGGGCGCCGTTCGGACGAGGGGGGGTCGCGGCTGGTTCCTTGATCTTGATCGATAGCCGGGGCGCTGGGCTTCGGCCCGGCCCGAGTTCCATCTCTTTTGAATACGGCCTTGACCTTCCTCATCTAGAGATTATCCCCGCGCAAAGCGGACAGCAGTTATGGGGAAATTTTAGCGGGAACTCAAGCGCTTGCCGACCGGGTTATGCGGGGCCGGAGGGGCGGAAAGAGCGGGATGGTGCAGTGACCACCTCGGCAGGTTCCGTAGAACGTCTAGAGGCTTTCGCTGGATTAGAAGTCGCTTAATATTCGTAACAAACACCGATATACTTGACGTGTAGTTATCGAGACTTGAGAGAGAAGGTTTGGTTGCCTGGTAATGCCCAGAGCCTCGTGCGCGAACCACAGTAGATGCATGTCCCGGGCCGAAATTTGGGCCGAGGGGCTTTCTCTCGAACGTGACATTTGGGCCTCGAATCCCGCACGTCTTTGAGAGATGACACTCGTGAGAAATGAGGCATTGGCGCGTCCTCTGGAGCCACATAGAGCAGGGGGTGCTTGCTGACTGATAGCAGCTGGAAACAACTACCAGGTGAGGCTCTCTCTGCCTGATATCCCATTTGAATCGCCAGTGCTTCCCGCACTACAAGATCCATCTTTGAACCGAGATTAGCGACTCATGGCTGCCCGTCGGACGCGGCTATCGTCACGAGGTGACAAAGGGGACCATAAGCAGATCATTCTCGAGACGGGCGGCGCGTTGGAGGACAATGACTCAGTTGCAAGCTCTCAGCGCAGGTTTGCTGCCGTCACGTATCTCCTCAACCACGTGCAGGCGATCAGCAAGATCTAGTTGCAGGTTGGGAAACCATTACATATACTTGCTCAACTCGTAGACGACATGGCCGAGGAAGCGTCTCTTGTTCTACGGTGTGAGGTGTCCGTGCCAGCGTTTATTATCCGGGGCGTCCTTAGAGTCGCTTTCTCGTCTTCCTAACGTTGTCACGAAACCTCCTCTTTATTTGGTCTGCCCTTGACCATAGATACGGACATGTTCCGGAGGCGCAACAATGTCACACACGTCGTCCTCCCCGGTGGGATTATCATTGGCCCATTGCTCCGGCCGAGTCCTAGTCTTCTAATCAACCAACCCCTGAGCGTTGCCGCCTGATCAGGTGGGCAACACTGTCAACTTTGCTCCCCTCTGGGAAGTAATGCCCGGGCACTGCCATCGCAGCAAAAGAGTGTTAATTGATGTGGTCTGAAGAGAAGTCTGCTCTGCTGGAAAACTTAGCCTAAATACTACCAATCTTCAGCTGGTGCCACCTGTATATCAACACCTCTCCTCGCCAATACCCCGCTTGTTGGCTGTGCCGTCCGCCTGTAAGAGTAGGAGACACCCATGTGCACTAAAGTCCCCACAGCCCGCGATGCCAGGGGGCTTACCTACCTGTGGCATGGCCTAGACTAATGCTCGCACTCGCTTGTTTGGGGCTACGTAGACTAGGTAGTCGTCAGCGTTTCAACTACCTTACCTACCTAAGTACCGTAAGGTAACCTCTGTAGCCTTACCGGGCACTCTACAAGCTTTTTCGGCGCCGGGCCGCCAGCCATTTCAACGTGTGGGTAGCCTTTCTTTTGCAAAGAGTGCATCCACAGCGCTTGATGCAGCCAATCGCGTTGTTGCTCGCTTGCCTCGAAGGATCCGACGGCATGTTTTCTGTTACACACCGTCCTACACAGGTCTGCGCAACCAGGCCAGGCGGCCTTTTATCCCCTGGTCTGTCCCCAATCCTACGCCATTCGTGTTCCGAAACTCTCAACTCTCGAGCTCAGCGCTCTTTTCTGAGAGCGAGCACGCAGCAGCGATGACATCCGCTCGCACCAATCTGGGTCCTCTGACCACCCCATTCACATATCCGGCCTCTTGCAATGTCGTAGTGCAAGCCTGCTCGACATGCAATTACGGCTGGCAGGGCCAGTCTTGCGGGGACAACAGCTTCAATACCCAGGGTGTTCAAGATAATCTCGACTGCTGGCCGCCACGGCAAGCTACCGATATCTCCAGCGGGGTCGCTGTCAACGGATGGGGGTTCTACTCGCCAGGCCTCGAATGCCCCATCGGCTACACCACGGCATGCGCAACGACAGCCGGTGTCGATGGCGGACAACCCTTCCAATTCTCCGTCTTGCCCAGCGAGACGGCCGTAGGTTGCTGTCCGACGTACGTATATTCCTTCCAGTAAAGCAGCTCGCGGGCTGTTTGCCAGCTCGCAGGCACAGGCACAGGCGCTGACTGAAGCTTTCCAACAGCGGCTATTCTTGCAGCTACAACCCTGGAATCGACGGTGCGCAGACGTGCTTCAAGTACTACAGCACGGGTTCATTTCCCACCGTGCAGTGCTCACAGGGAACCTCGAACAAGTTCTCCTACGTCACCATCCCGGCAACCGTCACGGCAACCGTGACCCCTACTGCTACGGGAGACTCGGCCTTCAGGACCGTCGAGGTCCTCCAAAACGTCCTGGTCTTCGCTCCCCTGATCCAGCTCAACTGGCAGTCCACCGACCGCCTGAACTCCTCCACTACTCCCACGACCTCTCAGACGGGATCACCACCTGCCAGTACGACGGCTACCCCGAAGCAGGGCGGACTATCGCGTGGCGCGACGATCGGAATAGCAGTAGCTGCGGCCATCATCGGCCTGATCTTGATCGGTGTGCTCACCGTGTGGATGCGGAGGCGGCGTCAGCGTCCCAAGGTCATGCCCACCCTGCCGCCCAATCCGTACGCCGACAAGCCGCACGAGATAGGCACGGTCTACGTGGCTGAGGCGCCGACCGAGAGGGAGGCACACGAAGTGGATGGGTCGTTGCATAAGGGCGGGTCGGCCAGTCCTCGCTACGAGATGGCGGCGTAAGGGTTTTCGGTTTGAGGGATGTGTAATGTATTGATGATACAGGCTTTAATGGGTATTTGCGGCGGGGGGAGTACGGAGTCATTGGTAATGTCCTGGATTATCCGTTATACCATTTAGAGAGGTTTTTCGTGGAATATTTTCTCTCCGGTCGTCTCCTCGCGCGCGCACTGACGCTGGATCTCTTTTCCCACGTTTTGACAGGTCTCCTGGAGGGGGGTGGGATGCGACAGCACACCGTTGCGGCGGGTTTATGCGCTGTCCGTGCGCCATCAGACCACGCCTACGGCGTCGTCGTTCCCCCCCACAGTTTTGAGACAATTTACAAGGCTTGGACGAGCAATAAAGTGGTGTATGCAGTGCTCTACCATAGTATACACCTGTGGTAGGTTTACTCATGTTAACGCAGAACTGTTCCTACCTTGAAACACTTGGATCTATGTATAAGTAGCGACAGTAATTGAACGGTCGTGTAGTAGTCTAATCTTCTCCTTTATTATCTTGCGGTCGTCTTTTCGTGTAGTCGTCTCGTCGTATAATCGTTCCATTATCTACTTTGCATTCTGATCGTTGAGCTTGTAGTTGCGCACTAACATGCGTAATTCGACCACAGGTATACGTCGATTATCGCACTCTGGTAACCTTTCCTGTAGTGGTAAAACACCGTCCCCGTCCTAAGCAAGGATCGCGTTCCTTCGCACCAAGGCCGGCAGTCCGTCCCACCCCTTGCCATGACACTGCGAGCGGACACGGGTTTCGCAGAGGCAGATCATGGCTGACACAGTGACGAGATCTAAGTCCTCGATATATCCTCGTCCAGATTGCGTAGAAGCCATCTTCTATTCAATCACAAATGCCCGTTCCTTGATCTTCCCCTGTCTGTAAAGACTTTGCAGCTCACCCGCCATAATCCCCGACACCTTTGCTGCACCAACTACTCTAAACGACGTGCCATCCGGCCTGAGTATGGTCGGAAGCGATTCACCGCCAAAAAACGCGACCGCATCTCCTGCTCGAGCAGGAGACACGCTGATGCCGGCGAACCCAAGGGATGTGAGGAAAACCCATCGACCAGGAAGTGTTACGTTAGCCGGAGTTCAGCAAGACTATCACCCCCGAATGCTTCTGGTAGATGTACTGGGGCTTCAGGGGCGTGTTGAGGAGATTTCGACTTCAGTAGTAAGTAGCTGAGGTTTGTTCTCTCGAGATGTCTAAAGACGTGGCCGGATGGAAGAGGCTGTTCCGCTGCTTTCTGGATTACCGATTGAATATCAGCGAGCTGCCGACAAAAGAACTTTTTGTCTGGATGCTGTAACTCCGAGGCAGTAGCTATAACATCGAACATGATTCCTGCAGCGTGTAGACGGCCATCATTAACCTTGTGGGTGATGGTAGGGCCGTACTGTATCTGCGCCGGGTTTGCGTGAACCCAGAAGGTTGGGCTGCTAGGGTGATTCGGGTACTGCTGGGCGAAATCAGGAACCCAGCTCGGCCGATCGCTGGGAGGAGAAATACCGGATGAAAATACAGAAAAGAAACCGCGAGATGACTCTTTTTCCAAGATATATTTCGAGGCGTCCATATACACGTCGTCGACGGTCTTTGTGTAGTCAGGCTGTATTGTAACCGCTACCTCGTGAGAAAGCATCCCTAGGCATCCATATATCTTATCGCGGGGGTCTGATGCCTTGAAGCCTTTGGTAATCTGAAGAACACGGCTTAATGAATTGATCTTCCTGGATGGTGCTGACTGAATATCTTGACGCAGGTCTTTCATTCTGCCGAGTCGATCAAAGGCTGCCAGGTAAAGTTGAAGATCTTCGAAGTGTAACTTCGCTGTTAAGGCCCTTCCTGCGGCCATAAAAGCAGACCAGCCCAAGCTCTTCGACCCACAAACGATGAGGGGGACGGCTGTTGCAAGTGCTGATTCCTGAAGTACCCAAACTCGGGTCCACTACGGGATAGGGATGACAAGAGCATCAAAGAACTGCTTCGCGGTGAGTTTGACAGCTGGGATAGGTCGAGTCCTATATTGCGCAAGGATATCCATGGCCATGTCGCTCTCAGCCGTAGCTTCACCGAGCCAGATGACAACCGTAGCGGCAGTTGAGTACACCCGGTGCATGAGTCGAACCTGATGGTTCCGCTCCGAGACATCCTCTTGATGAATGCAGATAGAATCAATCCAAACAACCCGAGGCGCATCCCGGTACCGTAGATGTTGAATAGCAACTTTCAGATTGTGTCCAATCTTGACTGGGAGCCCTTGGACCCAGACTTCTTCCGTTGGTGCTGGGTCTCCCCAGTGATATGAGAGCGCTTCAAAAGTCGGACAGGCATTGAGGGTATGAATACTCATTTCGCACTGGATTGGATCATCTTTCTGGCCAGGCAACAGAGTCAAGAGTCGGATCTCATTACTGTCCTCACTCAAGGAGGTGTAGGGGCTGGCAACTGTGTCCCCGAATATGACCTGTCTCTCCGCGCCGTCCTGCTGGGCGAGTCTTGGAGATTTCCGAAGCACTGAGCTGCGGATCAATTCTCTAAGCGGCCCCATTAGTAGGCGTTTGAACCCTTGCTTCTTCGGCTTGCGGTTGCTCTGATCTCTAAATAGTGGCATTTCTTCGAGGAACTTTCGCGTTTCGAGCTTGAGATATTGGCAACAGACTAAGCTGTCGCCCTTGAAGAGGTTGAGGTTCACTGATGCTATGTAGTGTATGTGTCGTACAATCCGAGAATTGATATAACGCCAAATGGGTGCCAGGTGGTGGATACTAAGACTTAGTTGTATAGTTGACTGTAGTTGTGCAAGCTGCGGCGTTGCCTTCGGGAAATGATTCCTTCCTAGTAGGTAGGCTGAGCAAGCCTGAGCGAAACCTGAGCGAATCCTGAGCCGGGCCTGAGGCAGCAGAGGGCGATCGATATCACGTGAGCGAGGTACGAAAGGGAAACTTTGCCCAGATTTGGCGCACAAAACAAACAGTTTCACATTTATGCTACCGAGTTCCAAGCCACAGTTCGGAACAAGAGAATCATGTAGAATCCCTCTTCTCATCCGGAGGAACGATGCCTGAGGTTAAGCCTCGGCGCCAGAGACCGTCGCACCGGAGGTCCCTGACCGCCCATCCCACAACCCGCGTGGACACAGGATGAGACCGTATGGATGTACCTGATCTTCCCGCCCTCGACGCGGAACATGTGGCTGTCCGGCATCGGCTGGTCAGCCACACTTCGATCCAGACCGGGGAACCCCAAGAAGATATCCACCACCCCGTACTCCTCATCTACGATGTACCGCCTGTCCGTCACCTTGATCGTCGACGGCAAGCCCAAATCGCACGTGTTGGCCGTCAGGTTCCTGCCGCCCGTGTACGCGCCGCCCTCCAGCCGGGCGCAAGGGGTCCCGAACGGCACCGAGGCGTTGACGTTCGCAAACCGGTCGAAGTACGCGTCGCCCGCGGCCTGGATGGTCTCGCGGGTGTCTCTCTTCCCTTCCGGGATGGGTTTCCAGCTTTCCTGGCTCGTCCAGTAGAGGTACCCCGTGGCGTTGAAGGCCCAGTCCCCTTCGTCGGTGACGATGGACTCGACGGAGGCGATCTTGCCCGTCTCCGGGGAGACGAGGATGCGCGTCCCGATCACGTACGGGTGCGGGTCGCTGGCGGCGATGAGCTCGGTGAAGGTCCCGCATAGGACGGGGTCGTGGATGCTGAAGCTGCGGTCGATTTTGATGGCTTGCGAGAGGACGCCTTCGGCGAGCGGGAGGGGGACCTCGTTTTCGGTGTAGGTCGTCGAAGTGCTGTCGGCGAGGGCGGAGAGGGAGAGGGGCGTGCCGTTGGCTTGCGCGGAGACGTAGCTTTCTGTCACGGATTTGAGGAGGTCGCGCGTGCATGCCGCGCGAGAGCGGGCTGCTAGGAGGGCAAGAGCCCAGATGAATGTGAGTGTCATGGTCTGTCTTTGACTCTTTGTCGGTTTGGATCACGGCTCACGCGCTGTGTTGACTCTATTTTTTGCCTGAGGTCAGGATTAGGTGCTTTGCGGATCTCGGCGTGTTATACTTGGTCGCCATCATCGAGCGAACAAGTGCCGTTTACGCGGCACGTCATTTTTCATCTATGGCTGGTAGTGCGGCATTGGAGGAGTTCGAACCGGTGCGGAGACTCTCAGTGGTCGATTTTATCCTTTACCCGGCGACATGAAGACTGTCATGGTCGACATTCACTTTACGGAGTATACACATACTGCCTATTTTGTTCGTGGTGCCTCGGCTTTGAATGAACAGCAAGTCCTGGGTCGGTCGGTCTAATTATCAACGGTTCGATCTGGGTCTTCTTGGCAGTCGATTAATTGATAATTATAACCAATGCTTCCGAAGGCTTTGCTGGAACATTCTAAAGCATGGACAGCACATCATTCGCTCGAAGTTGACCACAGTGGGAAGAATTAACGTTTATATTGTCTCATTAGGTCCTGGTTGACGGGCAGACAACTACTAGTAGTACACTCTTCGGAAGCCGTGTTGAGCTAGCTAGACTACCACGTCGCTCGTCTTACCGAAGTCGTTTCCTTGTTATCAATGGTGTCCGACTTTTCGACAACAGGTTACCGAGACATCCAAAGGGGACAGACATGCGAGCGAGAAAGGAATGGCACTTAAAAAAAATGTTGATGTAAGCTACTCAGTCCTGCATTGCAAATCGATTGAAGGTGTCAAGTCGGCTTAATACTAGCACTTCTAAGTAATCAATTACACCGGGCACCGTTCGAGAACCGTTCCTTTGACAGCTCTATGAAAATGGAGAGTTTTGCTGCCCTGTCGTGTAAGGTCCTCAGCATTGCATTGGCGTCTCTTGTTCGACAATATCCTCTTTGAATCTCAGTAATGAAACTCGACTCGGACCTTACTGAGACCAGGTTGCAACTTATATAAATGTCACAGTTATGAGCCAGTAAAACCGGTGAGCAATGTCACCACAGGAGACGCTAGCTCTAGAGCCACCGACGCAAAGACTATGCAGAAATGTTTAGGTGGGAGAGCAAGGCAGTTGGGCCTCTACGTCCAGCCACGGATCCAGGGTCGGTCACCCTCTTGAGCTTCTGGAGGAAGCCTAGGAGCTTTACAGTCGAAACTGTCTCACGCGCTCATATTTCACAAGGTCTGGGGCTTCAACCGTATCGAGTCACTTGTCCGGGTTGTTCGGTCATACAGTGAATATCAGGCACGAAGCTTGCTTTCTTCCGTCATGCAGTATCGCGACCGTGGGAAAGCCAAGGGTTGCTTTCTCAAACTCACTGAGCGTATGTCACCGTAAGAATTGAGCTGTCCAGTGATTGTACTCAGTGCATTTGTGCTACTGGATGTTTGCATGGGTTGAATATTGAAGTGAGCTGGTTAACTATCATCTTCATCAGATTCTAGAGCGTTGATATAAGTGAGGTTCGACTGCACGCGCTCAACTAGACAACGGAAGCATGGCAAGCATGCCGATTGGTATAATTACGACGCAGCGAATTGCGAAGGATTGAATATGGCCACCTTACGAAATAGGGCATATCATTCCCAAAGATAGACCCCTGATAAGCTAGCGGATTGGTCATGCATCTCCTAGTGCATGTCGTTAAGTCCGGGCCATGAATCCTTCCCCGCGTCATTTCACTCCTTCAGCTGAGTCTGCGGCATGATTTCGACATTTCAGAGTTCGTCAAGTGTTGAACTCGTCTGCCAGAGATGCGCCTCCTGAACGTGCGCACACGGCAGTTGGAGGAGTACCACGGCAATGACATCCCGAAGTACAGCATCCTCTCGCACAGATGGGGCGACGAAGAGGTGACCTTCAACGACATCAACGGCGAGAACGGACCGCCCGACGTGTTCGAAGGCAAGGAAGGCTACCGCAAGATCGACTATGCTTGCAGACAGGCCCTCGCCGATGGGCTCGACTACACCTGGGTCGACACCTGCTGCATCAACAAGGCCAGCAGCGCGGAGCTGACCGAGTCCATCAACTCCATGTTCGCCTGGTACCAGGACGCCGAAACCTGCTACGCCTACCTCTCTGACGTGCCGGACGACTCGGAGCGCATCTTCCTCGAGGACCTGGGCCACCGCACCAGCCGCACCTTCGAACACGACCGCCAGATCGGAAAGACGGCCTTCGCCAAGAGCGGGTGGTGGAGCCGCAGCTGGACGCTGCAGGAGCTGCTCGCCCCGGCAGACGTGCACTTCTTCGCCGAGAACTGGACCTTCCTGGGCAGGCGCGGCGACCTGGCCAGCGTGATCCACACCGTCACGCACATCGACACCGCCGTGCTCCTGGGCATGAACGAGCCCAAGCACTGCTGCGTCGCGCGACGCATGTCCTGGGCCGCGCGGCGGACCGCCACGAGGGTCGAGGACATCGCGTACGCGCTGCTCGGCCTCTTCGGCATCAACATGCCGCTGCTGTACGGCGAGGGCGACGGCGCCTTCAAGCGCCTCCAGATGGAGATCATCAAGTCGTCCGACGACCAGTCCGTCTTCGCGTGGAACTACGGCGCAAAGTCCCCGCCCTTGCTGGCGCCCTCGCCGCGACACTTCACGCTGTGCTACGACGTCGTACGCTGGAAGTCCCCCGGGAGCGGCGTCCCCTACACGCTGACCAACTCCGGGCTCAGCATCACCCTGCCCGTCTACCGCAGCCCGGAGAACGGCCGCATGTACGCCGCGCTGGGCTGCAGGCGCGAGACAAACTTCTCCGACTGCCTGGCCCTCGAGGTCCGCAAGCCGCAGTCGTCCGCTGACAGCCCCGACGACAGGGACAACAACCACATCATCGGCGTCAACGGGCGGCGGCTCGACTCGGTCCCCGCGGACCGGCTGCCGCCGGCCAGGGAGGTGCTCTTCGCGTGGGACCCGTTCCAGCGCCTGCAGAGGGCGTACCCGAGCCGGCAGTGCCTGTTCCGGCTGGACAACCACCTCCTCGACTCCGGCTCTGGGAGGGAGGCGGCGTTCGCGCCGACGTGCTGCGCGCCGCCCGAGTGGTGGAACACGCGCATGACGCACCTGCGCGTCAACGACTACATCGACCAGGAGTGCTTCGCGGGGTACCGCAACGTCGAGGGCTTCGAGTTCGCCGTGTCGGTGTACGCGAGGGACAAGGCGTTCTACCGAGCGGCGGTGGCGTCGCCGATTCCGGACCGGTTGGTTGGGGTCGGACAGAAGATGGCTGTGGGGGAGGAGGAGAGGCAGATGCAGCGGTGGGAAGATGGTGGGGAGCCCGGGGGACGCGAAGACGTGGGGAATCGCGGACGGCAGGCTAGTACCGAGTGGGATTCGACGGACGATAGCTGCCGGTTTACGATGTCTATCGGCGGGGCGTACAGCATTGCCGGTAGCTTGGAGAAGACCGTCATGATGGGCGAGGAGGTCTACGTGGTCGATATCAAGGTCCACGTCGCGGGCACCAGGACCGAGACCTGTCCGCAATGTGCGCAGAAGGAGACGCCTAAGTCGCAGGAGACGGGTGTCACTGCTTCGAGGACGCTATCCGGCAATACGGGTCTGCAGAGGCGGTTGATCCCGCGGACAACATTTTGAATTTGGTTTCTCCTCATATTCTATCCTCCGCATTACGGACTAGACTTAGTCTACACGTCCCTTTCTCGTCCTCTTTTCCAATACCCTCAAGCAACCCGCCAGATTAAGTCTACACCTTCTCCCCCGCACCTCCTCCTCCCCTCCCCCCTCGCAGCAGCCACGGCACGCTCATGGTGAATAGCAGCGCGAACCCAAACGCCAGCCACTGCAACACCTGCAGCGCCATGCCCGGGCGGACCACCACCGCCGCCGCCCGTTCCCCGTCTCCTCCTCCGCCCCCCGACAAGAGGGTCGAGTACTGCAGCGCGCCGGCCGTCTCGCTCGTCGAGAGGGAGGCGGTGAAGCTCAGCGCGGTCGACAGGCACAGGCTGCCAAGGGTGGCGGCGCGGAGGAGCGCGGCGCGGCGGGGCGCGGCCGGGGTGTCGGGGTTGGCGAGGGCGCGTTTGAGGAGGAAGAGGAGGATTATGCCTGTCAGAAAAAGGAGGCCGGACCCGGCGAGGACGGGGATGAAGATTTGGGATTGGAGGGTGAGGGCTGCGGTGAGGAGGGGGGCGAGGTCCGTGACCGAGGGGGAGGGGGAGGGGGAGCGTGGTTGGGTGGTGTTTAGGGAGGGGAAGAGGGCGGGCAGGATGGTGTCTGCTGTTGAGCGGGCGGTGGAGAGGCAGTGCGAGACGGTGCCGTTGGAGGTTGAGCACATGCCTGTGGGTGGGTTAGTGGTTGGGGGGATAGGGTTTGTGGTGAGGGGGCGAGGGGGAGGCTTACCGAAGTAGCCTAGCCGGATCTCGGGGAAGGAGGTGGCGTTTTTGGAGAAGGAGACGATGTAGAGATCTGGAAGGGCGGGCGAGGTCGACAGGCAGCCGGATAGAGAGAGTGCTGTTGTGAGGTGTCAGTGATGATATTTGATTTGTCGGTTCATGGGCCGGAGCGGTCTCACCTTGGAACAGGAGGATGGGGATGACGAGGATGTACGGTATGTACCGCACGCTGAGCCTGGCTGCAGTACGTGTTAGTTAGGGGTTGTAAGCTTATCGGCGGTGACGGAGTGGTGTTTCTCACAAATGATTGCTTTCATGAACAGCATGATGAATTATTAGTTGGGATTTGACACCCAAAGTTTGGAATGACAGGAAAAGGGGCCTGATGCTAGGTCTAGTGGTTGAGGAGTTGGACTGAGATCTAGATATGGATAAACGAGGGAGAAAGTTGCACAGCAACAATTTAAAGAAGGGAATTGGAACCCACAAAAGACCGTGAAATAGGAAATAGACGTTATGCTCTAAGAAATGTGAAGTTCATAGGGAACATCTGGGAGAGCGATGAGTGTGTCCATGACTGTCACTTATACACAATGGAGAAAACAGAGGTGGAGTCATCTGGAGTGAAGCTCGATACTGAAGCTTCGAACAAAGTCACTTGACGAGAAGCCATTGATTTGCTATGCGTGTCTCTGACGAGTTTGACGAAGCGCGACTCTGTCGCTTGTCTGAAGAGGGAGTGTCGCAAGGGCGTCGACGGCAGCTGATTCGCCGGCGCTTAGACTCAGCAGCGCTAGAACCGCTGGAGGAGGGAAATCAAACCACTGGACGATATTGAATGCAGATGCTGGATGCTGCTAATTTTGGAACACTTAGGTCGTGTAACGGGTCGCTTAGTGCAGACTCATTAATTCGTTTCACTGAGCATCGTTGGTATGAAATGAGCATCATGAGCTCAATGCCAAAGCACATCGCAAGTCTCTACGCCACATAATTGAGTGCCATCATCAATTAAAAATCAAATAAAAAGCCAAAGAGACCAGCCAAACCCGGACCAAATAAACCCTCATGTCGTCGAAGCTGTCTCCTTCGGCCTCCGAGCTTCAAACAGCAGCACCGTCCCGACAACCTCGAACTTGACATCGGCAAACGTCTCCCGCAGCGGCTGCACAATCGACTCGGCGTCGTCGTCCCAATTGTCGAAGCTGCCGTTGTTGTTGTACGCCTTCATGAGGAACCCGCCAAAGAGGTTGTGCCGCACGCCCTTGCCCAGGATCGTCGTCCCGAACAGCACGCCCCCGTCCCTCAGCAGCGCCGCCAGCCGCTGCAGGGCCGCGGCTTTTCGGGCGGGCGGGCCGGGCACGCAGTGCAGCAGGAACATGCACGAGACGGCGTCGAATTTTGCGCTACCCAGCCGGCCCGGCGTGATGGCGAGCTCGGCCGCCGGGTCGGACTCCAGGAAGTCGCCGTGCACCTTGTGGGCGGTCACGCTGGGGTGGGCGGCCAGCAGGCGCTCCGAGGCGGCGGCGAGGGAGTTGGTGTTGAGGTCGACCACGGTCACGGCGCTGTTCTCGGGGATGGGCGCGTGCTCGAGGTAGTAGCCCGTCGCCACGCCGATGTCACATAGGCGGAAGGGGTCGGCGGTCTTGCCGTCCCTGCGAGCTGATGCTAGGTTGCGGCTGTAGAAGGCGCGTTGCTTGGCTGCTGAGCAGCACCATGCGTACTGTTAAGGTGGGTTAGTAGGTTTGTCCATTAAAGTTCTAGATAGAGAGGTCTGGCGTGAGATGGCGGGAATACGAACCGAGTTAGAGATGTTCAGCACCCAAGTGTCGTATACCCAGCGCAGGAAAAAGGGACTATAAACAGCCGCGCCGGGAGCGGTATCGGTGACTGTCATGTCGGACGAGGGTGGAAGCGAGGGGGCTCTGCAATGTGCACAGGTGGGAGAAGGATTGGATGTTCGACATCAGGTCGGACAGAGTGTTCCCTTAAATGGGCCTTGTGAAACAAACCAAGAAGCGTTGAATGAGTAGTGAGATTGTGAGATTGTCGTGGTTTGAGGTATACGGACGTAAGTCGAGGTGCGCTAATCCGGTGCGCGCCTTAGAGCCACCAATTGCTGGCTTTACAGGCAGCGTTGGAATATGCGCGGTCGGAAATCCGAATGAGTCGGCCGGGGGGTTTTTTTTTGGGTGACCCTGGCTTGTTGTGCGCCGATTCAAGGGCCGAACGTTGCACATTCCAGGAGCCACCCGGTGTTCTGGTTCGGTGCGGGTCGCTTGATTGCGTGTTCTTTCCAGAAGGTCGTCTTTTGGGAGTGAGACACAATGACCGCACCATGGAAGACTAGTAATTATCCCGGGATGGTGGCATCAAAGGATTCAATGTGGATTGGGATTCGGAGTTCCTGGCCTGTGGGTTTGCCCCCCGGACTCAGCCCCCGAATCTCTGGTTGGTCGTTATTGGAATGTCGTCAACACTAACACCAGTTCTAGTATGGGATACTACTCGGTAGGGTACGGTGCTCTTTGTTTGCTTGTGTCTGTTCACTCAGCTTGTTAAACTTAGATCTGGTCGCTAGATACTCAAGCATAGGAGCCACGCTTCGTGCTGCACATACATTCCTTTGGCATTTCTTATCATACAATTGCGTGAGCTTATTTCATAGCCATGTCCCTCCCTTGGCGTCACTCTATCGCAGAGCTAGTTCCATCGTGGAGCTGGCAGTCAAGCCCACTCGGAATACCATGACCTAACGGGCGTAAGGCCGCTGTTCGCCTGTCTATCGGCTCTAGTCTAACTGGGTAACCCCAGTTTCATCAGCAGCACTAAGTCTAGTAGGTGGAGTTTTCCGATGACAAGATGCTTCCTGGTGCCCTGGAATCAGAGAAGCTCTATCACTGCTTCGCATAGCAGATGCGACTGACTGGAGGAGGTGTGTCTATCCCTGTGAGGGCCGTCAAATGGAGGTCGGAAGTGTGCGCCCGCGGGATTGGAGATGGCGTTGACCTTTGTCGTTGGATGATTCACTCATCTACCTTGGACTTCCATGAAAGCAGAAACGACATGAGTCTGACTTTGCCGTTACGCCTTCCATTTCACGCGACCGTCAACTCTGTGGCTCATCAACATCTCGAACCTCACCCAAGCCACCGCCATGCTTGCTGCAAGCAACAAAGCACCTATGAGGACAGCCATCCAAGTATAGTCGTGGGAGGTCTGCGCAGCCGCCGATCCCCGAACCACAGCACCAGCGACGGGCGTCCCTACCAAGGCCGCCAGGCCCTGCACCATGTACATGACGCCCGTCACGTTGGGCAGTTGTTGCATTCCGAACAGCTCCACGAGGGTCGCCGGGAAGAGGCTGACGTAGGCGCTGGCCAACAGCCCGTATAGCACCACGAAGCTGAGAAACAGCCCTCTGGAGGCTGCCTGGTCGGCCATGCCCGTCACCGCGCTGGGAACCCAGAGTCCGAGGGTTACTGCAGCGCTCAAGAATGTTGTTAGGAACAGCAGGTTAAGACGTCCCAATCGATCGCCGACGAGGCCGAAAGTGATCTTTCCGATTGCGTTGCAAGCGTTGCTGACGGCGGTGAAATTGGCGCCGTCGTTGTCGCTATAGCCGAGCGTTTTAGCGTAGGATGCCAGGAAGAAGACGGGGGTGTAGTACGCGGCGCTCTGCAGGGCAGCACCCAGAGCCTGCGCGATGAATTTGGGTTGCTTCGCGAGCTTCCAACCGGGGAGGAGGATACGGAAGAGACCTTTGAAGCCGGCAGTCTTAGATTTCTCAGCGTCGAGGTCTGCAGCCCTGGACGGCTCCCACTTGAGCGCAGATCCCGCGGCGCACATGAGAGCCGCCGATAGAGCACCCGTAAGACGGAGGGTGTCGCGGAAGCCCATCCTCCTAACGCAAGCCGCAGTGACGGGAGCCCAGATGAGGCCGCCAATCCCGGTGCCGGCAGACGCGATGCCCATGGCCAGGGCCCTGTTCGCCGTGAACCACGTCGGCGCGACCGTCATGGACGGCATGAACGACAGGCACGCGCCGACGCCCACCAGCAGGCCCTGCGCGAGCTGGAAATGCCACAGCGCCTTGCCGAAGCTAGCTAGCACATAGGACAGGCCGAAGAGCAGGCCGCCGGCGCAGACGACCGCCTGCGGGCTGAGATGTTTCGTCCATGTCACGGCGAAGGGAGCGACGATGGTCAGCAGGGAGATGGACAGGGTTCCGATGAGATCGATCTCGGCGGACGAGGCGCCGTGGAAGGGAGTGCCCTCCTGGGCGGCCATGGTCTGGTATAGGGCTTGGAATATCCCGAAGCTGAAGAGGACGCCGCCGACGGTGAAGTTGATGGTGAAAGCTGCGATCACAGTTCGTGCCTGGCGCCTGGGAGATGAAAGATGGGTTAGTTGGACGCTCGGAAAGTAGCATAGCGGAGGCGATAGGATGTTTTGAGGCAGCTGCAGGGTATCGGCTTACCATTTCGACGGCCTTGGTCTTTGTACGTCGTCATGCTGAGTCGCAACGTTGACGTCTCTTTCCAGGTCGGGAGTCGACTCTGTTGCGGGAGTCACCGACGGCTGCGGTGCCGTCAGCCCTTCCGTGAAGAGAGCATCGGGTGAAACTGTCATTGCATGTACAGTTGAAAATAGGTAGCAAATGTTGATAGCTCGATTGATTCAGGACATGGCTTTTTTTATTTATATTTTCAATGGTTTGTCTGTGGTGATGATCCACTATGTGACTCACTTGCATCTCCATCTCGGTTGTGGGACATCCGTGCCATTCGACCCCTTGGAGTCTCGTATAATGACACCATGAAGCACCTCCGCGGACTTGTGCATTTCAAAAAAGATCTGAAGGCCAGCTCTAAGACTCATCGGAAGGAGGCCATGGTCTGTGAGGTAAATGCTAGGCCCTTTCGAGAATCGCGCTGTCCAGTCAGGCATCGTTGGAATAAAGATGTTCCTGGAGTACGGCAGATCGACAACATGACACATATATACGAAGAGATCAGGTACTTCTAAATGCATCTCATGTGCGCCCTTCGAACTGCATGCATTGCGGCTCGGACTTAATTCTATTACAGCAACGGAGACCGAGCCTCTTGGATGTTCTCCCTAGATGGAGTCTGGTGGACTGCCATCCCTGATCATACTCTGGCGGGAGACATCACGCTTGCGAGGTAAAGCTGTTGCACGGCTCTCTACCGGCAATGGTCTGCAACATCTAGTGATGCTATGTACTCTGGTTAGCACGATGCATCGATGATGTCTCCAGGCCCCTTATTGATCGATATGCCGGATTCTCAACACGGATCTTGCAGAATGGCCCCTTTATCAAGCCATTGTCCATACCTCACCGCAAAGGAAACTTGTCTTTGCAGGATTTAACAGGCATGGCAGCATGACAGATCTTTATCAACTCGTTAAAGGTAACAATTAAGGAGGAGAAGTGCCGTCAAGAAGTGTGCCAGACTTCCGTAGAGAACCTATCATAGTAAGGTAGTCAGCAACACCATTTCCACCGTGTAAAAATTGATTTTGAGGATGAGTAACACGAGAGTGACTTCCTCACATGAAAGTGTGCCGTACTTTAGGTCAGATCGGTCAGACTATCCACCTGGCGAGGTTTAATCGCAGGCCCACGTCCTTCTTCGCGGATCACGTTTCGTTAGAGTTGTGGAGGAATGAGTCAGAATCTCTGAGCTCTGCGAATCAGTCTATCCATCATACTCCTTTTGACCCCGGACCTCCCTTCTTTTTCATTAATAGTTGTAGGCTTACCAGCACAGAGCTCATATACATAAAGTCTACTCCTGTAGACTACTAGTAGTACTCAGCAGCCCTGTGACGCTGAAAGCAGGAACTTCTCGTAGAGACCTAAGACAAGCGACGAGCGGGTTTCATCCCTATCTTCAGTTATTCCAGTACTCTCTTGTACCCCTTTCCCCTTCCTCTTGTGCCTATGGTTTCCAATCGATGTGCTGCCAAAAGTCCGATTCCCTCCCTGACATCGGACCTGTGTAGTTACATCTCTTTCCAATTACGAATGCTCCGAAGTTCGTATGCTAGCACCGTCCATGTTCAAAGACAGACTCCGGCAGCACTCACCACCCGGATGGCAGGACCCTCAAATATATTATGGCCAGTAATCTCCTAGTGCGCGTGGAAGACGCTAGACTAATACCAGCATCTGGAATATGCGAGCCATCAACTAACACGACAGATGTTCGCAGACCACGTCGGCGGAATCGCCGCCATAATCGGCGCAGTAATCACTGAGCTTTACATCACGGATAACGTAATTTCTTCACATGTTAGATGCAGACACGTGTATGCTACTCGTGCCGGATTCATGCCTCAGTGACATTGTATCACTTAATCTCAATTCAGACTCAGGTCGAACATCTCGATGCCTGTCAAACACGCGCATGCGCGCGGAACGTTTAGTCTATGACGGAGAGAAAGTTGCGCTTAGGAATAAAAGGGACTCACCGGTGTCACTGACTCATGCAGACACGTACCTTAAGTATGATCGGCTATTTTAGCTGTAGATATACAGCATACTCTGGGGCCTAGAACAAATATGTAAGAGTGCAAGGAGTTAGCTAGATGGTATACAAGTTAAAGGAGCATGACCTTTCGTATGCATACAATGCACCATCCAGAAAACATAGGGGCAGCTTGCGGGTGATGACACGGATGGCAGTCTCCTCTTATAAGCACAAAAAAGCATGGTCTAATATGTCTTACCGCTTATCCGGGGTGCTCAGTGGGACATAGAAATACTATTACCTAGGAGGGTGGCATTCGGACAACGGGTAGCTTTTTCGAGCTAGGCAAGCGGCAGATCGCGCTTAACAGAAGCTGTAAATAGATATATTTGCATGTCGACCCGAGATCCTACTGCAGGTAGTACTGCAGGTAGTGTGTCACGGCAGGCCGAGACCGAGACTGCCAATGACAACAGCCGACGGGCCTCTTGCCGAAAGGGAGTAAGGCACTGGAAAGAACAAATCATACTACTCAAAAAGCACGGTCCTCCCTTTTGACTTCTGCCTACCGTGCTCGCATCTCACTTGCTGTTGTTTTGTCCGCGCTCCCATTCACTGACCTCGTACTAGCCGCACAACTTCGCACAACTTCACCTCTCCTATGCACGGACCACCCCTTTCCTACCTATAACCTTCCCAGACCTTGTGCATTTGGCCCATAACCTTTCTACGCCTTGTGCAACCAACAACTCTTTCGATAGCTCGGATCCTACTCAACCTGCTGCACGTCAATATCGCGGTGATCATGATGAAAGTAGCTATCATCGGTGCCGGCCCGGCGGGGCTTACAACGCTCAAGCATCTGGTTACCGCTCATCAATACTTCGCTGGCCTCGATAAGATCACGGTTCGTCTCTTCGAAGCAGAGTCGGAAATCGGAGGAACGTTCCGGTATCGAACGTACCGCGATTCTGAGGTAAGTGACCCATCAGACAGCCGAGGCATGATTCTTTGCAGTCGATATTGATATGCTTCCGGCCGCAGCTCGTATCCTCCAAGTTTCTCACTGCCTTTTCGGATCACCGGTTCACAGATGAGGCACCCGACTTCGCGACACCGGAGTCATACCTCGAATATCTGCAGGGCTATGTCGACAAATTTGACCTCAGTAGCTACATCGAGTTCTCGTCTACCGTGGTCAATGTCTCCAGAGCCGCCTCTGGCGGACATGTGGTGACGATCGAGAAACTTGTCCTCGAGAATGTCGTTTCGCCCAGTGGCCTCATTGATTACACCAGAATCGTCGGTCTTGAGACAGAGGAATGGCAGTGCGATGCAGTCGTGGTGTGCTCCGGTCTGAATGTCACGCCCAACTACCCGGAGATTCCTGGCCTGACGTACACATTCCCGGACAGGGTACGTATAACCGTAAAATAGTTTTCCACGCGTGGGCATCGCTGACTCAAGACAGTTCAATGGTCGCGTCACTCATTCTCACCAGTACAAGGGAGACGAGTTCTTCAACCGCGGCAAGACAGCCGTCATCCTCGGAGCCGGAGAGACAGCCATGGACATCGCCTACCAAGCCGTCAACCATCCGGACATCGAGAAGGTCGTTGTTTGCAGCCGAGATGGCTTCATTGTCGCGCCAAAAGTCACTCCTGAGCCCGTCATCTTGCGTGTTTGGGGCAAACCGTACCGGGGCAAGCGGCCCAACAAGCCGCTCGACACCACCACTGCTAGTCTCTTCGACACGATGTACGTCCCGCCGCGCATCCAGAGAGGACCGTTGCTGTGGACGTACTATGACCGGTGGATCAAGTATGTCTTTTATCTCATCGCTGGTACGAGTCTGGGCATCGACCAGTGGGTCGGGGGCGTATCGGCCAGAAGACGCTTTGTCGATTCATGTGAGTTGACAACCACAACATGACCGTGATATATTGCTAATATGTTTTTCAGTGTTCTTTGTGAAATCCGACAAAGCTGTGCCGTACATGTCGGCTGGTCATCGTCGCGGCTTCTGGAATGCCATTCGGAGCTTCTTCATCAACGTGCCTATCAAGGATACTGGTAAGCGAACTATCGAGGTCAAAGGCTGGCCATCTGGCGTGGACGACAACGGTTTCTTGCAGATTCCTGAGCTTGATTCCGACGAGCCGTATAGGGTCAGACCGGACCGCGTCGTCCTTGCAACCGGCTATCAAACGGACTTCCACTTCCTTCAGGCCGACCAGTACCCTACGCTGGAACAGGCAAATGTCCGAGGAATTTACCGCTCAATCGACGAGGGCTTTGCATACATCGGGTTCATTCGTCCAGCTATCGGTAAGTCTCTCCTGCTCCGAACAAGCCCTCCCCTCGACTCTTTTTCATGCGTGCTCAGCAGCTAACAAACTTACTTCCCCCCCAACAGGCGCAATCCCTCCCCTCGCCGAACTCCAGGCCCAACTGTGGGTCTACCGCTGGCTGCAGCACTCGCACGACAACCAGCTCGTGCGCAAGAAGCTGCCCGGCCCCGACAACCACGACGACTACGAGGACGACGACACGGGTCCGCCGGCGCGGAACCCCAAGCCGGACGAGTCCGCCATCGCGCCCTACGAGCTCGACTACGCCCTGCACGCGCGCGGGGGCTACGACCCGTTCGCGCGCAAGCGCGGCGTCGACCACGAGAGCTACGCGTTCCAGCTCGCGCTCGACCTCGGGGCGGCGCCGACGTTCCGGCACATGCTGACGCGGACGAGCTGGCGGTGCGCGTATGCCTGGGCGATGGGGCCGAACTTCAATACCAAGTTCCGGGTCGTCGGTCCGTGGGCTGATCCGAGGGTTGCGCTGCCGATCATGGAGGGCGAGTTGTTCGGTGTGGTCAAGAGGACTGGTGGGTGGTTCTGTGAGTTGCTCCCTTTTCCTATCGGGTTTTTCTTTTTTCTTTGGGGACGGTGACTGTTGGAGAGAGCGGAGGATGGGAATTGCTGACGGGTATCCTAGTCTTTTTTACGTACACTGTCATACCGCTGGTCATTTTCGGTGTCCTGAGTTTGGCTATCATGCTTCGCGAGTTCGTGTCCAAAGGCCTGACTCGGCTGCGGGAGACTCGCCAGGGCTTGATGGGTGGGGGCGAGAATAGACGGCGGGTCTGATGGGGGTGAGAAGGTCAGACTTTGACGTCTCTGCTGACGATTGCGGACGGGACAATTTGAAAGCTCTGTGACTTGACCGCCGCGCGGGTAAGAGTCTGACATGATCCCGATACCTCGGGTACCCATGTTAGACTCAGCTACGACGGTTATCGATTTGCCTTTGGAACAGGGTCCAGGAGGTCCCGTCATCGGCTTGCGTCCTGTTTGCTTGTTTGTATGATTGGCGCATGTTACTTGGTTGGAGTTATTCAGGCCCTGCCTGGTGTTGAGTTGAAGGTCGGGAGATCAGTGCCGAGTTCAAATCAGTGTGGGGGCTGAGTTTAGTTGAGCTTGTATGCGGAGCTCGATGTACTGTACAGTGTATGTGATACTGCGAGAAGCTTATTACAGGGGTCCTGGATTCTGCCTTCCCAAAGCAGAGCTTCGTTTCGCTTGTTAGGGATTCCCGAGGTCGAACTTAGGTACCTTACCTAGAATGGACATTCGTTTAGAAAACGAAGGTACCTTACTGTACATATACAGTATACAGTGCAACGCAATGCGTTCGGCACCTTTATCTAGCCCGTGTGCTTACCATAAGGTACTTCTAGTTCCACCTCTGAAACATGGGAACAATTATACGCAGTATGTAGATCTACCAGTTTCAACCCCCATTGTCAGCTCATACGAAATCGCTTCAAAACGCTAATCTTGCTTGATGCTACACACCATATACGGTTGCCTATCCGAAAAGGCCAAGGTGGCCGATCAATTGCCGTTCGTTAATTACCAGTATTGCACATTGCAGAGTGGGGAAGATTCGTTGCCCTATTATACCACCCCAAGATATATATGAAGTGACTTCCCGTCGACAACTTGTCATTTTGCTCATCAATCATCCGAATTTCCGCTACAGTACTTGCCATCACCTCAAAGTGAAGATGGTGCAGCTCTCATTCGCCGGGCTAGCTGCCCTCGCAGCGCTGCTCTACCTCATCGCGCACATGGTCTACAACCTCTACTTCCACCCGCTCGCCAAGTTCCCTGGTCCCTTTCTGTACCGCGCCCTCCGTTTCCCCTACATCTACAAAATGATCCGCGGCACCCTCGCCACCGATGTGCTCGCTTTTCACGAGCGCTACGGCGACGTCGTCCGAGTGGCTCCAGACGAGCTCGCCTTTACCACGGCCCAGGCGTGGAAGGACATCTACGGACACAAGCCGGGGAACGAAGAGCTACCCAAGTCCTCCATGTCTTACCGGACCCCCGGTATACCGCCCAGCATCCTGGCCGAGACCAAGGAGAACCATGCAATGCTGCGCCGCCTGATGGCGGGCGGGTTCAGCGACCGCAGCATGCGCGAGCAGGAGCCCATCATTGGTTCTTACGTGGACTTGTTGATCAGGCGCTTGAGAGAGCACTGCGTCGATCCGGACACCAAGGACCGCATTACTGGCCTGCAGCAGAAGCGCAAGCTCGACTTGACCGCTTGGTATAACTGGACCACCTTCGACATTATAGGCGACCTCGCCTTTGGAGAACCCTTTGGCTGTCTCGACCGTGCCGAGTATCATCCGTGGGTGGCGGCGGTCGGAGCGACGGTGCAGGGAGCGGCTGTGTTTCGCATCCTCAAGTTCTTTGGTATTCAGCGTCCCCTGCTGCCAATACTCCACATGATCATGAAGGGAAGGAAGGAGCATATCAAGCGGACACAGGAGAAGCTCGATCGGAGAATGGAGATGAAAGCCGAGAGGCCCGATCTCATAGCGCCGCTATTGACGATCAAGGACCAGCTCGGCCCCGACCGCCTGCGCATCAACGCCAGCACACTGATCATTGCAGGATCCGAGACGACGGCCACGCTGCTATCTGGAGTCACCTATCTTCTGCTATCAAATCCGGAGACCCTCCAGAGGCTGACGGATGAGGTCCGCTCGTCATTCAAATCCGAAGACGAGATTACCCTTCTCTCGGTCGGTAACTTGACGTACATGCTTGCCTGTCTCAACGAGGCACTGCGAGTCTATCCCCCGGTGGCCGGTGGTCTTCCGAGGTGCACATCCAACGGGGAAGCAGTAGTTGATGGACACGTCGTTCCCAAAGACGTACGTTAAAAGACTTTCGATGAACGTGTGAGAACACCGCAAGGAGCTAACAGACATGACTTAGACCATTGTTGCGGTATGGCAGTGGGCTGCGTACCACCGTTCCGCAAACTTCAAGGATCCCTTCGCCTTCCGGCCGCAGCGGTGGTTGCAAGACCCGCGGTACGCGGGTGACGAACTGGACGCCCTAAAGCCGTTCTCTGTCGGGCCCAGGGACTGCATCGGCAAGAAGTGAGCTATAGTCTTGCCCTTCGGTATCATTGAGATCTAGGTTGCTGACGACGTTGCGAATAGCCTAGCATATGCGGAGATGCGCCTCGTATTGGCAAGGGTCGTGTTCAACTTCGACATGGAGCTCGCCGATAAGGACACGGACTGGTTGCAGCAGAAAAGCTATACACTGTGGCGGAAACCGCCTTTGAATGTGTATTTGACGCCCAGGAAGGTATGAGGTGACGCCTAGTCGCTTGACCTCAACAGAGGCCTGTGGCTGCGGAGCGCGCTCTGTGCTTCTTTAACACAAAGTTACTACCTGTCGGCCCATTCGTACAACATTCAATGCGCAATTGAACTGCTCTCCAAGAGTCGTACCAACGCCTTTTATACGGTACCTGTCTTTCAGGTTTCAGGGATTTTATGCTGCTGGAAATCTCCAAATCAACCTTCCATGCCAAGCCGGCTATCGGACCGCTATACGGGGTTCACTGACCGGGGGATCGACCGCTAAATCCTACTGACGTCACACAGACCACTTACCAGGCCTGGAATAGGCAGTATCTACACAATCCAAGCGCTTAACAGTCGAGAGACAAGGTGCCGGAGATGGATGCCTGGGGGCAATCAAGATCCTTCCGGCCACCAGATGTGGCGCGACGTTGCACCCTTGGAGGCTGTGCCGCTCAGGAACGGCACAGATATTCGGCCAAGCCTGGCCATCCTACATATATACTACCGAAGAGACAACCTACCAGCAACTACAAGTACGTCAAGGTACGAAAAGCATAAAATCTGGTTATTTGTTTGTAGTTTATACTAGAGACCGGACTAGACATATACCGTCACAACAACTCTTCTGGTCGAACATTGTGCAAATATTCTCTCCTGCCTCACTCACACGCCTACCCTCACCACCAATTCGCCGTCTTACAACAATCTCGCAATGCACCTACCACCCACCCTCCTCATCCTCCTCGCCGCCCTCACCCCGCCAGCCTCGGCCGACCCCTCCTGGACAACAGGCAACGTGACCGCCCACCCGCCCTTCAACATCTCCTCCGAAACCTTCTACTCCGCCATCCACAGCCCGGCAGCGGTGGTGGCCTACCACATCCCCGGCTACGACACCTCCCTCCCGCCCTCCAACGCGACGCCCAGCACCAACTCCTCCGACCACCTGGGCGGCTGGTGGGCCAACGTCCTCATCGCCCCGGACGTGCCGCTCGTTTCCGAAGACTCCGACTCCGACAAGGCCAAGTTCACCGAGGTGACGGCCCTGGGCCTGCAGGCGGGGCCCAACACCACCTGGGACGAGGCCGCGTGGAGGGTCTGCGCCACGGTGTTTGTGGGGGGCGTGCCGGCCGCGGGCGACGGCGGGGGACATCCCAACACGGGGTCGTGCGCCAGCGCGCTGTCCGACGAGTGCCTGCGGGCGCTGCGCGAGAGCGCCGCCGCGGGAGGGGTGCTGGACGAGAGGGGGGCTTGTAGGGATGTCGAGGTGCCGGCTGGGTGTGGGGCGATTGGGGACGGGGGGCGGCAGGTCACTACTGGTGAGTCGTTTTTTTTTTTTTTTTNCCTAGCTCTGTTTCTCCCCCGCCCCCCGCCCCGCCCCCCCCCGTCCCTCGTCTGTGTCGGGGGGGGTGCGCGGCTCCCCCGGGGTGTTTGGGTTATAACGTAAATGGGGTAAAGTATTTATGAGGGGCCTTGCATTTGCTAATTGGAGTTGTGGGCAGCGATCGACTCGACTATTCTCCCGAGCGGGAACTTTTTCGCGTACGCCACGTCGCCGACCGATAAGGGGGATAATGCCTCCATCACTGCGGCGGCGAACATGGTCTGGCCGGTCATCATCAACTGGGCGCATCTGAACGAGAGCGGCGGGGTGCAGTCCAGCAACGCGGTGCTGACATGTCTGAGTAACGCCGGGTACAAGTATAAGAGCGCCGGCGCGGCGAACGCTGTCTCGGGCTTGGGGATGTGGCTTGTTGCTCTGGGGGTGGGGATCCTGGGCGCCGGTGTGATGTGAACGTTGTCGTTGGTTTAGTAGCAGACAGTGTGGCTTGGTAGCGATGGAAAAACAGAGTGCAGACTTATGTCGGGGGCAGCGTTGTGTCATCGAACTGAGTGAGACTTGTCTTGTCGTCTTGCTAGACTTGATTGATGACATCCAGCGATCAATAGTACACACTGCATCTCAAGTCGAGCCGACACAATGGGCACCGCACAATGACGACTGGCTCGTTATGATGTGGATAACATAATTTACTATGTGCCAAGTTTGTTGAACTCATTCAGGTACTTAGATATGAAAGCTTAGACTCGCTATTTCATAAGAACGTTCACTAACATGTATCTTGCTTCAATAATCCTTCATACGTCTGTGGCAAAAGACTCATACAGACGAGTATTTACGTGTAACCACAAATGCTCTCACTACACAAGCTCTGCAGAGTCCTGCGTCACCTGCAATCCCCCTGACCTCATTCTTCCCGGAAACCATCAGCATAGTAATAAGAGGAGGTCGATAACCATAAATAGATGCCCACATGCTAGTGAGAATCTCAGCCGAAAGCCAAAAACCCCTGCGCGACCTCGTGGGCCACTCTGGCCATCGATCAGACGATCCGGGCCGTCTTGTCGTACAGATCCGAACCCAGGTTGAATTGGGCGGGAAGGAAAAGTCGAGAAAGTACATCAGCCGGTATTATCAAGCACCGGCAGCGGGCTTGCTGTGCTTGACGCTCATCTCCAGGCCCTTGGAATAAGGCAGCGTCAGGTTCGTGTACCCGTTCGCGGGCGACCTGAGGTGCGCCAGCAGCTCCGCGTATCTCGCCGCCGAAGAGATCGAGTTGTCGATCAGGACCACGGCGCCGTCCCGCATCCTGGGCTCGAGGAGCTTCAGGGCGGGTAGGGCGACGGGTGCCCAGACTGAAGAGAGGGGAAAAACTGATGAGCTTTACTGGCCATCATACATAGGGCATTCTTACTCTGGGCTGAGCACTCGGCCGTCGGGGGAACCGGGTCGCTACTCACTGTCAATCAGGACCATGTCCAGCTCGGGCACGCCGTCGCGCAACGTCTCGAGGAGGTCGCCCTCGCGCAGGTCGATGTGGCGGGCCACGAGGTCCTCGCCGGCCTCGGCCCAGTGGCGGCGGGCCACGGCGGCCTTGGAGCTCTCCTTCTCGGTGGCGATGACGACGCCGCTTCCGCCTCCGCTTCCGCTTCCGCTTCCCGAGTTGCTACCGGACGACGACTCGAGGTTGCTGCCGACGGCCAGGGCGAGGTAGATGGTGCTGACGCCGAAGCTGGTGCCGACCTCGGCGACGTTGCGGGCGCCGACGGCGCGCGCGAGCTGGTAGGCGAACTGGCACTTGTCCTGGTCCAGGGCGATGAACTTGTCGCGCATCAGGTCGTCGAAGGAGGTCCCGGGGCCGGCCAGGTAGGCTCCCAGGGCGGCTTCCTGGGCGGTCGACTCGCGGTGGAGGCGGTCGAGCAGGGCGTGCACGTGGGGGGGCGCCACGACGGGGTTGGGGGACGAGGCCATGGTTGGGTTCGAAGGGAAGGGAAGGGAAGGGAAGGGAAGGGAAGGGACGGGACGGTGGTGTGGAATTGAAAGGCTTGTGTGCTTGGAGGAGAGTTGCCGAGGGCGTGGTTTTTGATTCTGGGGCGTGGTTTATGCTTGACGGTTTTATTCTTGTCGCTGGGAACTTTTGGGTTTTATATACGGGATTATTTGTTTGGCCGATGAGTCAATCCATTCTTGAACCTGAGCTGCTCGTCCGGTGCATGGAACTACTGCATTTCTCCACCCAAAAACATGTCATTTGACGCCTTTTTGCATTTACTCCAGGTCTGTCTCCTCGGGAGGCCGGGTTATTGCCGTGTGGAACACAAGTAAGTATCGTTAATCGGCATACATGTATGTACAGTAGCTTCGTATTTACGAGGCAAGTAGACCATATCTCAGCGGCTTACTTGTGTGTGACGACTCGATAGTGTAGAGCATCTCGTTCGGTATCGTGTCGCCCGATAAATTCAATGGATAAGCCCATGCATCTCACAGCCTTAGACTCTACTCACTATCGCATATTCGCCATACACGCAACAATGTGAGTCTCATGAGTCTCACGCACTTCACGAAGGTATACTCGGTCCGACCTTCTTCAGCACCTGGTATGACCACAGATGCATCAGACCTTTGTCACTTGCTGCATGAGACCAGTACCACTGGTGTAATTAAGATCTCAAAACGGCAAGCTGCATGGAAGAGCCACGTTGACAAGGACCTGGTATCGACGTGAGATGGCCCCATTCATCAACGTCTTCTGACCTCGATAAAGAACACGGCAGGATCGCTCAAGCTCTGGTATTTTCTCTGATGATCAAGGAAAATGGTAACTAACTGGTGCCAACAAAAGGCCTTGGGGACGGGGTATAATAACACAAACACGACCATCAGCCAGGAAACGACAGTCCATAAACCCTCTGGGGCTCTCCCGTCTTCAAAATCTCTCCCATGACCGCCGCGACTCGTAGCCTCTTGCTTGACGCCCACTACTGTGTCGGTGCGGCAGTCTCGGGATATGCCATGCCGCCGGGAGCCTGGTACGGCTGCTTGCTGCCCTGGTTGAGCCCCTGGTATGTGGCCTCCTTCTCCTGCTGGACCAGGTCGCAGAGACCGCAGCAGCACGCCGCGGCGATGTCGGTGATGCAGTCGCCCTGCAGGTTGTACTTGGCGCGGATGTCGGCGCGCTGCATGCTGAGGGGAACCCACCAGCAGCCGACGCAGCCGGCGGCCCAGACCATCAGGCACTATTTGGGTAACAGGCCGGAGTCAGCTCGGAAGGACGACACGTATGAAAGACACAAAGGGAAAGAAGAGAAGAAAAGAATGGGTTCTGGCAGTCCACTCACAGAGGTATTTATCGGCTCGTAGCCGGCCAGGTTGGCGTCCTTGCGCAGGCGGTGGTGCGTCTTGCCAAAGGTCACGCAGGGGCAGCAGTAGGTCATGCAGCACAGGTCGATCGGGGAGAGGCAGCCGAAGAAGGACTCGTGCCAGGGCTGCGCCGTGGCGGGCGACTTGGACTTGACGACATCGCCGGGCTTGGCGAGGACCTCGTTCAGCCGGTTCTTCCAGTCGTTGACGTCGTTGTCGTCAATGGGGCCCGAGCTGGGCTGGGTTTGGGCTGGTGCAGACATTTTGGCTGTAAGGAGGGAGGGCAGTTATATGTGGCGTGAGGTAGTTAGTTGGTGCCGGGGTGACGACGAGTGTGAGAGGTGAGAACTCGTGATGAGGCGAACGATAGGCCGATGTTTACACCAATGTAGCTGAGTCGGGAGAGGAAGAGCAGCGCGTCGGCCGAAGCGAACAAGGAGTGCTCGCTCTTTTATCTAGGGCCAAGAGATCCCTCGTGCATTCTCATCGTAATCTCCTGGTTGTCTGCGGACCAATCGCACAGCAAGCCTCCGAGTCCTGGTTCTGTCAATTGGGCTGCGATAGCTACGGCATGTGGCAGCCCAGGGTCTCTGGGTGGCATGTGCGGCTGAAGGCCAAGCGATGGCATCTAAACTCAATCGGGACGCCGATACCGTTTGCAGGGGACGTTAAGATTGTGTGGCATTCCTGGCGCCAAGTTGTATTGGTTGGGCTGCAAGCCACGCTGACTTGGTAGCGTAGAAGGGTGGAATCCAGAGATTGTGTCCTGAGAGACAGCGTATCATCCCTTGGTTTTGGTCCGATGACCTGGCGTTTGCGAGGGTTCCCTGGACAAATTTCGACGGCGCGATATACTAGGTGGTTGAGTTGGAGTACTGTGGTGTAGGTAAGTGAGGTCGTCGGAAGGAGGTCATACCGATCTTATGGAAGCATGGACCCCCTCGTCTCCCAACCAAAATGAAAGGAGAGCCCCGCACAGATCTTGTCGGCAGCATGCTGTGATAGCTGGAGACTCTGGTGCCTTGGGAATAGCCAAGACTCTTCAGCATATCGGTCTCTCGAAGTCCTCTCCGGATCAGGCCTTGAACTGAAAACAGCCTTCAGCAAAGTTTGGCCGGGGCGGTTTTAAAAAAGCGCGCTAAGGTGAGATAGCCGTGGAACTACCCACTGTAACCCCCCACCCCCCTCCCTCGGCAAAAGCGGGGGAAATCATGCAGATCTCTACGGGTACTCTACTGGGTACAGGGCAGTACCTAGTGTAGTGCTAAGCAGGAAGCAAACAATCCGATCCTGCAGCGCCCAAAATACGAGATTATTGTTTCATCAGGCACTTAGTCTCCAGCTAAGGAGCCGGTGTAGAACGGTTGAACCAGTCATTGCATCAAATAGACTGGCCCTCAATTCCATTCCGCCATACAGCCATGGATATCCCGAGTGAAACCTAGCAGGGGCAGGTACTATCTGGAGAACGGCATCACGGAGCAATATATCAACTTCGTGCCCAAGGTCCTCCCACGGAACTCTATTCCCCCCCCAGCACACTGGGATCCGGAATCCAGAGAATAGCAATCACTCTGAGGTACTTCTGTCAAACGAGGCGACCTAGACCAAGACCTTCCCTGTTCCCAACGGGAAGGGACATATGAAGCTGGGGCCTGGAGACCTCCTCCGTTCATCCCGATCGCGTTTGCACCCGAATCAAGTACGCCGCCGTTGAGCCACAGAGACATTCGCTTCACACACTCCACCAGTTCCCGGTGAATTGCTCTTACGGATGCAAATGTACCGATGTACACCCCCACACGGAAGGTTGCCGTGCGTACTACGAAGAGCTCTTCAAAGTCGACGGTGAATATATCAAGCGGCGACAGACGGTGCTGGCGTAAAAAGCCACCCCCTCTCATCTTCGTGCGCGCAAATACTACCTATCCCGAACGGTGACTAGATTACGAGTCAACCATGCAAGGCGTCATCCAAAATTAGTTGGCGCGATGCAGTCTGAGAAAAGTTGAGAGTCTAGTGTATCCGGTTGGACATGCTAATTACTACTTCTCCGTCTTTCGGCTTGTGTTCTACCGCAACTGCATGTTGCAGATTTGAAAGACTGTCTTTGTAAGGGCAAAGACGGCGGTCACTGATCCAAGACAAGAACACTCCAGAATGCCAGCCACGCCGGTGAATCGCGCCTCTCAACCCACATTTGCCGGATGCATAGCTGCTCAGTCACATCAGCTTGCTTCCACGATCAGGGAAAGTCATCAGTCAGGTCGTTTTCATCCCGTTCTATCATTGAGCTGCTATATTTAACCATATGTCTAGCCGCTTCCTGCAACAAAGCTGCGACAAAAGTTAGTCATGCCCCTCTGGAGGCACCCATCACCGCAAACGGACGAACGGTCTCCTCCCCCTTGTCAAAGGCACAACAATGAAGTGCCGGCTTATGGTTTTGCTCTTTGTTCTTTGGCGCGCATCCTTGGGGATTGGACAACGAAAAGGATGGATACCGATAGAGGAGCAGCATAGCAGAGCACTTATCCATCTCTAAGCGACGGGGGCGCAATTCCAACTTCTTGGGATCTCAGGCCGCAGACCTTTGTCAAGACGTAGGCGTTGATCTCTTTCAGTGAACTTGAAATAGTTTTCAAACTCGCGGAAGTGACCTTGCTCAGCGATTGTTACCGACCGCTCTTGCGCAAAATGACGCCAAGAGTGTGGTGCTATTTTGTAATGCACTCAATGTTTTCTTTTTCCTCCCCCTCCCTGTATACAGAATGAGTTTTCGGATGTGGGCCACACGCGAGACAACACCAGTCCAGGTTGGAGTCGTCATCATCGATGTGCGTCGTGTCGGACAGGCCGAGGAATGAGTGCTGGGGTTGGGTGAGGACCTGCCGGACGAATCCACCAACAGTGATATGCTGGAGAGGCAAGCTTGACACCCACTGCCACGCTTCGGGCCTGGCCGATGTGGAGGGGGAGAAGAGACTTTGCTTTTGCGCTCGGGCCAGAGTCTTCTGTCCGCAGCAACCCTCACCTCGTGAGATGGTGGTGAGGCTATTGAACTGACAGGCTGCAAAGGGGAATACTCTCAGATCTGAGGACTTGTACACGTGTACGAGCGTGAGGATGTACGTTACCGCCAGGCGATTCGCATATTTCAACTTTGTTGTGAACGGGACTGTATGGCGCAGCTGATTCACTCATGAACGACAAAATACGACAGGGTCCAGGGGCTATGGACTTGCCGATCTTCTTTGGGGCTGGATCTATCCGAGTTTGCCTGCGCCCTGGTGCCCTTTCAAACCCGCCTAGAGTAAGGGTCCGGCTTGGAGCCGCAGATTGCCAACAGCCTCAATAACATCACACCGGTACACACCGTAACATTCGCACATCAAGTTCGGATTGGCAATTTGCTCACCGGTATTTGGAAACGGCTTGAGGAGGCGGTAGAAAACTCCGTATCATCGGCCGAGGGGGGGGAACAACAAGCTTGAGCCCTGGACAAGCATTCAGAGATCCGCTAAGTCTAGCCGAGGCGGAGCAGATAAAGACAAGTCGGTTCAGCTGCGAGCTGAAATGAAACAAGAGCTCCAGGTGCTGAGTTCTCAAATTTGTGTCTCGGATGCTATGTCAATAAGGTTTGCTGGTGATATCCTAACCGTGTCTATGCCAGATCCCGTGCCTAGGCCTCCCTGGGTGAGACACATTTAACTTCTTAAGTGACCATGACCATGGCCATGACCCGCTCGTCGCATGTATAGGCGCGGAACATACCGTTCAAAAGAAGAGATGTCACAAGAGCACAGAGAGGGAGACACCCTTGCAGATGGATTTGTGCTCTCGACCAGATCTCTCTGTCCTTGAACCGTCAGTTTCGTCCAGGAAAAGTACATTCAAAGATCTGGATGGGTAAACATCTGGCGACTGAGGATTGAAGTAAGTGCGCGCGGCTGAACCGCGCCCTAGAACTTGCTAGAAGTGCACTCTCAGGCTCAAGGCAAGCTTGCTACATACTGCTTGGTTGATCCAGGGTTGTCTTCACCGATGAATTCCAGACAGGGTTCAGGCAAGTGGCGGTCTGTCCATGAAGTTATCACTAGGTACTTCACAGATTCACAGCTGTGTTTCGCTCTCATTTCTGATTAAGCAGAGAGTCTTGGCAAATGTGGTCTCCGGCGGACTACATCTTAGCGTCAAGTTGAGAAGGAGGTGGACGGAATACGAGGACCGATAGACGACTGATTCAGCGGTACCCGCTCGGACAGGTCTAGATGCCACAGAGTACAAGACGACCAGTAGTTTGTGACGGCACGCGGCAGGGGCCAGACGGCTCCGTTGAATAGCATCATGTTTTCCATTTTGAGAGTTCGGGTGCCCGCCTATATCGCTCAGTGGATCGTTTGCGTAACAGGCAGTGGCCTCCCATGCCCGTTTTCATGGCTGGGAACCAAAACGCGACCCAGCACACGGTACGTAGCGTCTGGGCCAGACGTCCCCTACCGAGACAGGTAAGATACTACTCGCAAAGTACCGTCGTTCTCGTCATGATCTCCTTGGCGTTGCACTGGTGCTGTCTGCTACGGGACCTAACATGTCATCGCTAACTCGGCCAATCACGGGAGGCATACACAGGGGCATACACAAAGGGACAAGCACACGGGGGCATACACACAGTGGTACGGAGGTCTTGCGCAAGTGAATCAATAGAAGCTGCTTATCGACACGAAGATTCCATCTGGCCGTCCAACCCACCACATTGTTATCCCCCAAGGAAAGCAACGGCAATAGAAAGGTACTAAACGAGTGTGAATATGGGTACGTTGAAATCAGTAAGAATGAGAAGAAAGAAGTCTTCATCTCGCCGCCTTGGAACTGCTGCTCTCGACGCGAGCGCGCGGGTGTCATGTTTCAAGCTCGACCGCAGGTCTTACTTCTCCTTATTGCGATTTCCAGCGCACGACGACTCTCATCTTGTATTCCGTGATTGGGGTCTCATCATAGTGCTCACCGTACTCATCGCCAAAGTAGCTCAGGAGGGGCGCGGTCACCAGGTCGACCGGGTCGACCGGGCACTCCTCCTTGGCGTTGGATTGCATGAATTCGCTGTCGACCGAAAAGCCCGAGAGCCGGCCCGTCTGTGGACAGCGAAAGGAAATCTTCCAATCAAGTGCCGACGCGTTCATGATACACCAAACTTGGAGGGCCCAGCGAGCTATTCTGTCCAAATCGTCTGTTGGGCCAGGACCGATCTCGGATTGGATGAGGTCGACGACCTGGCTGCGTGTGGCGTATGCCTCTTGCTTGCCATCTGCCGTAGGCTCGGTGACGATGTCATCGGGCTGCAGGAGTTCAAAAGTAATCTGCTTCCAGAAGTGATACTTGACTCTCAAAATAACCTCCTGGTTGGTGTTGTGACGTGCTGCATGGTAGTTGTCAGCTCAGTGCGTCCGAAAACGACAGCAGGAACGGAAGAGTCGTCGAACTCACCCTCAAACGTGCCCTGGAGTTTGCGATAGCTTTCCCACAGCTCATTTCTGGCCGCTAACTTGGAGGTACGCGTGGTGGAAAAGACATTGTCGACAAGGATGTGCCAAATCCATGTTCCACATAACATCTTCCAGTGCGGCTTCCACTCGGACTCGAGCATCTGTCTGGCATGCGGCGACCAGCTGCTGAGCTTGGCTTGGATGTCGGGCTTCAGGCTTTCCCAGGACACTCGAGGATACCATGTGCCCACGCATTCGATGTTACCAGAGAGCTTCTCCCAGATCTCGTCCATAAGTTCTCCGATAGCCAGATAGTGAATGTGGTAGGTCAGTAACGCTTTCGCCACCCCTCCTTTTGTTAGTTCTCGAATCTCATCCATCAAATCTTCGTTTTCGCGAGCGAGCATCTCAAGTGGGTCCTCCTCCTTCAAGACACTAGAGTTGGTAGATGGCTCGCTTTTCTGTGACGTGTCCTCGGGGACGTCGTCGTCCTTGGAAGAGCTGTCGTCCTGGCCCTTCTTGGGGACGTCGTCGTCCTTGGAGATGCTCTCGTCCTGGCCCTTCCTGAGGACGTCGTCATCCTGAGAGGCTCTATCGTCTTTGGGGTCGCTGGGATTTGTGACGCTGTTGGACAATGAGGCCGCTGAACCATTTCCAGAGTCGTCCAACGCGGCCGGTGTGTGAGGACTTGATCCTCTACTCTCCGGCTCGTTTTCGGTCCCGTGTTCCCGTTTCTGGCGCTTGAGGGATGAACCTCGCCCGGCAGTGCGTTGCTTCCCGCGCCGGCGTGGCATACTGGCAATGGACGGAAGGCTATGGCGGAGTTGATGTCTTGATGGATTGTCGAAGGTGAGGAACAGCCGGGGAGGGACGACTCTGGCTGGAAGTAACGGGCGAGAACAAAGTCATATGGGATTTGGAGTGCTCGTTGGGAGTAATCGAGAGAGCGAGCGGGGGGTGATAGCCCATGTTGGATGTTGGGCGGTTGGTAAGGACAAAGCGGAGCTGGCTGGCCGTTTGCAGTCGTGACCCCTGCCTCCTCCCTTTGAGCTTCGCGCTTGCGGGACGGCCGATATGAACACACAGCAGCTTTGTCGCCGCCACCTCTTCGTGAGGACCGAACGACAGGTCGCTCAGCAGACCGGCCAACTTCTCCACCTCAGCGGACAAAAGGGTCCTTAACTTCTTGGCAGGAGTGCGGGCTCGCGCAGCCCTCCCAAAGGCCCAGCTGGCCCATCTGGCCCAGCAGCCCACACAAGTAAAACGCAGGAAAACCGCGAAACAGGGGGCGCACTCATGCCTTGCAAGAAAGACGTCGTGGCCTAACATGCGGCGCCTCAAATTCCCAAACTGCAGCTGAGCACCTTAGGGGTGACTGCATTAGCACCCCCCACACTGGTGAGACACACAGAATGGAGAGTAGACAGCTCCATGGTAGCCTGCTGATTTTGTTATCCGTCTGGCCTGCACATGTCCGCCGCCATTGCCCTGACTCACCTACCTATCCGGCACGATCCAATTGCCAGGAAATCCTTTGGGGCACTCTCAGAAGAAACTCAGCTATCATTTCTGCCGAAGTGTTTGTCAACCCACGCCCCCTTCTCTAGTCAGCCAGGCGAGACCGCCTCTTCCAGCCCGATCCCGAGTGAGCGACGGGTCGTGGTGCATAAAATGAAGTCCACCGCCAGCACTCTAGATGCTCGTCCTTGCTTGACACAGCAGCGTACGATCGTCCTCTGACACCAGCTTCTCCGGCGAGTTCCAACATGGCTTCCAACGGTGTCCTCTTCATTGGTCTTGACTTTGGAACAACGTGAGTTAGGCCCGCGTCCCGTCCGGACGGCCCCAGCAACAAGCCATTCCCATCACCACATCACTGAGCTTCCGGCAACTGACCTCTGTGAAGTTTTTCGTCGATCTCATATGCTGTCCAATCCCCTGACAGCCGACGGATGCCTATATTGAACCACGCGAGAATTTCCCCAGCCGATAGCCGTCCAAGCAAACGCAGGGTGCCATCGACTCTCAGTGCTGATCCGAACGCTGCTCCGAATGCTCCCCAATGGGGCCCCCTGTTTCCACCCGGCGATAAGACACTCAGGCTCCTAAAGCTCTCCCTCCCCCACGAGGAAGACCTGCCGGATAACCCAGCTCATGCCAGAAATCTAGACGAAGTCCGCAAGGCCCTTCATGAGATCAGATCTGTTGGCCACATGAGAGGAGTCACAGCCATAGCAAAGTACTTGCGTGGGATATGGGATAGCTGTAAAGACCAAATCGCGAACGACATAAAATCTCAAGGTCTACGTCTCGGACTCGTGTCTGCTCGTTTCATTTTTACCATTCCAGCTACCTGGCGCGAGGACGCCGTCTCGCGGATGAGGGACGCTATCTTGGCGTCGGGAATCCTCAACATCGGCCACGGTCAGGCAGCCATGGACTTCCTTGCCGAGTCCGAGGCCGCCGCATTAGCTGTGTTGCCCCATATTCAGGCGTCGAAGGTACCGTTGGCTTTACCACCCTGTCCTTCTCTTTTCATATCACCTCAGACCTTATCCACATATCATATGTCACAACCCGAAAACTCCCATCTTGATTCTTGATTAGACGGGACAAGACGCTCATATTAGGCTCAGGTCGGCGAAGTGATAGTCATTTGCGACAGTGGCGGTGGTACGGTTGTGAGTTTGAATCCCCTTCAGTCCTTGTACCATCAGTTGTTCGCCGCTGACAGACGAGCCAAAGGACGTTGGATCTTACAAAATCACGTCAGTATCGCCCCTCACGGTTCGCGAATGCATCCCCGGAGAGAGCGAGCTCTGCGGTGCGATATACTTGGCAGATTCCTTCTTCTCCCTCATTCACCTCAAGCTTGCAGAGCTTGCCAGGGTTCGAGGTGATTGCGCCATCGATACTGAGAGAACCGTTTCTCGCATGAGAGACGAGTGGGAGGACCGAATCATGACATTCTTTCCCCGCTCCGTTGATCCAGCCGGCAATGAATACCGGGTATTCCTGCATGGAGACGGCGACGACGCGTCTGGGCCGTTGCTGAAGATCTCGAGGCGAGTTGTCATCCATGGACCATGGACCAGATCCATGCCTCTCTGTGGTCTGACTCGTCTCAAACTGACCACCCAATAGCGACGAGATTGCGGCAGTGTTCCGCCCTCTTACAGGGAGCATCACCGAGCTTGTCAAAAATCATGTGAAGGCCTTGCTGGACCAGAAGAAAGGATTGGCCAAGGTGCGTGTCATAACGTGATGACCTAGGTAGTTCTTGGCTAATCTGATGTTGGTTAAGCTGGTCGTTCTTACTGGTGGCTTTGGATGCAACCTTTTCCTTCAGAAGGAGTTGCACGATTGCTTTCAGACCGGGATTCACTTCGCGGACCTTGCTGGGTGAGTTGCGCCTGATCTGGGGAGAGGGCCCGCCGTGTACTAACCCAATCGCCCGGTCTGACAGATGCATGGCTGTCTCTACCGGGGCAGTCATTGAGGCCATGAGACGATTTGGTAACGCCCCAATGGCGATGGGCCGCGCCGCCACAGCCCCGGGCCCAATTGAATTCCCCATCTCTATCGAATCACGGGTCGCCCGTGTGGGTTATGGATACCGGTGTGGCACTGAGACCGGCAGCGATCCCACCTGGATCATCCGAAGGGTACGATTAACTCGACCGCCCCCTTCCCCTTACAAAACTCTCGCTAACTTTGGGCCTTTGACGCGCGCAGGGCGAGGAGATCGCAACGGGCCAACCCAAGCATTTCGACCTTCCTCTCAGTGCATTCGTGCCAAACTTGTACAAAGGTCGCCACTACGTACCTATCGTACGCACTGCCGATGTAACTCCCGTAGCATTCCCGCCCACATCGCCACAATACGAGTTTTGCAGGATCATCTGGAAGGCCGATGCGAGGTCGTTGAACCCCAACATTGTACTGCAAGGCCAGGCCCGCATTAATGAGCACACGATGCACCTCGACTTAGTTCACGACGGACAAGTGTTGAGCGAAGAAGTTGTAGCATTGGAAAGGGTGTAGATAGCAGAAGCAGCGGTGCGAGTGGAGCGGGCCGCCGATGCAAATCATGGTCTTTTTCGGCATCAACGGTATCGAGGTTGGGATAGTTTCATGTTGTTTAGGAGAGAGACATTGACAGTGTTGACCTGTCTCTGACCTTCCAGGGTTTTGGACGGCAGCGGTTGAATCTACGCCTGGTCGATGGTGCGGATATTCAAATCTGCGGTACGACGAGGCCGAGCAGGTCGTGTTGAGTCTATGTGTCTCTGATTCCATTTTCATCGGTCGTACCGGGTTTCTTGTTTCTAGACTCTAGGATTAGAGGGCCGGTCGTTTACTTGCTAGGGATTTGCGGTATTTTCTTCAGCAGAGACGAGCTCCCGAGTCCATGTCTACCTGAGACGCCTGGTTCATCGCGCAACGCATTCATTTCGCCTGCTTCGAAATACCAAGTTCTGTGTGACAAAGTAGGATACTCCATGAGGAACCGAGGAGTATTGCCTTTGGGTCAAAGTATCTTATTCATTTACGCCTTCAACCTGCCCGGCTGTCTCTCGGGTGCTGTGAATGGATCTTTCCATCCTTCCATCTCAACCGACGTAGTGAAGCCGGTCCACATAACAAGAGCTTGGGGCCGGGAACTTCTGTTTTACTTGACGGTATTTGCCTGAGGGCAAGTCCCCGTCCGTACCGACGGAATCAGCCACGAGAAAGTGACCGACTCGTTCTTATGGCCGAACTTATGGCTGCTGAAGGTATTTTATGGTATCTGCTCAAGATGAGAAGACGGAATGATTCCAGATGTGCAAAGCAAGTCACCAAGCATCGCCCCACAAGGTACCTGGTAGACAAGTCGAGTACGACACCATTTCGGCTTCTTCACCTCCAATTCACCAAGGTACCCTCACGTGCCTAGGTAGGTAGGTAGTCTGCTCAACTACACTCATCCTCCTCGCACCTTCCCACTTTCGTCGTTCCCGCAACTTCCCTCAATCTGTGTATCAGTTTTGGTCCTATCCGCCCTCCGAGTTTCCCGCACATCTCTGCTCAGGCTTCCTTCTTCCAGCCGGAATCCAGCTGCAGAGAAGGGGAATTCCACCAATGGCCGAAGACTGCGTTGAGCCAGTCGACAGACTGAAGAGCCTTTGGGATCATTTCAAGAACCATGAAGCTCAGCTACAGTCATGTGTGGCGGTAGGTTTCCAGACCAGCATCCTGCTCACAGTTTTGCTCATTGTTGCTTAAGGACGTGATGTCCCTCAACGAAACCCTAGAACGCAGACTGGCAGAGGCGGAGTCCGAGCTTATGGACAAGAAAGATGCCATTCGGACTCTAAGGTTCGATCTAGCGAAGAGTCGCCGCAGTGATTTCAATGGCACTCGCCTCGCGCCGGCCAGGGACAAGGTAAGAGGGTTCATCCCAATTCAGAGTCGGGGCCTGACGGAAAACTAATACTGGGATCTGTTGGACAGGCTGAGGATAGCTGCGTGTTGGTTCTGATTGATTCCGACTCTCTACGGGTAACTGCATCCAATTCTCTCTTCACCTTTTCAATGACGCTTTGACCCTGACTCACTGTTTACCCAGTTCAAATATGACCTCGTTAGCAAAGGCCACATTGGAGGCAGAAACACGGCCATGCTCCTCAGTCAAGCTGTTGAGAAGGAGCTACGGGATGTGGGGCTAGCGGGCATCAACCCCGTTTCATTGCCTATCCGAGTATTCGGGAGCACTACCAGAGGGTTGACGAAGACTTATCCTGGCCTAGAAACATTCCATGAGTTTCTGCGAGGATTCAACACGACAGTCGAGGAGTGCTACCACGTTGACATGGGAGCTGCGGTGATCGAGAGAGTTCGTCGTATGTACCCCAACCATAGGTATGATTCCTTTGGAGCGGTGCTGACAACAAGGAGATATCTTCGACCGTTTCTTGGACCACGAGCGCTGTCAGAAGATTTATTTCGGTGGTGCTTCCAATGGTGCGTACAGTGATCTCCTGCTAGCTGTCCCAGAGGACAAGAAGACCAAGATCACGTTGATCAATGGACCGCGATCGCCCGATGCGATGTCCAACGCTGCACTCAAGTTCAATTCAGTCTTTTTTGAAGACATCTTTGACTCTGGGCTTGCGCAATGCACGGAATCCCACAAGCGCAAGGCATCTTGCGATCCGCCTCTGTCTGCCCATCCTTGTCGGGAAATCGGGTCCCAGCAGTCCGCCTCATCGCCTTTATCACCGCATCCTTTTTGTCCTTCCCAAACTTCAACTCTCCCTCAGCCTTCTGGGGCTGCGTCATTCAACAGCCGCTCTCAGAGTTCAGTCCCCGCATTTTCTAGTCCGTTTCTCGATCTACCACGAGCGGCCGGGCCTGGACTTTTCGGGACAGAGCCCGCAGTAAGAGCCACGACAACAAACCCACCTACATCCTTGTTCAAGAACGAACAGTCGTTGCCTCCCCGAACCTTCAAAGAGCTCGTCGTTGGTGGTTACTGCCCCCGGTACCATATCCTCAAAAGATGTACCTTCGGATCCGGAATCCTCTTCAGCTGTCAGGCTATCCATGGCCTGAGGCTCGATCCTGCTGGCATTGACAAGCTTGCTTCAGAGGCGCGACAGATTCAGTGCATGAGTGGAGCCACGTGCAGCCTTGTGGACTGTGTTTACGGCCATCAACATGTCCAAGGCGGCGATGTCAAGCCCAGTGATGAGCATACGGGGACATGACGAGTTGTGCAATGCACTGTACATACGGTCACGACATACAACTGGGACGATGTTTACGACGTAGGGAGGAAACTGAAAATTAGGCCTGTGATTCTTTGCTGGATGCAGATGGATGACGAATTAGTGTCTATGGCTAAAGTTGCAATGCCGCTTGACGTTTGAGTGGTAGTGTAGGCTGGTCAGTGGTCATTCGCGTGAATAACATCTCGACCAATTGAGTGAGAAGTTTTGTCGGAGGTGGTTTCGCCCCACCCCGTCCCGCATGCGCAGCGGGGCATTCCTTGGTACGTATTCGTACCTAGTTTAAAAAAATTGTTGGAAGACTTCACATGCGAAGCTCTTCAACTGTGGAATGACAACACCCATATCATTATTTTCGCAGTTGAAACCCGGCGGACAACCGCGAGAATGTACTCAGTTGTGCAACCTAACGGCTGGGTGGCCCTGAAACTCCCCTCGGATACCACAAAGGTGCTTCAGGTTGTGCCGAACACGTAGGTCACCGCCAACAACACTCCTGGGTCTGCCGCGATCCCAATCGAAAGAATACGCTCAACTAACCTGTCACGTTCGGTTCAGAACCATATCGCTGGGCAAATACGGCTCTTTCCCTAGCAATCTCATCATACATCGACCCTACCACATCACCTACGAGCTCGAGGACAAACGAGAAGGCGAGTCGTTCTGCAGGCTTCGCGTGGTACCTGCGTCCGAGCTGTATGCCGACGTCTTTGCAGAAGAATCTGGCGCGTGCTTGACACCCGCTGACGACAGCGACCGGATAATATCGGCCACTGACGGTGTCGAGTACAGCCTGATCGATCCCGAAAGCGGCAATGTCGTCGCTCGATCGGACCGCGAGATCATTGACGACAATGCGCGCCAAACTCTGACTATGGAGGAGATTGAGGAGCTGAAGAGGGACGGCACAGGCGCTGGCAAGGATATCATCGCGAAGCTGCTGCTCTCGCACACCGCGCTGGACCAGAAGACGAGCTTCAGCCTGGCCAAATACAAGCTGCTGAAAACGAAGAAGTACATCCGCCGTTTCCAGGTGCTGCCGCTGGACGTGCCGCTCCTTGGGAAGTGGATGCTCGAGGAAAAGGATGCAGCCAGGGTCTTGGACATGAGAGACGAGATGATTGGCCTGGTCGGCTGCTGGTCCAATGTTCACTTTGGCGGCGAGGACATCTTGCTGGACGGTCTGCATTCGTCGAGTTCTGAAGCGTCGGAAGATGGTATGACGGAAGAGGAGAGGCTGCGCAAGCTGAAGGAGGGAGTGAAGCCAATGAATGGCAGGTGGCTCGTGATAGACGACACAAGCGGTTTTCTGGTTGCGGCGATGGCGGAGAGGATGGGCATCCTGTACCAGGACGAGAAAGAACCCAATGAACAGACCATCACGGACGTTCAAGCGGGTGAGGAGAATACTGTCGCCACTGATGGAGAGTCTTTGGAGGTTCGGGCAGACGTCTCTTTGGAGAATGAGGGTGGAGATGGAGCACGGAGGGGGGACACCGCTGTCGGTGAAGATACACAACAGCCAACAACTCACCGACAGCGATCTCACGACTTCCAAATCCCGTTTTCGCAAACGAACACCATAACCCTACTCCATGCTGCCAATCAACCAAACCTCTCCTTCCTCAACTACTACGGATTCGACATCCAGAACCCAAACCACCCACCACATCCGCTCGTTAACCATCTTCTCACTCTCACATGGCTACAGTTGCTCCAGCCGGACATTGACGCAGCCTACTCAACAAACCCGCCCTCGGCTTCTTCCACTCAGCTAGCAGCCATGAAGCCGAACCGACGAGGTACCTACCACCGCAAACGGAGACGCTTCGCCCGCACGCGACACATAGTAGATAGTGCGCGGGCAGGCAACTTCTCCGGACTTGCGGTTGCGAGCACCATGGACAACATCAGCATCCTGCAGTACACGCTGCCCCTCCTCGCCGGCGGGGCCCCGATAGCTATCTACAGCCCAACTCTCGAGCCGCTGGTCGAGCTGGCAGACTGCTTCAGCGTCCCCAGGCGCTCGGCGTGGATGAACCCGGAGACAGCGCCCGCCGAGACGGTCGGCAAGACGGCGGCCGAGCTGGAGAGGTGGGGGGGCAACGACGACTTCCCGCTCAACCCGACCTTGGTGCTCGGGGCCAGCATACAGACCAGCCGCGCTCGGAAGTGGCAGGTGCTGCCGGGCCGGACGCATCCGACCATGACGGACCGGGGCGGCGCCGAGGGCTACGTATTGACCGGGTGGAGAGCGCGGCCGGCCGAAGGACGGGTCGAGGCGCGCGGCAAGCATACCGGCAAGCGGCGGAAGGTCGATAATAAGGGCGCGTCCGAGAGCGCGGCTGCGACGCCCGTGTCTGACGGGATGCACGTCTCATAGATTGGGGAGAGTTGGGCTAGAATAATTCTCCCCTTGGCTAGGAGGGTCTCACCGCGTATCCGGATTTGGCACGAGACACAAGGCATTGGAAACATGATACCCTGTTGCGAGCACTATTTTCAGGCTTTTTGAGCGCCGTCCGTGATTCGGAGACGTCCGTTCTCTACACACCTGGTAACCATCACATGATTGCGCTGGACGTCAAGCCACCCCCTTGAGAAGACCGCTCCGGTAATTCCATTTGCCTCTCCAATGCATATGTAGCTTGGCTTCATAGCGACTTGCCCATGAACTTGCGCTTCGTAAAGCTCAACCACCACTTGCTCGGCCTCCCATCGCCGCCTTCCTCGTATACCCGCGCCAACAGTCTCGTCGCCAGCTCCTGCCGTACCTGAGCCATGTACTGCCGCAGCTGTTCGGCGTCTTGTCGGTCGCGGGGCGGTTCGTACACCTGTTCACCCACAAAAGAAGAATCAGACAGTCAGCATACGCCCTCCTCATCCAAAAATAAAATATAAAAATATAAAAAAAATGCATAGCAAAGAAGATGGGCGGGCCTGGGCGAAGAAGGTGGAACAGGGAGAGAGCAACGCGCGAACCCACCTGATTCAGAGGCCAAGCCGGGTCGCCGGGGATGGCAAAGTTCAGGTCGAGGGCGAGGTTCATGACGTCCTTGGTGGCGTCGCGGACGGTGGAGGTGGGCTTGATCCTGGAGAGGCAGTCGCTGACGAACCAGATGCCGTAGATGAGCAGGCGGTCGGCGGGGCCCTGGATCTCGAAGTTGCGGAAGAAGGTGTTTGCGCGGAAGAGGGCGAGGACCTCGTCGAGCACGTCGTAGCTGTCGCTGTCCGGGTCGGGGGACTCGTGCGGCGGCAGGGGGGGGTCGGGGAAGGGGAGCGTGTAGGCCGGCCCGCGGGTCTTGGTGCGCAGCGGGAGGAGGGGGAAGTTGCCTATTAGGCGCGGAGGGTTGGGGTCTGCGTTGAAGATGGAATTGTAGGCCTGTTTGTGCGCCCATTGGGAGGGGTCGGTCAGGTCAGTTGTGCGGAGCTTGAGGGGCCGGGTGGCAGACAGCAAGACTTACCGGCATCTTTGGCTTTTGCTGGCTCGGCGAGAGCTTCTGGTTTGGCTCTTGTTGTGTGTGGGTGTGTGCCTGTGATAACCTGGAAGCTATGTAGTATGCTCCCCCGATGGTGACCCCGAATCCCAATCACAGCCTCGGCGGGGTGGGACGACGCTGATAGAGCTGGCTGACGTCGCAGAAGTAGTCGCACGTGATGGAGCTAGCGTTGCTTATGTCAGTTTTTGCTCAGAGTACGTACCAAAACAAAGAAAGTTGGAAAGTTGGAACATCGAAGGACAGCCCTCTGACTCATCCATGCCCAAGTTTTCGGATAAGTGCGGCACGATCGCGATCGTGGCTGGCGTCCGTGGCTGGCGTCCGTGGCTGGCGTCCGTGGGTTGCGGTGGCTGCAGCCACATTATGCACACAACAGTGCCATACGGAAACGGAGACTAGGCATTGTGTGGATCATTGGTGCCTGCCAAGTCAGGTGACTTGGTGCAACATTTTCGTGTCAGGTATTGTGGCGACCTTGGAAAGTGCGCGTCGTGGCAGTACAAGAGAGCAAAGAAAGGGCGGGCCGCGTTTAAAGAGGGCACCGCCCTCGCATTCCCTCCTCGCGTCCTTACCTACTCCCGTCCCTCATGAAGACCTTGCCTACCCTTACCTCACCTTACCCTCCATTCGATTCAGATTCCATCGTTATCTCGCGATTTTCAAAGGATTGCAGCGGATAGTTGCTCTTCCCAAGAGTTGTTGACACTTCAAAGTTAGGTACGTATTTGGTACTTGGTGGCCCTTGCGCACATTCTTCTTTGCTTTTTGCGGGCCTTCCCGACTCGCGTCAGTAGAGCGATCTCTGATTTCTGAATCCGCCCTGGCCAGCAGGGGTCACACCTAGCAAGACACAACAACGAGGGGCATCGCGACTGTACGTACCAGCTTCGCTTCAGAATGCGCCAGTCGCGATTCGATGCTCTCTATTGAGTAAGTACAATATTCATTCTCCACGACTGCTTATTCAATCACTCTGCTATTATGAATGTCATTATGACAAGCTTCAATTTTCATCTTTTGCTAACGTCGGGCCCTTGTCGCGCCACAGATCATTCTTCACCAGCAGCCACTTCTTCGGCCCGCTGCGAACCATACTTGACATGACGACCTCGTCAGTCTTAGACCCCAGCAGGGGCGCGGCACCGCCCCAAAATAAAACCTCAAGCGACATCATACCATCAAGTCCGACCGTGGAAGCGGCGCGCTCTTGCCGACGACCTCGCCGCAGGCCCATTACGCGACCTGAGCCAGGCTCTCTGTACGACGTTATGCACGACCACAAAGGCACCTCGCTTTACGTTGTGCCCATCTGTTGGAGCGACATCCACACGCGACTCCTCCAGGTGCGGTTTACCGAGCTACAGCCGGTTCTCTACCCTATTCCGGGCCCTAGGCTCGGTGGTTGGGATGCCTGCCCGCCCGCGAAAACCGCCAACGACCTGGCTCGCGAACTCACCACCATGGTTTCTTCTGAGAAGACGACGCGCTGGTTCACCAAGACACAGGCCATCAAGTTTGTCATGTCCACTTTATTTCCAGCGACTCTGGCGCTCCCAAAGTCCAACACTGAGCTGGACCTCCACTTCGGCGACCGAGTCTTCCCAAAGGTTGTGCGCGTACCCGTACTGTGGAGGCAAGCGAGTGTCGGCACGTCTTTTGACTCCGCGGTAACGCAGCGAGCGACATCGGTAGAGAGGATGTCGGTAAGCTGTCAAGGTCACAGCGTCCCCAGCACTCCTCCCCCGCCGAGTCCCCCGCTCCTGGCCTACGTCAACAGGAAGCAATTGAAGGCAATTCGGTCAAACCTGTACAGGATATGTTCAGGACCGGTTGACGGCGATCAGCGCAACACACCGGTCCAGCGTCTGCAACAACTGCGATCAAAGCAATTAATACCCTCCAACGAAGACCACGACGCGCACTACCTCGCCATCATGCTCGCCATGGCTCAGTCTCACTTCTACAGCGGAACATGCTCGAAACCCTCGTCACAGTCGTCACCGCGGTTCGGCTGCGGGAGGGTTATCGACGATCCGCCGTCCAATTTCACCAACGTCACAGTGCACCTAATCACGCACGCAGACGACACGGCTGAGTTTGTGGTGTACAAGGCCGAGATTACATCTACTTTTCTCGAGCGCTTTGCCCAGCCCGCAAAGGCTCCCACTGAGAGCGTCGACCCCGGTCTCGAAATCAGCTTCCACCGCGTCCCAGTGTGGCCCGTACTCGGCCTGAAGGAGCGTCTAGCCAGAGCGCTCGGCCCCGGGATAGCCGGCGACCTAGCGCTTGCGGAGTTCGACGGGGAGTCGAACGACGTCGAGACGTGGCTCAACGCGGAGGAGAAGCGCTACAGGCAACGCTTCAGGAGGAGGATCGCCTCCATCGGCACGAAGCGGAGGAGGGCGGCGGCGGCGGCGGAGGAGAGAGAGGCGCTGTCCGAGATGGTGAACAGCAGCTTCGAGGAGGACGCGGCCAGCTGCGCCAGCGCGAGCGAGGATCTGCCGGTGTTGAGCCCCGATGCTAAGAGGCGGTGCACACGCGCGGCGAACCCGCTCGAGGTGTGCTAGATGCCTTTGTCCGAATGGCGTGGGGGGGGTGGTTTGTTGGGGGCGGCGGCCGGTTTACGGGCGCTGCGCGGCGTTGGGCGCGGTTATGACTGCTACGAGGCGCTGGGCCGGTACGGGCAACAAGAACGGCAACTGGAACGGGACGGGAGGCGTAAGCGGCGTCGGATAGGGCATTGATTACGTTTTGCATAGATGTGCATAGGGAGGCATGGGCGGTTCTGCGGCGGTTCTTTGCTATATGGAAGTCGAGTGATAAAGACGGTTTAGCGACATTGGTCTGGAAAGTGATTGGCATGCTGGATGCTTTTTTCCCCTTTTCTCTTGCTGGTTCTTAGTACATACTCTTTTCTTCTGCAACCGCTGGCAATGGAGACCAGCGGTTGATTAGCTTTGGAATAGACCAATCGATTCCGGGACAATCTTGACTCGAGGAAATAGGACAGTCTTGTGACTTGCCGCCCGATTATCCATGTCTATTATTTCTCGAGCAGTCGAGCAGTCAAGCCAGGAGACTGGTAGGGCTGCCTGCCGTAGTTGGCTAGGTACTCAGCGCGACACAACTAGTCTAGTGCCAGGCACCAGAATAACGTGAGTGACCTGTGGTGGTTTTGGTAGCCTGGAATTTGGGACCCCTGGGAGCCTGGTGATTAGACGTCCGCACTTCGCTTACTCTCGGTTCGGCTGTCGAACAAGTCAAAGGACGGGGGAGTCATATCAACCGGCTCATCTCCATCGCCAGCGTGCAAGCCTTTTCCTGGGGCCCGTTCGAGTCGGTGACTTAACAGTGCTGGGCAAGGACCGTTCCGCGAGATGGTCGCAGTAGTCAGTCGGTGGTTTTGCTTTTCCAGAGCTCAACGCATAAATAAACCCGTTCGACAAACATGTGCAGCGGGCTTGGAGTCAGATCGGTCGTCCATTCATGACTGATTGACTCGTTTGGGCAGGCGGCCGAAGAGGGTCTTCATGGCGTTGGCCGTATTCGTTATCGGTATCGCCCAACTTCGTATTTCACGTGTCAACATCAAAAGCTCGCGGTAGCGGTGTGCTTACTCCAAGTCGGCAAGGTATTCTTGGACTTGACTCAGGACGGTCATATCTCCAATCGTCGACGTGATGGAGTTTAGGAGTCGCCCTGCTTGCTGCTCGAGTGCTATCCTTGGCGGCCGTTGTACCGGCAGTAAGACGAAAGAGGAAGGCACGCCCGTGGGAAGGCTCGCTAGCTTGCTCTTGCTACAATGCGACCTCCACAACCCCCGGATTTGCATCCCCGCAAAGTCAGATCCTGTCCTCCCTCGTCAATCTACGATATCGCCCATGGGTAAGGTATTTCTGCGGTGAGCGATGTTTCGTATACGCATCAGCACCGGTAGTCGTGGTCCAGAATACCGAGAGAAGCGAGATACACCAGGACAGGCGGCCGAGAGACGGACGTTTGGGAGGCAACCTTGTTTGCAAGTCGGTCTCGTCAAGGTTTAACCCCATTTTCACTGAACACGATGGCCTCAACTCTCCTTCACCGTCCATCTATCTTACTAGCGTGGCTCACATCGCTTGCAAGACGGCCGACTGCACCCCAAGGCGTCGCTTGCAGTGCTCCCGCCGCTTCCGCTACTTTAAGCCCTATTTGTTGGCAAAATGTCGTCCGAAAGTTGGACAGCTTCGACCCGATAGCACCCTCTCTATACTTCACCCAGATCTACCCCTCACGCAGAGCTGCAGCCCGCACCGCTAGGTGGGATCTACCGATCACGATCCGCTGATCTGATCGAGCTCCGCCTATCACTTATACAGGATGCCGAGGCTCTATCACCTCGTCTCAGGCACAAGCACCATGATCCATTTTCATGTGCCACCCTCCACAGCCGACTCCCAGCGAGGGTCATGCCCATCTTCCTGTCAAGAGAGTCGCTGCTTGGTAACACATCCGCGCAAGTCGGTTCCGTTCAGTCTTCCCCATGGGGAAGTGGGCCCCTTTCTTGCATGTCCACTACCGGACGACATACCTTTGCCAAGGGACAAGACAGGTATATTCACTAGGCGAGGCACGGCTTCATGGTCACACTCAAGTGCTCTGGCGTCGGAGAACATCCAAACTCGACCATATCTCCAGTCAAAGGCGCGGTCACCTGGCTTCGGACATCGTACCTGAACTGTGCCTTCCTCTCTTTCCACAGGTCGGGGCTACGGCTCGACGATATTCAGCTTGTGATTATGTCCATTGTCCGGAGCTTAGAAACACGAGAGGAGTGTACTTCAGGACACCTAGTCACGAAGTATAAGTCTGGAGTGTTCCCTCCTCAAGACTTCACTCGAAGCTCGAGGACACGAGCATCCCCGTGTCGGTCTCGCCTTCCTGCCCCCGTCAAACTCGTGTCCTGTACAACCTTGTCCCCTACGCGATGAAGGGATACTCCAATGCCGTCGTGGCCGCTCTCGTCGGCCTGGCCGCTGCCGCGCCAGCACCCACCCGGGTGATCGAGGACCGGGCTGCCAAGGTGAGTGTGGCAATCGCGCCCTCATCGACCGTCGTTGGCACCTCAGCCCTCGGCATCGAGAACTTTCGCGGCATCCCGTACGCGGTCCCGCCCGTGGGGCCGCTCCGGCTCAAGCCTCCCGTCAGGCTCAACGCGTCCCTAGGCACCTTTGATGCCACCGGTATCGAGGCCGCTTGCCCGCAGTTCTTCCTGTCGACCGGAGGGAACAGCCTCATCACGCAGGTCCTCGGAAATGTGGTCAACCTGCCCTTCTTTCAGACGGTCACGAAGCAGTCGGAAGACTGCCTCACCATCAACGTCATTCGGCCCGCCGGCGTGAAAGCTGGAGCGAACCTGCCGGTGCTCTTCTGGATCTTTGGGGGCGGCTTCGAGGTAAGAGGCGTAGTTGGGAGTATGCTACAGGTTAGGTTTAGGTTGACTGACTTCTTGAGTAGCTGGGGTGGACGTCCATGTACGACGGTTCCTCTCTCGTCTCAAATGCCGTGAACGGCGGCAAGCCGTTTGTCTTTGTGGCTGTCAATTACCGAGTGGGAGGCTTCGGCTTCATGTCTGGAAAAGAAATCCTGAAAGATGGCTCGTCCAATCTAGGTATGCTCGACCAGCGCATGGGCCTCGAGTGGGTGGCAGACAACATTGCCGCGTTCGGAGGTGACCCAAGTAAGGTGACGATTTGGGGCGAAAGCGCAGGATCGATCAGCGTGTTGAACCATATGGTAATGTTCGACGGCAACAATCAGTACAACGGCAAACCACTTTTCCGAGGCGCTATCATGAACAGCGGCAGCATCGTGCCGGCGGACCCTGTGGACTGCCCCAAGGGCCAGGTCGTGTACGACACTGTCGTCAAGGCTGCCGGCTGCTCCTCATCAGCCAACACCCTCGCCTGTCTCCGCAGCGTGGACTACACGACCTTCCTCAACGCCGCCAACTCGGTCCCCGGAATCCTGTCGTACAACTCCATTGCGCTGTCGTATCTTCCGAGACCGGACGGCTCGGCCATAACCGACAGTCCGGACCAACTGGTCCTGTCTGGGAAGTACGCGGCGGTGCCGATGATCATCGGCGACCAAGAAGACGAGGGCACGCTGTTCAGCCTCTTCCAGGGCAATACCACCACCACATCGGCGCTGATCGACTACCTCAACAAGGTCTTCTTCCACGACGCCACGCGCGACCAGATCGCCGCCCTCGTGGCGACCTACGACGACTCCATCACCGCGGGCAGCCCCTTCCGCACCGGGATCCTGAACGAGGTCTACCCGGGCTTCAAGCGCCTGGCCGCCATGCTGGGCGACCTCTCCTTCACGCTGGCCCGGCGCGCCTTCCTGACGGCCCACGTGGCCGCCAACCCGTCGGTGCCGGCGTGGAGCTACCTGGCGTCGTACGACTACGGGACCCCCGTGCTGGGCAGCTTCCACGGCGGCGACCTGCTGCAGGTCTTCTACGGCATCCTGCCCGACGCGGCGAGCAGGAACATCCAGAGCTACTACGCCAACTTTGTGTACAACCTCGACCCCAACGACGCGTCGGGCGGGACGGGCGCCACGGGCACCAGGGTCGCGCTCGCCTGGCCGCAGTGGAAGGACGGGAACCAGCTCGTGCAGTTCTTCAACATCGGTAGCGCGCTGCTCAAGGATGATTTCAGGAGCGGGCCGTTTAAATGGATTGTTGCGAATATTCCTTCGCTGCGCATCTGAGAGCGTTTGCTTTTGGGGAGGGAGAGGCGGAAGGGCTCAAGGAGTTCGACGTCAGTTCATGTTTTCTCCGCCGTTCATATCCATATTCTACTTTACAGGTCTGCTCTAAAGGGCAAGCTGCGAAGCTTTGGCTTGATGACACGGCGATGATTTAAGTCGGCTACGGCGGTGCGGAAGCGCGCCAATGGTTAGAAACGATTGAAGCACCTTGAGCCTAGACTGGGCTCAATGGAAGCGAGCCGTCTGTGCAGCAGGCCGAACAATCCGGCTGCATGGCACGAAAATATAACGCTTATTAGTCGCTGTGCAGTATCACGCAAGCTGGTCGGTCTTCCAAGCCGGCTGAGCGTCAGGGTTCATAGTCATGCTTGTCCTTGCTGACGTTGCAGAGCAGCGGTCAAGCCATTCTAAGTCGTTGAGAAGCATCTGCAGCCCAAGCCAGCAAATCCTAAGAATCGTTTCGGCACCCGGGACACCCTGGGCACCCAGCGAGCTAGCGTGCCGTCCGAGGTGGTATCGCCTTAGCGGACCACCGTTGAGAAACACCTGCGGATTTGATTTAACATCCTATTGGTCTTGAACCCTGGAGTATTCCCATCTGAAGTTTATTCCAGCCCTAAAATGGCAGTGATATTTCCGAGGCTAAAGGCGAAGGTCAGCGAAAATAACATGGAGCGGCTCGATGGTAAGCTGCACGGCAGACTCATTACCACGGCGGTGGGTATCTCGTCATGGTCTAGGTGCCCGGATCGTGGTATAAGGGAACCCTGCAACCCGGCAGAAGTCGATTGCCATTATTTGTACTGAAACGACACGCCTCTGATATTTATAAGATGTTGTCTGTCCCGATAAGAGCCTCTGCGGCACTGCTGCTCCTGTCGGCGATTACCGTCCCCGTCACAGGCTATACACCGGCTTCCACCGCCGGGACGGACGTGCTCGCCGCTCTTGCGGTTGCAAATCTCGAGCTCTACTACGCTAGACAGTATCGAGCAGGGAATCACACCTCATGCACGCTCGACAACGTCGCCGTCCGGAGGGAATGGTAAGCAGCGTGCTTCTAATACAAGCTCGTAACAGCCTGACACCGACGACACCACTAAACTGACACCAAACAAAACAGGAGCGCCCTGTCGGCCTCGGAGCGGATAGCGTACACCGACGCGGTGAACTGCCTCATGGCCAAGCCGAGCCGCAGCGACGCCGCCGAGGTGCCGGGCGCGCGGTCGCGCTACGACGACTTCGTGGCCGCGCACATGAACCAGACGCTCTCGATCCACGGCACGGCCAACTTCCTGTCGTGGCACCGCCTCTTCACCTGGGCGTTCGAGCGGGCGCTGCGCGACGAGTGCGGCTACGCGGCCTACCAGCCGTACTGGAACTGGGGCAAGTCGGCCCTCGACCGGGCCCGCAGCCCGTACTTCGACGGCGGCGCCGCGAGCGTCGGCGGCAACGGGGCCTTCGAGCCGCACGGCTGCACCGACGCGCTGCCGACGGGGCGCAACTGCATCCCGCCGGGGGAGGGCGGCGGGTGCGTCGTCGCCGGGCCGTTCGCGAACATGACCGTCAACCTGGGGCCGGTGGCGCCCACGCTGGCGGAGCCGGAGGTCGTGCCCGCGGCGAGCCTGTTTGCGTATAACCCGCGGTGTCTGAAGAGGGATATTAGCTCGTGGGTTAGTAGTCGGTGGACGACGGACAGGAACAGTACCGACCTCATCACGGGCAGCGCGGATATCGTGGCGTTCCAGACGACGATGCAGGGGGACTTTGCGAACGGCGTGTACGGCGTGCATACCGGCGGGCACTTCACCATCGGGGGGGATCCGGGCGGAGACTTGTTCACGAGCCCGGGGGATCCGGCGTTTTATCTGCACCACGCGCAGGTATGTGGACCCGAACCCTTTGGCCTCTGGTGATTGAGCGTGGGGGGTTTGAGTAACTACTGACCACCGAGGCGGGTAGATCGATAGGACGTGGTGGATCTGGCAGAACCTCGATCCGGAGAGGAGGACGAGCGCGATTGGGGGGTCCATCGCGTTCATGGATCCGACGGCGAGGAACGGCACGTTGGATGACGTTATTGATCTTGGTGTCAACGCGGAGGCTATAACGATAGCGAAGGTCATGTCGACTGTGGGCTTGACGGGTGGTCCGCTTTGTTATGTGTATGTCTGAGAAAAGACGTTTGCGACGATGGTTTGGACTGGATTCACTTCGGGGACATTCGAGGTTTGACAAATAAAATAGGTCCCTGCACTCTCTCCGGGCATCAAGAATGAACAGGGACATCACGGCGGCACTTGGTTGATCACGATCTCGACTGCATTTATACACGTTAGCACTCTTACTCACCTGTGTGTCGAGTTCATTAGAGCGCACGATATTTCAACTGTTCCCATCCGACACAAAACCTTAACGACTCCGTGTCCTAAAGATGCATTCAAATAAGAACCCTGCCTTAATCGACTTATTGTAGTACTAAAAAGGTGATAAACCACGTTAGGTAGGCTAGAGACTTAGTATTTCGGGATACCGAGTAGCAAATTAATACGGTTGAATTATAAGATCTATAATGTTATATTGGTCTCGAGGAATAAGCAAGTAGAGTATCCGAGATAGACGAATATTGTATCCAAATCAGAAACTCGTGGTTAGATTCTAGGAGGAGTCTCGTCAACTGAGGTCTTGACATACACCTGTGGTAGCTGAACTACACCGTCTTGTTAGCATACTACTAGTGCTCCTAGTACTTATCCAACCTCCAAAACTCAAGCTATTTATACCGACAGCATCTGAACGGCCATGTGATAGACTGTCTCTCTGCTCCCCTGTCGTGTGACCGTCGTTTTCCTGAGATCGTCTCATCATATAGTCATATACCCGCCCTTCCTTATGTGCTGTGCATTCTGATCATTGAGCTTACAGTTTGAATTAATATGGTAGATCTCCCTCTCGAATCAATTGCTCCATCGTACCGGACTTGAAGGGCTCAAGTAATGAATTGTATCGCCGTGTGACTTGATTTTAGCGGCATCATTCTCGCTTAAAGAAGAGAAATGGATGACCCTTTTCCCGTTCATTATCACCCTATTCTCTCTAGCTTTGGTTCTCATGAACGTCGCCACTGTCCCTTGAAGCATCCCCTCGATCCTCGTCTCACTTGGCCCGGCCGGCCCTCCTCAGATCTATGCATGAAGGCATTTCTAAGAGATGGTAGGCTGTATTGCTGGCATCATTCACTCGTCAATGATAGCAGGTTAATGTCGATGTTGTTGGCTGTTAGAAAGGAAGAGGGTGAGATACGAGAGCACACCGTCGTGTAAGTAGTACGAGGTCGCCCTCACAGCAGCATGGATGGTCCGAACACTGGCAGGTCTGGCTTTCTGCGAGCGATTCGGAAGTTTAAAATCACTTAAAGCATCGGAACTTGAAAGCCGGTTCAACGCTGCTATCTCAAGCAGCGGTAATGCATTCACTCGTCAAATGTTACATAAATCCACCTATCACTTAAACGTTACGATCTGAATCTCACTCCCCCTTCACCATTCTCGGCTTGTCCCCCGTCCCGTGCAGCCAGTCCAACAGGCCGATGACGCCGTAGTGGACGTTGAACTTCTCGTGGTGGGCGTCGTGGTGCCGCGCCGTACCCGCGAAGAAGTCGTAGCCGCTGTGGACGGTGGTGGTGTCGAGCAGCACGACGGCCAGAAACGCCCACATGGTCACGACGTGGGCGCCGAGGAGGAGCGGCGGCAGGGCGACGGGCAGGGTGTTGGCGACGAGGTGCTCGAGCGGGTGGGCGTACTGCGAGGCCAGGGCGACGGGGGCGGTGAAGCGGTGGTGCGTCTTGTGCACGGCGCGGTAGAGGAGCCTGGTGTGCAGCGCGCGGTGGGCGTAGTAGAACATGGCCTCGCGGAGGAGCACGCAGAGGGCCACACCCAGGACCAGGGAGGGGAGGGAGGGCAGTGTCGGGGCGACGGGGTACGAGGACGGCTTGCCGGTCCGGGCGGCCAGGAGGGCGCTCACGACGGCGAGGAGGACCGAGAGGGCCTGGTTGCGCAGCACGACGAGCGCGCAGTGCCGGATCTCGCGCGCCGTGGGCTGCTTGGGCGCCGGCTGGATCTTGTGCCGCTCCGAGAAGGCGGGGCAGACGGACGGGAGGAGCAGGTAGATCGCGCAGGGCAGCCAGTAGAAGAGGACCTGGACGACGATGGTGCCGACGATCTCGATCTGGTAGGGGCTGTATGTCTTGACGATGTGCGGCCAGAGGATGCGCGGGTTGAGGTAACTCATGGTGAGGGTTTTGACCGTCGCAGGTTTGGTGCTCCGTGTGGTTGGATAGGCATCCGGTTGTTTTTTACGGGGTAGTGGTGACTGTGTGCCCTGTTCTTTTATGATAGGCTTCTGGTGCAAGATATAGACAAAGAAATGTTGGATGATATGTATGTGTGGTCTTAGTCTGCCTCGGCATTGCCACCCTTTCTCCTCACTTTACCTCAGCCCCAGCTGGGTTCGCCTGACGATCACAAGCAAGCCCTAGTGTGGGCGGCCCGGGGGAGTCAAGAATCCCCGCACAGCGCTAGAGCTGCCCCTAGTCTAGACCTGAGTTTAGCACGGCTCAGTCCGGTCTACTGCGAATATATGTACCCTCTTGCCGCCTCCCTGGCCACTAATCTTGAAAGGCGAAAGCTGTCTACATGTAAGCTTAGATATTAGACAGGGAAAGGCACTGGATGATGCCGTGCACACCTTCATGCAAACAGACTTAAAAGGGGCTGCAGACCTAAGGTCTATCCATCCAAGTCACCAGTATCGACCTCTCCCACAATATAGCGACCGCACCTCCAACGGTTAAGCTTCTCTCATCAAGTCTTCCTCTCACCATCATCTCCACCTATTCCCCTTACGAGACCCCACGATGGCCCCGCCAGACGAAACCCCCCCTTCGGTCCTGTACGCCCCGACCGACGAGGGCATCACCACCATCACCATCAACCGCCCCCACGCCCGCAACGCCGTCGACGCCGCCACCGCGACCGCACTGGCCGCCGCCTTCCGCGCCTTCGAGGCGGACCCCTCCCAGAAGGTGTGCGTCCTGACCGGCGCCGGCGACGCCTTCTGCGCGGGCTACGACCTCCACGAACTCGCCGCCTCCTCCGGAGGCAGAAGCGGGGCGGGTGGTGGTAGTAGTAGTAGTATCCGGCCCGTCGACGACCTGAACGGCACGCCGGGCCCCATGGGCCCGTCGCGCATGGCGCTGTCCAAGCCCCTGGTGGCGGCGGTGCGCGGCCCCGCGGTGGCGGGCGGGCTGGAGCTCGCCCTGCTGGCGGACGTGAGGGTGTGCGACGACACGGCCGTGTTTGGGGTTTTCTGCCGGCGGTTCGGGGTGCCACTCGTGGACGGCGGGACGGCGAGGCTGGCGAGGGTGGTGGGGCTGGGGAGGGCGCTGGACATGGTGCTCACGGGGAGGGCGGTGGGGGCGCGGGAGGCGCTGGCGTTCGGGCTGGCAAATAGGGTTGTCCCCGGGGGAGGGGCGCTGGAGGCGGCGAGGGAGCTGGCGAGGGGGCTGGCGGCGTTTCCGCAGGGGTGTCTGAGGGCTGATCGCGAGGCGGTGTATTATGCTGCTTATGAGGCGGGGGGACTGCGGGATGCGCTGAGGTTCGAGTATGAGGGGGGTGTGAAGGTCGTGGAGATGGAGAGCGTGGCGGGGGCGAAGAGGTTTGATGGGGGAGAGGGCAGGGGAGGGTCGTTTGTGCCGAAGGGGAAGCTGTGATGGGGAGGATGAGGGGTGGGCGGTTGCAGCTGCGTGTGGATGGGAATGAGGGCTGTAGGGGGAGGAACTGCGCTGAGGGAATGTCTACGAACTGCTACTGCGGTGCCGTTGAGGAAAGAAGTGAGGCTGGACGACGCTGGGATACTTGGCACAGGAGGGAGCACGCAATGAGGTGGCCTTGATCAGCTTTTGAGTTTATATTGAGTTCATCTGAAGACCAGATGGCTCCGGCCGACTCTATCCCACGCAGAAAACAAACCATGACTCCCAAGACGCCTTTCTATCGTACACACGAGCGCTCATCTAGTCGAGTCTGTTGTGAAACACATTGTGGAAGACCTTGTCCATCTCCTTGGCCTGCTCTATGGACCGCGCGAGCACCGACTGCTCCGTCTCGGTCAGGTTGCGGACGGGCCCGTGGACCATGCAGCTCATGGCCTCCTTGCTGCCGCCCTTGAGCCAGTCGGCGTCGAGCATCCACCTGTCGGGCACGGCGTAGTCGGTGTCGTTGGTCAGCTTGTTGCGCAGCAGGCCGCCGTTGTACCACAGCAGGCGGTCGGCGTCGTCGACGTGGGCGATGACGAAGCTGCAGACTTTCGGGGAGCCGTCGTCGTGCGCCTCCTGCCAGCCGACGATGCCGCCGTAGTGGCGCGCCAGCTCGTAGGTCGACCCGGCCATCTCCTGGCCCATCCACCACGTCTCCTTGTCGCCGTAGGTGATGCGGTAGGTGCAGTCGTCGCGCACGTCCCACGTGTTCTGCCAGCACGTGTGCAGCAGGCCCATGAGCACCTCGATCCGGCCCTTGTCCAACACGACGACGCCCGAGTCGCACTCCTCGGCGTAGTCCTGCGTCCACACGAGCGACTTGTTCAGCTGCGCGCTGGGGCGGCGGATCTCCTCGCGCCACCAGGCGTGCCGGTCCTGGAAGGCGTGCTGCCAGAGGAGGCGGTCGTGGAAGAGCAGGGCGCCGGCGCGGGCGAAGGCCGGGTGGGCGAGCAGCGCCTCGGGCGGCTGCAGGAAGACGGCGTCGGCGTCGAGCACGATGACGCGCTCGAAGCGGGTGCCCAGGGCGGCGAAGGCCTTGACGGCCCAGCCGCCCGAGGCCGACGAGGTGAAGAGCAGGGTCGAGTCGTCGAAGACGGTGTAGATGTCGAGGAACTCGAGGGCCGGCCCGGGGCCGCGCGGGAGGGCGGCCAGCTGCTCGCGGTTGGCGGCCGAGAGGTCCGCGTCGCCGGCGTAGACGATCTGGATGGGGAGGGTGGAGTTGAGGATGGAGCGGAGCTGCGCGATGAGGTGCGCCGCGTAGCGGATGGTGCGGTCGCCGGTCGGGATGATGATTCCGGCCGAGCCAGGTTCGATGGAGGAGCGCAGGTCGGCGAGGGGGGTGGCGGATGTGGTGTTCTGGGGTTGATTCTTGAGGAAGGGAAACAGGCTCGTGGCGACCTGTTCGAGGAGGAGGTGGTCTTGCGGGGTGGCCGCGTCTGCCGACGACTCTAAGTACACGATGGCATCGCGCAGGATGCGCGTCCGTCGCCCGACCTCGCCGAACTTGTTGCGGTACGGACGACTGTTCAAGGGATAGTCGATGAAGAACTGAGCGACGTCCTCCAGAATTGGCCTGCCCGGCAGACTACTACTCTGCGCAGTCGGTGTCGGCTTCGGGGCCAGCGGCGCATTCTCCTGCGGTGAAGCAGACTGTCCCGGGCCAGAGAGGAATCCGACGCGCGGAAAGACGGAGTCGGAGCTGACGAGCCAGACCAGGCACACGGCCAGGAAGACGAAGAGGGCGACGGCCAGACTCCGCAGGCCCTTCACGTTGGACAGCGGCGATGGAAAGCTCATGGTCGACTGCAGGCACGAGTCGCAGGCCGATGGGCGAGATCCATTGAGTGTCTCGTCTGGGCGTCGCGGGAAAAAAACGAAATGAGGGATGGAAAAAACGAAAGGATTCGTAGTTGGAGGCGCAGACGTGGAAAATGACGACGACGACGACGACCATTTCAGGGGCCACAAGTACCGGAAACCTGTCTGATTCGCTGCCTCTGGTGCTGTTAGAGCCTAAGACAGTTCTAGGGATAGTGTGGGGTTTGGAGATACGAGGTACCTGTACATGGCGATATCCTCACTGTAGCGGTCCTCTTGGCACCGACTTACACGCTACTCTAGCACTTCCAAGCCCAACATCACAGCAAGCACGGCGTTTCACTTGTTGACCTGTGTTTCTAGACTGTGGATGAATAGTATGTATACGTCAGAACCCAATCTCTATAATTCAATATCTCAGAACTCAATCTCCTCCAGCATCTTACGTACTGAGACTTAGACCAGATACCCATGCTGCTGATAAGCATCCGAGACTAACAAGACAGAGAACTCCTGGTACACGACTCAAGGAGACATATCAATGCCATATACAGTCCATGCAGATAGACTATTAGACTGTCTTTCTTGTCTCTTGCAGTCCTCTGTCCATCCTTCAAGCAACCTGTTGCATCTCGTCCCAAGTGCCCGGCTCGACACACCCTACCTATCCTACACTATACCACCCAGGAGATGGTAAGCCGTGGGGAAAGCCCCATGTTATCAGCAAGCGAGCACAAAGACCAAGCGTGTGGAAGTCAGAGCAGTAAGCAATGCCATATCTAGTGGGCGCATTCACCGCTATTGCACTGTCGTAAAGTGTTCGTGCCACGTCACACAGCCCTCGGATCGACAATTGCTCTCCGGCGAAGCTAAAATTGCAGTGCAAGTTGGTCAGTTACTATTGGTCGATTGTCGTCAAGTCATTAAAGAACATGTAAGGTACACACGTCCAGGACACACGCCCTCAAGACTGAAAAGACACAGAAAGCAACGCCTGCTGAACAACAAGCCAATAACGACAAACACCCCATCACCCCCGATCGCCCTCGTCAATCTACACCCCACCCCCGCCCTTCCCATCCCCCACCCCCGGCCGCGGCACCCCGTCATCCACATAAGCCGGCGGCAGCTCGTCGCCGCCGTGGCCGTGACGCGCCGTCTCGTAGTCGTACGGCGGCGGGCCCGCGGGAAGCGGCTCGTTCGCCCTCGCCTCGGCGGCTGCCTCGGCCGCCTTGGCGCTCTGCTCGTAGGTCTGCTGTACCGGAGGTGGCTGTGTCGCAGTCGCAGTTGAGGTCGACGGGCCCGCGTCGTCGACGCGCAGGTCTCGCACACCCTGTGTGACGCCTGCTGTTCCTCCCGCTGCCGCTGTCGGGCTGTGTCCAACCCCTCCTCCGTGTCCGTCCACGCGCTGCTGCTGCTGCTGCTGCCCCCTCCACCCCTCCGCACCCGCCAAAACCTCCATCAGCCCCCTCGCGGCGGCGGGCCACAGGTGGGGGGAACCCGTCTGGGGCCGCACGTCCCCGCGCAGGATGCGCTCCACCGTCACGCTCCGGTCGCCGTAGAAGGCGGCGTTGGCGTCCCTGCGCTCCGTGACTACCGTGCCGTCCACCTGCACGCCGGCGTAGAAGCCGCGAGACTTGACGTAGCTGTACACGGGCTTCTTGACGGCCTCGCGCAGCGGGCTGGGGCGGCGGTCTTTCGAGGTGCCGGTCGGGGGTGTCGAGAGCGGGGCCGCGGTGGGGGCTGTGCCCGGTCCGGACGTGGCGGGGTGGTGGTGGACGTGGTCTGTTTGTGCTGTGCCGGGTCCGGTGGTAGCGGCAGCACCAGCGGGGGTCTTCTCCTTGTTCTCACCACCCTGGGGCAGCCCAAAGTCGACCGCCCCGCCGGCGCCCCACGGCCCCGCGGCGACGGCCAGGTCGCTGCCCAGGCTGACGCGGGTGCGGGTGAAGGCCTCGAGGCCTTCGCGGGTGTTGATGACGACGACGCAGTCGTAGATGTCCAGCCCGACCACGAAGCCGGCGCCGACGCTGTGCACCTGGATGCCGCTCGGGGGGGACCAGCCGCCGCTGCCGTCCGGGAGGCGGGCGATCAGGACGCCGCTGCCCGAGGCGCCGGACACGTGGAATCCCGCGCGCACGGTGGTGAAGATGGCGAGGCCCTGGGCGCGGGCGATGACTTTGGAGGGGATGGTGAGGAGCACGCGGGACTTCTTCTTGGGGTCGGATGGTTGGGTGCTGGGTGTGGAGGGGGGAGGTTTGAAGTCTGTGGTGGTGGGGGCGGGCTGTGTCGTGGTCGTCGTCGTCGGTGCTGCTGTTGCTGACGGGTCGCTGTAGATGCCGTCTTTGCAGAAGCCCCGGAGGATTCGCGCTGCCTTCTCGCATTCCTTGTCCATTGTGCCTGGGAGGAAGGCTTCGGAGCCCATCTTGTTCGCTAGGGCGTTGAAGGGCGTGGCCACCTTGGTTCCCAGTCCGGCGAACCGGGACGACCAGGAGGGCTTGGTCGTTGAAGTGCCGGTCCCGGCCTGGTGCTGCTGAGCTGGCGTCGGGTCATCGGTGCCGTAGAGCTCGGCGGCGTCCGGCTGGTAGTAGTGCTGCTGTTGGTGCTGCTGTGAGGAGTTGTAATAGTCCGGTATGGGGTGCTCGTCTGGGTGTTGTGGAACGCTCTGCTGGTGAGTCGCATAGTGCGGGTTTGACCCGAGCGGGTTGGCGTGGGGAGGAGGGCCTGGAGGAGGAGGTGGATAGTACTCCTGGTGCTGGTCAGGCAGCTTCTGGTCGCCGGTGCCGCTCATGCTGAAGTCCTGGTATTCGTTTGGATCTGCGGTCGTAGTATTTCGTTTCGTATATTGGAAGTTTAGAGGTCAGGTACGGTGCTAGCAAGATGATGTCTTCCAGGTTGTCGTGGAAGTCGAAAGGAGGGGTTGAAGATGGAGGGGTAGCTTATGATGTTTCTTGGAGGGGTCGTGATGGTGTTCCTTGGAGGGGAGAGATTCTTGAAAGCATTAGGTTGGTATTCTTTATACGTCGTCGAGCTTGATGCCAAGAAGTGAAGCCTCTGCAGCCGGGATCAAGCAGCGCCTGCTTCGCATACGCGGCAAAGTGAAGTGTCCTGGTGGCTTTGCTATGTCTGTTGCCTGTGATGTCATCATGCACTGTGGCTGAGCAAGTACGTACTGCGGCAACTTCCAGGTTGTACCTGACATGCTCTCTCACGGCACAGGAATAGTAGCAATATAAATGTTGTTGTTCAATCCCTGATTGTATTTTGTCTATTGTACGCCACCGTGGCATATGTAGCCCGGTTGATCCCTTCTCGCCAGTCCTCCAAGCCCTGGGACACGCGTCTGAGCACCCCGTCCCCCGTCCCGTTATCATCAACCCGGTCATCCTGACCATCCTGTGCCCTAATGTCCATACAATGGATACAATGCCATGTACAGAAGCTCTAGTCCCTCCGCCGTCCCTCAACAATAATCAAACCGAAAAGAAAAAGAAAAGAAAAGGCTAATATGAGGCGGATGATTCCGCTCTCCTCCCAAGTCTATATGTACAGCATGACCAGACAAATCCCCAAAAACTCCAATGACAGATGGTCTCCCCGCCCCCTGGAGTCCGGGCACCGTAATCACGTCGACAGGCAGTAGTCTGCGATCTGAAGTCGTGGTTCTGTTTCTGTCCGTGATTGATGGTGTGTCCCAGAGAAAAGAAATGTGGTAATGACCGAAGTGGTGCGATGATGCGATTACATTACCATTCAGGCGTGGGATGAGCTCGTTATGCTCTCCGGTCCGTCCCACAGTGCGATGCCAGTCGCGCAGTTGGATGTTGTAAGAAAACAAGGGTCCAGAGGGAGCCCCAATGATGAACGCCGGGCTCGATGCTGAATGAAAATGCTTCCAGAAGAAGGAAACGAAGAAACGTCGGTCCTCTCTCTCTCTCTCCCATACCGAGAGGCCGATGCAGGTGTCTATCGTGATGTGTATGTGGTGGTCGTAGGTCGATTCGTGGGTCATGTGTCGTGGGGACCCTTTCCCGTCCGAACCGCTGAAATGCAAAAATAACTTGGCTGTTCCTCCTCACAGGATCCACACCAGCTCCATGACCCCGTCCATCTTGCTCATCGGCTCCCCGTCGGGCGTCTTCCACCGCCAGTCGTCGGCCTTGCGCACGTAGATCTGGCTCACGCTCCCGTCCGCGTTGACCACGCTCTCCTGCCCGTCCCACGACATCTTGCGGCCCGTCTTGTGCAGCGAGGGCCGCTGCGGGCCGAACATGTAGTCCAGGTTCCACCCCTTGTCCTCGGGCGCCGGGTGGAACGTCCGCTCCAGCTGGCCGAAGTCGAAGTCGATCCCCCGGGGGTACTGCGCGACCGAGAAGCCGTTCGAGATGACGTAGTCGTCGCTCGTCCTGAAGCGCTGCAGCGTGCAGTCCTCGCCGCACAGGTGGGCTATCTTGGTGTACTGCCACGGGAGCGCGATGTGCCACCCGCCGCCGCGGTAGTGGTGCAGCGAGAGCGGCGCGATGCCCGACTCGTAGAACCCGCTCGGATCTCCATACAGATCCAGCTGCCATAGGTCCCACAGGGTCGTCAGCTTGACCTCGGAGTTCTCGTAGATGCACTTGCGGAGCAGGACGTCGCCCTGCGGGCCCCAGCCGGTGTTGGCCTGCCGGATCTTCTCGGGCGTCTTGCAGCTGTCGTAGTCCTCGGTGATCTTCTTGGCCAGGGGGACGCTCAGGAACACGCCGCCGCCGCCAAAGGCCTGGGCGCCGTGGCGGTCGACGTTGTTGGCGTCTTCGGATAGCGTGCCGATGTACATGGGCATCGTGTGGTCGTACTCCTCGAACTTCTCGATCAGCGCGTTGGGGGACGGGAAAAAGGTGTCGTCGTCGCAGGTAACGACCCATTTGCGGCCGGGCCTGTCCGGATGGTTGTACAGGGTCGGCACGAGAGTCAGATAGCGCACCGCCATCTCCATGGACGAGTCCGACTGGTACACGTCGACATCGATGCCGGCAGCATCCAACCGCGTCCACGCATCGATCAATTCCTCCTCGCTCGCGTCGAGCAGTAGCAGGACAAGCTTGCCGCCGTTGGAGTTGCCCTTGCCGTCGGTCAGCCAGTAGGTCCACTCGTGGATAGAGCTGGTCCGGGGGTCCTTGAAGCGCTTGTACGTGGTCGACACGCCGAAGATGAAGTCCGAGAAGTTTGCCGTGTTGGGGTAGGGGGACTTGGTGACGGGCACGACAAGCGGCTCCTGGCAAGTGTGTTGGTGATACCTGGGCGACTGCTTGGTCACGTCCACGACCTGAGGTTTTTCAGGCAGGAACTTCTGGTCGAGCTTGGTGACGGATTTCCGCTTGACGTCTTGACGGCTGATCTTGACGTAGCGCTTGGTGTACTCAAAAGACGTGGAAAGTCCGTACTTGTCTTGTAACAAGAGCAGCTTCTCCATGTCGTAGTCACAGGTCATGGCGTGGGACGTATTGGTGTAGACAACCGGGGTTGCGTGTTCCGTCTCAGTTTGGTCCTCACCGGCGTCGTCGTGTTCTGCTGGACGGTCCACTGTCTTTGGATCTTGTTTGTCCGTCGCCAAGGGCTCTTGCGTTGATATGGATGCCTTGGCAGCATTTGCTGTCTTCACTATGGCGTTCTTCACGTCCATCGAGTCGGACCTCAGCATCGTGCCCAGTAGTAGGAGCAGCATGACCGAAAGCACCACGGCTTTCGCAACTGGATTGCGCATGTTGAAGCACCGATGCACAGGGGCGGGCATCTTGGCACCCATAGCGCCAGACACGACGCTGATGTGTTGGTCGAGTTAAAACAAATCTGCTCGCCGCCGCGGAGCCGAGGCCGGTCTGCCGTACAAACGGGACCAAGGCTCGTATTCGCAGAGGCTGAGGTAGTAATTTAAGGCTACCTCAGGTAACAGTTGATCGAGTCACTATTTGCGTGCTTGGGGGTGAAGCCGCAAACTGCGTATCAGAGTGTTCTTCTCGGTCCGTCGTCCAGGTCTAAACGAGTGTAGTGATATCACTGAATGTGTGACTTATAAACGATTGTAGTTACAGCATCGACACTTCGGATAGATGCGCCGGTAGAAGCTGGACACTTAAGCAAGGCTTAAGAGAGGAAACGAGCGGAGGAGGAGAAAAAGACATGCGTCTGCCGAAGAGAGACGACGATAAGGTTGGGAGGGGAGGCGAGGACGGAAAAGGCGTGGTGCTAGCAGTAGAAAATGTACGTACCCAGGAAAAGAGAGTATCGAGATAGTGTCGAAAAAGGGTAAAAACGTGCTTTTAATTAGCCAATAACCGGGGGGTACAAGTTCCCTAGTTCGGGACTGGTTTAGTAGCCCTGGTAGCCTGCAGAAAAAGGAGATGGAGGGGGGCGATCGCTCCTGTCCAAACAAGGAAGGCTTCTGGAGAGACTTTTGCATGCACTGTGTTACTTGTACCTCCCTTTCCAAAGCCGCGCAAGATCAGTGGAGATAAACTGGAGGGGGGGGGGGGGGGGGGGGGGGGGGGGGGGGGGGGGGGGGGGGGGGGGGGGGGGGGGGGGGGGGGGGGGGGGGGGGGGGGGGGGGNCGTCCCGCACCCCCCCTATCCCACCCCGACCAAAAACACCTTTTAAAAAATTTTCAACCCACAACCCCTATCGTCCTGAGCCGCTGAATGTCTCGCAAGTTTCGAGTCGAGCAAGCGAGTGCGGACATATTTGCATGACTGGTAACCTGATTCTGGAGAGATGCCCCCAGCAGCCCCAGGAAGAAATACAAGGTAACGACCTGGAGGCTAGCCGAGGGGCGACACCGGAATAGCGTTGTGATATTGGCCCTCATGTCGAAATGCATTTCTGGACTTAATCGAGATGATCCTCCAATCACGACGCCCGCAGAAATCAAATCAGCTTCCATTGAATCGATTCTTCAAGCCAATCTGCACGTGGGGCATTGCCAAGGCCTGCAGATTGGCCAGACCACCTGCTAGCGTGCTGAGCTAAGGTACTCTAGGTAACTTCCAGTGGGTACCTGCCTTACCTTATTCAGTGAAGGGAAGGTACCGAGCTAGACGGACCGAAATTGCGTCACTTGGAAGCCATCTCGCCATCTCGCCAGCAAAGACACCATGGATTGCACTTGCATGACCTGGACGAAGCTAAGTCGTTGCGCGTTAAATTCGACAAGCTTCTACGCCGGAGATACTCGCGTGGACAGCAGTGTGTTGCTACAAACACGACATTGATGATTATTCCGAAGGTTTGACCGGTAACAAACGCATTCATCGACACATCAAACCGTCCCAAGTCGGTCCTGGGTACGCGTCGGTAGTTCTGTCGATCAGTCCTCGGCAGGTATCCGACACAAGTTTCTTGGCAGGTTTTCCAACTCCTGAACATCTCTGATCCACCGCCCCATCGATGCGAAAGTTTGCTCACGAAGATCGTATCTGCTTCTCCTGCAGTCCTGTCTTGACGTCTGGTATGCTCGCCTCCACAGCTTCTATTTCCGAACGAGCTGTGGAGAGACACTGTTTGACTGCCGGTGAGGCTGTGCGCCAAGTTCTGCAAGTCTTATGTTCCTGGATCCGCAAAGATCTGCGATGGAGCAATTCTCCCCTTTCGACATGCTTGAAACCGAGATTATGGAGCACTCGTCTCCGTCAAATGGTCAATCACTCCCACCGTGGAGATGCCAGTTGATGCGTCGCTGAAACATGGCGCGCAAAAGAGAGAGTCAGCATGTGGACTTGGATCTGGCGATCACCGTCCTCTCCCAGTTTTCATCTTGATAGTGACCTGACACTTCAAGATGACGTGCCCATCTTTTCGGGGCTTATCGGTATTTGGAGGTGATCGACAGCCTTGACACGAAAATAATACAGTTAAGTCAAAAGTTTACTACGCAGTACACGGTACAGTGGCATGGCTTTTTCCGTGTATTTTAGCGACATCAACTACACTACCTCGTGCTGTTCCCTTGCGGTGGTGCCCTCGAAGGCACGAGGTAGCGTGAACAAGCACCTCTTGTGGACCCTGAACATTCCCCGTACAACTGTCGTACGTGTGTCAGCTCGATCCACGATGAAAAAGAAGCATGCAGACACGAGAACTCTCAGGTTGATGAGTCTACGTCACACCACAGTACAAGGAAGCCTTGGTTGTTTGCATCTTGGAGACCACTAAGCGTCGTCTGTCGTCAAGTCCTTCGCCCGATGGGTTGGAAGTTGAATCATCAGGTTTTAGTCGATAGGCCGTTTGACGCTGGTGTTCGTTTCTCGCCGACCTCATATGATCCCTCACTTTTCCCTTCTCCGATTTCACTTCATCTACTGCGTAGAAAGTGATTCGAGCCTCCTGACACTCGCAGCAAACAAAGATGCAGGCCCTCTCATCAAGTGTGTCGTGACCTTGCAGGGCTCCCCGGTCCTACGCCAGCGGTGCCAAGCGACCGTTAGGACCCTTAATCGCCAAGCCATCAGCTGTGGCCTAGATCTGGAACAAGCGTCAACACCGATGGCAACAGTTGTGCAACAAGTGACAAGAGCTGTACAACGCAAACACATGTTCGATAGCCATCTGTTTGCGCTTCTTACCTGCGCCGTGGTACTTTCTTTCAACGGGCCGCGGCACCTTGCATTGCTTCGGCAAGTCCATGTCGAAACAGTGATACGGATGGCCAGACGCGATTATGTCGGCCGTTAAACGTAGCTTCACATGGAAACCTCTCGACGCAGTGACAGCACTCCCCATGCCGAATCCGCTGAGATGAAGCTATGCCAACTATCTTGTATATTCGTGGGTCCAATGCCTTTCTAACGGTTGAAAGAGACTAATGAATACTATCATTTGCCCTGGTCCCTATCACCCGTCCATTTGATGCCTGCCAACCTTGTCGCGGCTCACCAGGAACAGAGGTATATCGGGAAATCAGGCTTAGACGAGGCCATCACTCAAACGTCCAGTCTAAGCGCCCAGTCCTTCCTCCCTCTCAATCTCCTCCTTGCTCGGGCTCCATTTGTCCTGGAGGCTCTTGTCCAAGGTGTGAGCAAGCACGTCCTTGCTCCACCACTCGCCCCAGCTGGTCAGGAAGATCTGGTCCGGGTCATCCGGGAAGTCGGTCACCGTCAGGGCGCGGAGGATGTTGGAAGCACCTGCCGCGTAAGTAAGTAAAGAGTGTCAGCGAGAAGTATCGCCACCCGGAGAGTCAGTCGGGGCATTCTTACCCTCAGAGATCGGCTTAGCATCAGGCATATTTGCCGGTATCTCAGTCCCAGAACCTCGGCCAAGGCCGGTTCCGGGGATGAGGCCCGGAGAGACGGCCACGACTGTGCAAGAACCGGCGAGGTGACGCCTCCACCAGTGCGCTCCCAGCAACTGAACGAATTTCGTCTCGCCGTAGAGCGTGAAGGGTTCGGCGCCCGAACCAGCGTGCAGGTCTTTCTCCAATGTCTCTTTGATCAAAGAATGCACCGTCAGCTTAAGATATTGTCAGTCCAATATGATGTTTCTTCACGTACCTGGTATTGCTCCGCGGATTACCCCAGAAGACACCACGACGACGCGGGACTTTGACGCCACCAGCTTGTCCTTCAGCAGATGGATCAGATAGTGCTGTGCTAGAACACGTCTCAAGTTAGCAGCCGGCAAGGCAAGGAAAGCTTCGGGATGTTGGTGAAGGTGGTCTCGTACATAGGTGGTTGATGACGTAGCTCTCGCACCACTTCGCCTGGCGCTGGCCGGGTTCCTCTTTGGCCTGGGTCGCCGCGGCGTTGAGCAGCAGGTAGTCGAGCTTGTCCTGGCCGAGCGTGTCGAGCGCCTGCTGGGCAAACGACCTGACCGTTTTCAGATCAGACAGCTCGAGAGGGAGGATGGCCAGGCTGTGCTTCGCACGGTCGTAGGCTACATCGTCGTATGCCTTCTGGGTCCTCGCCGTGTCTCTGGCGCCAAGGATGACCCTGTACGCCTGGCTCTGACCGAGGAGCTGCTTGATGGCTTCGAAGCCCTATGTCCAAGGTGCATTAGAAGCATTGTTTACTTGTCGTGTTGCAGCTCACTTACCAAGCCGGAAGAGACTCCGGTGGCCACGATGGTCTTTGCTGCGAGAGACATTGTGTTGATATTACACGACTGGTCTGGATGCACTACCGGTTATGTTCTGGAATGGCTATATCGACTGTACTCTTCAACTTCGATGACTGACAAGCGGAAGTGGGGAGATCATCAAGTGTTTATGCAAGTTGGCACAGCAGGCAGAGGTGGAATGCGCAACCACGGCGGCACAAGGAGTTAAGCAAACGCCGCACGCTAATTTCAAAGCAATGGAATTCCGCCAAGTACAGCTCCAGATGTTACGTTTGTCCCAGACATGCTGAGAAATCAGGATGCAAAGCACATGCAAGGGCTGCAGAATCACTTCAGTAACGATGGTCGGTGAGAGTACAGGGGGCGGAAACATGATCGATTTGATTCCATATAGCGACAAAAGGGGCTTAACGGCCAGAAAACCACCAACACCAACTCCAGACCATAAGCATAAAGCATTAGCAGACGAGCAGTAGCAGCACGACCACAGCAAGTGCAAAAGAGAGAGCTCCAATCATATTTCCAATCAAGCGCTCCAGGGTATCTTTTCTGTCGAACTTGAATCAAAGCGAACCACTCAAGTGAAAGCCATCACCGCCGGACCAGAGCGTCAGCGAACCGGCATCAAAGTAACACCAACATCGTATACCGCATCACTCCCCACTCCTCCCTGCCACACCCGCACATCAAAAGGCAGCCTTTGCCTTACCCTTGTTCCCCTGCATCAGCGCCAGGTACTCGGACCGCTTCCGGATCAGAAACGCCAGCCCGAGCATGTAGTCGGTCGTGTACGCGCGTGCCGAGGTGTGCATGAGCGGCTGGACGACCCGCCCCGCGAGCCGCTCGGCCGTCATGCCGTTGCGGTCGGCCGCCTCGGCCACGTCGGCCCACAGGTTGAGCAGCAGCTTGAGCAGGTTCCTACCGGGCCCGCGAACGCCCAGCAGGGCCTCCTCCCAGAAGTCCAGGCACTGGTCCGTCCGCGACCCGTTGCTGACGGTCGCCTGCCGCGACAGCGATATCCACCGCCGCGCCACCGACTCCGGCACCAGCGGTTTCGGTAGTTCCGACAGGTACGCCAGCACCAGGTCCGCGGCCTCGTACACCGTGAACCACTCCCAGTCGACGTCCTCGCCGTACGTGGGGCCCTCGGAGAACAAGCGCCGCAGCGCGGCGAGCCGTCGCGCGTCGCCCGGCTCGCCGAAGATGTCGGGCACGCCGACGCCCTCGTCCGTGCCGCTCGTGATGAAGTGCACGCACTTGTACACGCAGAGCGGGAAGTCGCGGTGGGACGTGTTACTGTTGTTGCTCTTACTCCCGGTGGTGTGCCGCGTCCGGGCGGACCCGTGCGCGACCTGCAGGGACTTCTGGAGGGACACGCCGAAGACGGCGTTGGGCTCGTTGTCCGTCTCCGCGACGGCCTCCTCGGCCGCCGCCTTGAACATGGGGAGGGACTTGAGCGTCGAGGACATGCGCCTGCTGCCCCGGCGGACGAGACCGCCGCCGGGCCGCGTCTCGCCGCCGCTGCTGCTACCGGGGGGGACCAGCGTGCTCGGGGCGGCGGTGCTGGCGGACGTGGAGGGCCGGGAGTCGACGGTCCGGATCGAGGCGGCGGAAGAGGTGGACAGGGAGCGCTTCTTGGGGCTGCCGAACATGCGGCCTATGAAGCTGCGCTTGATGGGCGGGGGCGGCTCGGCCACCTCGTCGCCGGCGGTGATGGTCGTCACGAAGGTGTAGCCGCCCGGCGTGAGGGTTAGGGAAGGCCGTCGCTCCGTGGCTATCGGCGGGGGCGCCGCACTGCTGACAGAGAGGGATCGGCGCATGTTGCGGGGCGGCGGCGTCGGGGGCCGGTTGGTGGGCATCTCCTTGAGCTCGTCTAGCAGCTCGTCTATCTCTTCGATCGGGAGGGCGAGGTCGGGGGTGGCGGGGGAGGGCTTGAACGGCGCGTCGTCGCCCATCTCGATGGCGCTGTCGGGCGCGTCGCTCACGGACTTCATGGAGGACGAGGCGTGGTCCGAGTCCAGGTTGATGCCTGTCGTCTCGGCGTAGAGCTGTAAAGCGTCGAGGTAGCTCCGCAGCGCGGCATTCTTCTGGAAGTCGCCTTGCAGTCTTGTTGATAGTCGGCCCATCTCCTCCACCGTCTTGGATATGTTCCTGCTCACGTTCGAGGCCTCGGTCGGGCTGTTCCTTCCAGAGTCTTTCTCGGCCGCAGAGGTAAAGGCGACCAGATCCAGGGCTAGGCCTAATGTCGACTTGTACCCATCCAGCGTCAACCGCAGCTTAGCCATGTGTGACTTTGTCGCCGCCCATCGGAGCTTCTTCGCCTGTGTCGAGAGCTCGCTGCTGTTCAGCACCATCACGTATCCTTCCAGCTCGTTGATCACGGCGGTGCAGTGCTGCAGTACAGTCGGCGTCCGCGAGGCCAGAGGGTCGGGGAAGGAAGCAGCGTCATCTTTGAGCAGGTCAAGGACGCCGTCGAGGGAATGCAGCTCGCCCGAGAGCGCATCTAGTTCGGCGCGGGACTCTCGCACATCTCGCACAAAGGCGCCGAGAGCAGTCGACGTCTTGGCGATGGCATTGCTCAGTGCGAAGCAGCCGGTGGTGATTGATCTGTCCATTGCTGTTAACGACCTTGATGCTCACTTACACGGCCCACATTGACCGTTGAAAGACGAAGTCCAGAGAGTTTGTGAGGAACACCAGAGACGACGAGCTTACATCCAGTCCATGCTGACCGATCTTTCTGCGAACTCGGTTGCACTGCTGCTGTGTCACCGTAAGCCTTTACAGAAAGCCCCAATAGGTTTGTTCGCGCCCGTCTCGGCGTGGCCAGAACCAAAAAGCTGCAGTCTGCAAGTAACGCTATAATATCGATAGTGCCGTCCGAAGAAGTGGAAGCTGAGCAGCCCTCAGCTCGTGGCAAACAAAGAGCAAAAGGGGACCTTAAAAGAATCAATAGCTCCACGCAATGCAGATGCATCCATTCAGGCCCATCCCACACTCTCCCCCCCCAGTCCTGTTCCCCCTCTCGGGCATTTTCTCGACCATGCTCCAGGATTACCGTTGATCGTACTGGAGGCCTATCACCAATAGCCCCGCTGACTGCAGGGTCAGTCACAGTACGCGGGCGACTGGGCTGCCCTGACTGCATCCACCCCAGTGCCACCGCACCTTAGCGAGCACAAGAGCTGCAGCTACCCGTCGCATGTGGACTGCTTGCGGTGGACATCCAATTTCTCTTCAGGCCCCCTACCCCGGTGTTTCCGTGGTCCTCGTGGCCTCACCGCCAGCGAAAAGGCCTTTGTTAGCCCCTTATCATCTCTTTTTCTCGTGTGGAAACTCTCAACGGCTTTTTCATTCCTGTTTCTTTTTCTTTTTCTTTTTCTTCACCGTTGTGTTCAAGGCGGGGAAAACCTCCCCTGAACTTTCGATTTTCACATTCCCTGTCGATCTGCCGAGGCCACGAAGAGAATTGAAGGGCACCGAGGGGGAGCCGCCACTAACACCAACATGTGCAGGGTTGCGAACCAAGTCTAACGAATTTCGCCGCTACATGATTGGTCCAGCAGCGGTCCAGGACCGTCGCTCGCTATCATCGTTGGGTAGGATCGCCGAACTTCAAACTTGATGGCGATCATGCCACTTGGTGTCCCGGTGTTCCCCTACTGTGGTAGAGGAAGTCCGTGCTTGTGAAAGTGAGGGGAACGAGGGGCTCGTGCCGAGGATTCTGTAGAAGCTTTCTTCTGCTAGCTGCCCCGGAGCTTGCTCGCCCGTCCCCGATGCCGTCGATAAGGTCGTGCCGGACGGATGGCCATGGCGGGCAGTAGTCCGGCACTCGGGCCTCCCGCTCCAACCTTGGAGGGTCCTGCTGACTTTGCTGAGGTTGGACTGTGTGGCTCAATTGGGTTTAAGCCACGCACGGGCAAGGTGTCAACGCAGCTGGTTTCATCCAGACTTCTCATCACATTCCCACGACCTGGATGTTGTTCCTCAACACTAAGCATGCCTGGCATGTTGGATGATAAGGACAATGCACGACGCTTTTGATACTGCAGGTTCAAAAATAGAACCGTCACCAACTGAACTAGTACTGAACTAGCAGAATTACTGTAAGCGACAATTGTCGAAGCTGGGATACAACAAAGCAAACATGCATTCAGCAGGGTTCTCAAGCCACATCCAAGCTTCAACGAGGCACAGTGTTTCAGACGCTATTGCGGTACCGAGAAAAGCTAGAGCTTCGAGTATCTCGGGAGCTCCGAAGGATTACCAAATATCAACTTACGCGCAATGTGTAACATTGGAGGAACATGTTGGTCGAAATCACTATGATATTGCATGTAGTTGCGCCTCTGTCTATAAACCAAATCCAAATACCCGGTCAGAAACACACCTCATCCATATACATCTTACATCCCAGCAACTAAGATACCCAAGCGAACACTTCAAGACTGATTCCTCCTCGCCGCAAGCTTGTTGAGGATAGCCAGCGGCGGAGGCGGCAGCGCCACCCGCGGGTCCACCCCGATGAAGACGACGAACGGCCCGTCCCCGCAGGGGTCGACGGCGAGGCACACGCCGCGCTCCTCGAAGCACATGGGGTGGCCGAACTGCTGGTGGATCTCGTACCGGAGCCGGCGGACGGGCATCTCGCGCAGCTCCTGCATGGTCCTGCTGCCGCCGCCGAACCTGACCGGGCGGTCGACGAAGCCGCGCATCGACCCCCAGTGGCGGCGCTGGCGCTCCGACCGGCGCGACGACGTCTCCCCGTGGCCCTCGAACGCGCGCCGGCACGTCCAGCACCCGCCCGCCTGCAGGGTGGCGGCGAACCGGCACCGCTCCACGGTCGCGTCGTTGCGCCGGGAGCCGTCGGCCGCGTGCTCGGGCCCGCACTCGTGCAGGTGCCACCGCTCCCAGATGTCCGTGTTGATGGTGTTGGAGTCCCACGTCGAGAGCTCCTGGGCCAGCCACTCGGCTTCCTCGTCGGTCAGGGCCGGCGCGCGCGCGCTGGCCTGCGTCAGGGTCTGGTCGAATGCCGAGGGGGTCGGGTCGGTGGACGCGGATGCGGCACCGGCACTGGCACCGGCACTGGCACTGCGACCGGCACTGCGACCGGCACTGGGACCTGCACTGGTACTGGGACGGCACTGGCACTGCGACCGGCACTGGCACTGGGGCCGGCACTGGGACCGGCACTGGGACCGGCACTGGCACCGGAACCGGAGCCGGAGCCGGAGGCTCCCGCTGTGCCAGCACCGTCGCCGTTGATCCGCTGGAGGGCTTCAAGGAGCGTCCGGTTGAACGCCGAGTCGCTGACCTCGATCTCGGCACGGCGCCGGGCGAGAAAGTACTCTTTGGTGGCCTTGTCGAAGCAGTCGTCGCAGTACAGCGCTCCGCGCGGCGCAAAGAAACTGTAGGCTAGTTTCTCGTCCGAGCTTGACCCGTCGTCGCTGGAGTCGGGGTCTGAGGGGGACTCGTCTGAGGTCTCGCGGAGAGGTGAGCGCTGGTCTTCGCCATACTCGTCGTATTCATCCTCTTCGGAGTCGTATGAACCTTCCTCCTCGTCGTCCTCATCTCCGTCTTCGTCTTCATCGTCTTCCTCGTCGTCATCGTCTCCATCGTCGTCGTCTCCGTCGTCTCCCTCGTAATCATCGGAATTTGCAGACTCTTCCTCCTCCTCGTCACCTGCAGCCTGCTCGTCCCACACGTCGTCATTGTGCGACGACTTCTCAGCCGAAGAGGGTTCCCCGGAGCCGCTCTTAGTCTTTCTAGTGGGCGTCACAGGGCTCTTAGAGGACCCAGTCTTCTTGGGAGAAGGTGTGGACTTGGGAGGCGACCCAGAAGACCGCTTCTTCTCAGCAGGTCTGCCCTCGTCGGCGTCATCGTCATCGTCACCGCGAGTTCGCTTCTTGGACTTGGACGGAGACTTGGATGGGGACTTGGTTGGGGACTTTGTCGCTGGAGATGGTGTCCTTGGAGCCGACTGCTGGGCCGGAGATGCGCTCTTAGCAGGAGTGGGCTCCTTAGCAGGAGTGGGCTCCTTAGCTGGAGTGGGCTCCTTAGCTGGAGCAGCCTTCTTAGCACGAGCAGCTTTCTTAGCAGGAGCAGCCTTCTTAGGAGCAGCCTTCTTAGCGGGAGCGGCCTTCTTGGAAGGGGCGGCCTTCTTAGCGGGAGCAGGAGCTGTCTGCTTGTTAGCAGCCGCTGTCTGGCTACGGGTGCCACGCGCCGGCGGCAGATTCGCTTTTGTCTGGCTACGAGTGCAGCGCGCTGGCGGAAGATCCGAGAAGTCCGTCATGGTGGTCACTGTTGCCCCTGAGCTGTCGGTAGGTCGTATCAGGAGCAATACAACTGTGGTCAGGATGTGGATATGGTGTCTGAATACGTGTCAAAGGTCGAACTAATAATAGGGTGAACTTTCAGAGGATGCATCCACTGTTCTTGTCGTCGTCAAAGGCTGGTCGCGTATCTGTTGGTTTGAAGCAATGTGAAGGATGATATCTGACCGATCAAGTTGATACCCGAGTCTGGAGTTGATATATATACTCGAGCCGGCGTCGCATCCCGTATGCTTCTCCTCGTGTCCAAGTTGGAAGTCCGTTCGAGGTCAGCAGTCCGTTTCCTTGTCCGTCATGTCGAACAAAGCTGAAATGCTTTCAAATGAATCTGGACAAAAGGGGTCCCTCGACTGGAGGTATTATAGCTCTGCTGTTCCAAAAATAGCCGGGTCTCTTCATTGTCCAGAGACCAAAGAGACTCGACGCCTTTGAAGGTATACGGAAACGTCGCTGACAGGTTGTTGCCGCCATGAGAACGACCGTGGATGAAGTTCATCTACGCAATTGACATGCGTCATGTGAGAGGCTGTGTAAGTGATCGCTTACTGTCCGTTCGACCATGGCCAATTCTCTGAGACTTCAATTAGCTTTGATATTGTGAGTAAATATATCTACAAGGTGCCAATTAGGGTCTAAAGAGTCTTATTATTCTCAGAGCGAATCAAGACACTGGTCTAGGGAGTTGCAACTCTGATAAGAAGCAAGAGGAGGGAGGAATACGCAAGAGGTAATGGTACTGAGTAGGGTAACAGATAGAAGATAGATTAACGTCCGTGATATCCTCACATACATACTCCCGCGCCCAAGAGCATGTCTTGGAGAAAAATATAAAACATCAGGGCAACAGAAACCCCCCCCACGCGTGTGCTCTGCCATTCTTCGCCGTGAAACAAGACCGACACTAAATCTTCAGCTCGCCAACGAGGGACTTGTACCCATCCAGCACATCCGCGCCGCGCTCCCGGCTCCTAGGCTTGAAGTCCATGAAGAAGGTGCTCGGCTCGAGGATGACGTGGCTGTTGGTCGCCTGCGTGTCGATGGGGACCGGATCGCCGGTGCGCGGGCAGATCTTGGGACCCATGTTGAAGGCCCACAGCACGCCGGCGCCGAAGCAGAACATCTCGTCGTCCACGATGTTGTTCCCGAGACAGGTGCGCCGGCCCCAGCCGAAGGTGTGCATTCCCTGGCCCTCGCGGAAGTTGGGGTACCGCGAGAGCGGCTCTTGGTAGGTCGGCCAGCCGGGCTCCAGCCAGCGCTCGGGGCGGAAGTTCTCTGGGTCGGGGTACTTGGACTCGACGCGGTTGATGCTCCTTTGGTGGGGTTAGCATGACCAGCCAAGTCTGGGCATCTCAAGACAGAGAAGTATAACTCACCATTCGCAGGCTAGGATGATGGTACCCTTCTTGATATGCACACCCCGATACTCATCGTCCTTCTCGGCCTGGTGAGGAACACCTACAAAGTATCACAGTGTTAGTTACCGGTTGTTCCGCTTGACAAGTAGAAGACCAACGTACCAAGTGGTACACCAGAGCGCCACCTGACCGTCTCCTTAAGACAGGCCCTCACGGTGGGCAGATCGGCAAAATCCTTCGTAGTCGGCATGCGGTTGCCGCACACGCGGTCGATCTCTTCCTGTGCCTTGCGCTGCCACTCCGGATGGAGTGCCATAGCCATGAGGAAGAACTTGAGTGGCCCTGAGATGGTAACGACACCGACGAGGTTGAAAAAGCCAATCATACAGCATGCGAAGACTTCCTGGTCCTCGGTCTGGACCAAGTCGTGGTTACCCTCGCGCTGAAGCTGCTCAAAGTACCGGTACGCCCATGTGTCGTTGGGAAGCTCGCCTCTTAACATGCGATCCTTAGCTAGGCGGTAGTTGTTGACCCACCAGGCGCGCTGTTCCGCCTCTCGCTTCACCTCGAACTTCTTCCAGGGGTTGATAGGGAAAGGCAGATGCCAGATAGGCGTCATGGTATTGGTGATTGGGCCGGATACGCTCATGCAATGGAGCGTCATGTCTGCGCTCTCGCCGTTTGTCTTGCCTTGAGTTGCGTCGTCCCAAGCCAGCCGACTCATCACTCGACCGCAGAACTCGCGCGTGTAGTCCAGGAATCGCGACGGATCCATCAGCATCAGCCCTAGGAACCGGGCGGTCTCCTTCTCCACATGGCCGTAGAAGTGGTTACGATGCGACTCGGCCATGGCGGCATGAACCCATTTCCGCTGGCGAGTCCAGATATCTACTTCTTGTCAGCAGCTGTCGGCAGTTTCCAGCGGCGCTATCCTTAGACATGAACATACCATGCCGGTCCATCAAGGCCACGTACGCGGGGCCCTCCTTGTGCCGGAAGAGTGATCTAATCTGAGGCCGTCCAGAATAGATATGTCCTCGCTTCACAAGCAGCTCCTCGGCAATCTTCTCATCCGAGACAATGATGAAGGGCTGATCCAGCATCCTGGTTTGGTAGATCGGTCCGTAAATGTCTGCCCATTCCTTGAACTTCAACCACATGGAAAACCTGGGGAGATCATGTACGCGGCCGACGATAGGAAACAGCCTGGGGCCTGGAAACTTGGCCGGAGCGCCGAGCTTCTTCTTCTTCCATGTCAGGACCTGCTGGACGGCGGAGAACAGAAGACTAGGAATTGCGAGATACAAGAGAATCAGAGCAAAACTCTCCATATTGTCTGGATGTGGAGGTTGCTGCGACAAAGAAGGCGGCGAGGAGGGTTTAAGCGCTTATGTTTGTTTGGTGGCTTGCCTGCTTGGCTTGACAAACAAAGGCCGTTGGGCTAGCCGAGCAAGGGATGGTTCTGATGCTTGCTAGAGAGGCGCTCGTCGACAATCGTAAAATCCGAGAAGATCTGGAGCGAACTTCTAGTCCGTACCTGACCTAACTTCCAATCACAGCCAAATGACTGTTTGCTGAAGAAGAGGCGTAGGCAAGATATCACAAAATGTCAAATCATAACCGCAGGGGTTTGCTGCAATCTGCGAAGCCTTTCTCAAAGGCCAAGCATCGCAGTCCCAGATGAGCGGGACACGTCTTGACCTTCTTATACTAGGCAAATATTCTTTCCCCTCCGGTCCGGGTTTCAACCTCAGAGGTCCGGCCTTCTTAGACTAGACCCCAGGGGTCGACCGCTGATGACATCCATGCCTCTTCGGCTAACCCCCCCTGCCGCATTAGGCATGTCTGACCTCCTCCAAGCAGGTCAGCACCATACGAGCCCGAAGGGCACGAACCATCTCATCCGCGTTAAATTTCGCAGACGCACTGATAAGCGACAGACGAGGTGGCTCGATCGGATGGGCTTCCCTGCATCCGTCTGCCATGCCTGGTTCTGGAGCCCAGACGGTGTGCGAACGAGACCAGCATGCCAACTGGAGGGTGCGGTACGAGGTGTGGAGAGAGTCCGTGAACGAGCGGCTCATCCTTCAGCCTGTTGCTGGGCATGGGGTAGCAGTATCCTGGTTTATGGGAATACCGGGCGAGAAGGACAGGAAGGTCGCTGTAGCCTGCACGCTTCTGCATCGGAGAGTTCTTGGCTCGTTGCTTGTCCGGCCCAAGGGGCAATTTGCCATAGTGCTAGCTCGTAAGGGGCGATTCAGGCTATAAGGGACGACCTGCTTCAGCAGGTCGACAGAGCGTATGCCAGTCACAAGCTTGCACGGGCGGTCCAGTCCCGCGGGGCATGCGAACCAAGAATAGGCCAGGAGAGTAAAAGCCATTCGCTCTGACGATTTGATGTTTCCGGGGCTGTTGGTTCTTTGCTGTTTTTCGTTTCGTGCCGTGCATCGTTTGATGCCACGCCGTGGGATGTTAATCTAACACCCACCCTGTCTGCCGACACGACCGTAGGATTCCGCCCTCCGCAATGACGATCCGGACCCATTAGCTACCAAATACAATCAGTGACCCAGGTTGCTCAGCCTTGCATATAGGTTGTGGTTATTCCTGGTTTTCTGGTGGTCCACATGTTAAATCTCCGTGTCTTTCACGGCCCCCTCGCTGTGCTACGCTGCTCGACAACGATAATCTTCGAGGTGCAAACACTCGCTTCGCTCGCCAGAGCTCTATGAGAGAATTGACTTGGCGCTGACCGTCAAGTATTGCGTGAGCTGACATTTGATGAACGCTTAATGCCGCCCAGAGTAATCAAGTCTCAGGACATTGGATGGGGAAGTCCGGAGACGAGTCCGTTCGGCAACGCAGGCCGAGAGTGAGCACTTCCATTTGCTAACTGGCAATTGGCTCATCAGGGCGGATAATATAACCAAGCGGATGTCGCACAGGGCGTTTCGACCATTCCCCTGGGTCTCAGCAGCGAATATCGAGTCGCGACTGCGATCGCGAAGCTTGCTGGGAGGGCATGATTATGCGTGAAGTTCCAATATATCCGAGCATCGCTTACTGCGAATCGTTCTCCAAACTGCCATCGAGACATCGACTGCGGCCGTATCTTCTCACTGCTGTAGATAGAAGGAACCGAACAAGTTGGGCCGGCACCGAAGCCTGCAATCGACCACGTTGCAGGTCGCATGAACGCCAATAGCCAACCAAGTGAACTTTGGCCCGGTGGGCGATAGATGGGTAGCAGCCGCGTATTCTTTCCCATCTCCGTGCTGCTGATAATCGAAAGCACGTCAGGGTTGGGCTTCTAGGCGGTGACAAGGTGAACTGGAAGTAGACCCATCAGCATGAACAGGAACACCCCGATGGTGTAGAGTCTGCGTATGCTTAAATTCCCGACAGGCTTCTGTCCATCTGCAAAAATATGGATAGAAGCATGTAACTTGAAGGTTGAGCAAGCTCGACAGCGGCTGGAGGTGTATCGAGCTTCCTGCAGTATTCCTCATTCTCCTCCCACAGAGAGATATATTACCCCAAGTATAGACTGGTACAGAAACTCCTCGAAGCCGAGACGGGCTAGACGAGTATTTCGGTCCCGTATGTGATTGAGTAAGGGGTCTCGCCCTGATACCTGGTATCAGCATCCCGCCATCTCGGGCCCATGTTGTCGGTGGCATGCCGTCTCTTCACGTGACAGGAAGGACACCAGCTGCCTCTATTATAGTAAGAGGCACATCTCTCGTCTCCTTCCACTCATCGTTACACGGTTTAGTACCGGTCCCGGCTTCGACGCTACCACGGTGCCGATTTGCACATGCCGTCTTGTGTTTGCAGTTGCTGACAGGTGATTTGAGCTTGTCGTCGGGCCCTCCCGCGACCGACTACGCTCTTTCGGTCCCAAGGGATTGTAGATTCTCAGAGGTGTCTGCTGGAGATACGTAGGTAACCTGGGCAATGAAGTGAAGCAGCGCAGTCTTGCGGAAGGTGGGTCTTACTCTGAGTGGGTCACAGTCCATTTTGTAACTCAAGGTACCGACAGCTAAGTAGAACGTCGCCATACGGACTGAATGGATGAATATAGGTACGAAAGGCTTCATGTCCTCTGCAGCTTGACAATGATAGAAGATCGCGGTGCTGCTGTCGTGACTTGAGATATAGCTGGTAATGGATTGTCGCCAAGCGAAGCACGCTGTGTTGGCCAAGACTACCAGTCCCATCTTTCGACGCTCCATAAAAGGCGTCTTCACGTTCTGAGGCGTATATATGGGCGGTCACTCTTCCTCATGTCGCAAGCAAGTCGCGATCACAACGAAAAAAAGGCCAGTCAGACGTCCACCAACACCCTTCCCGCCGAAACACCCACAAAGGGCGATCATGCGGGAACAAAGATCATCGCAAACTCTCTGAGGCGAGAGTCGTAGTATGCTCACTCTAAGGTGCCGGGGATATAACTCATCAACCTGGGTGGGATCTGTGGCTTTCGTGGAAAACCAAGAGAGGAACGACGACTAAATAGAGATTCTATGAAGTACTGTTGTGATAGTGGTTAGCATTGCTGTACAGACGTGGGAGATGATATCCCATGTTGGGGTCTGGTGTGAACTCACTTGTCGAACATGAGAAAAAAAAGAAGAAAGGTCGAAAGGTGCAACTTGTCAGAAAGGTTATATATGTGGTGTAGGTGGTCCGTGCGTGGCTGCACTCAGTCGCAAATTTTCGAGGCCATCTGCGTCGTGAATTTACTGCCAGCTTCACCGCCAAAATTTCCAGATGCACATTGGATCTTCCACTCAACAACAACAAAGTTCGGCAGATTGGCTCTAGAGAGGTTCCCATGGAATTGCTTGAACTTGAGCGTGTTTTATTCTCACATCAGTCTCTTGGAGACCATCCCTTTTACTTACAATTGGGTTCTTCTGAGCCAGGAACCGCCTTGATCTACTCCAAGGCCTCTCTAAGCCAGACATGTCTAAGGTAGTACTGGGCTCAAGCTTAAGAAGCGATAAGATCCTTATAACATGTCACTCCTCGCGTGACGATGGTTAAGCATCACCGTATAATTTCTCCCGCTCAATCCACTTCTTGACCTCGGGCGGCACCAGTCCCTCCAGCCGACTCCAATCCTGCGACTTGGCAGCCTCCCTTGCAAGCGTACTACTCACCACTGCTTCGCTCTTCTTCCTGCCTTCGACCACTTCGATCCGTCTTGCCCACTCCTTGTTCCCGCCAAGCTTCTCCAGCTCGTCGCCCCGTAGCAGCTTTTCCACATACGCCGTCTGCTCGTCTTTGCCTCCCCACTCATCGTCCGTCCGCATCGTCACCCGTAACCTAGCTCGTTTGAAGAAGGGATCTAGAGCTTTCCGTATCGGCGTCTCCCCAGCGCTGCTCACTTCCGAGACTCCACTCGGAGCACCGTAGTACTTCGGGTCAAAGATCCGAATCAGCGTGTCGAAGCCTGCCAGTATGACCTGCTCCGGCTCCTCCACCTTCTCATGTCCTTCGCCACGTTCCTCCAGGCCAGCGGACTTGTAAAACTCCGACTCGGCGATAGCCGCGCTCTTCTCATGGAAGTACGGCTGCGTCGAGAGCGCAACATCGATAGCCACTCCGTCCCCGCCGCTGCTGCTCGCGTCCTCCCGACCGCCGCCGCCGCCGCCGCCGCCCCCGCCGCCCTCCTCCAGCACCCGCCGCACATCCTTGGCAAACGCCCACATCATGGCCAGCCGCTGCTCAAACGCGGCCGGCTTGGCGGCCTTGTCCGCATTCTTCACCGCCAGCAGCAGCAACAGCCTCACCCGCCCCGCTGCCACCTCCCCTCCCCTCCCGTCTTCTTCCGTCTGCTGCTCTTGCTCCGCCCGCACCGCCTCAGCAGCCATGCGCAGGTGCGCCGCGCTGGGCGGGTTGAACGAGCTGTCCAGCACCACCAGGCGGGCGGGCGGGGCGCCGAGCGGCGGAGAGGGCGCGGGAGAGGCGAGGATGCGGTGCTGGAGGAGCTGTGCCGGGGAGTCGCCGGTCGGGCGCGGCGTGAGCGTGCAGACTACGCGGAAGGGGGTGTTGGTGGATTGGAAGTCGGCGAGGGCGGCGCGGAAGAAGTCGAGGAGGGGCTTGTGCGAGGGGAGGAGCGCGCGGGCGTTCATGTTGCGCTCGAGAGTAGGGGGGGCGGCTCGGTGGGCGGAGTCGGGGTTGGAGGACGGGATGACGGGCATGGTTGGGGTTGGTTGTTGGATTGTCCCCGGGCGGAGGACTCGAAGTTTGGAGTAGGACTGGTAGGTGAGGATATCGTGCTGCTGATTACCTCGACATGGAGTTTGGATTGGAGTGTAAATGCGTCTATCGGTGTTGGTGAGCTCAGTTGTCAAGCTTGTGATGCGTGTTTGTGCTGCCAAGCGATGTGGTTGAGGGGGCGGGGTCATACGTCACTCGGGAAGCTCAAAATCACACGATGCCGACCAGTTTCGCCAAAGTGCCAAATTACATAGTACCAATGATATTATGTTCCCTAGGGAATAGCTATTATTGCAATGTCCTAATGATTCCGTCCCAGCTCTTTGAAGCCAATGCTCCCACTAACTTTTGAACGTCTCTCCAAATGCATACACGGGGGTATCGTCCTTAGTGCGCCTAGCCAACTTCCCTGAAACTCCAAAGCAGCCATCTCGAATCTTGCTCATGACCATCACTGGTTTCGAATCTGCCTCTCAGGCATCTCACTTGGCTACCTGAGCTCCGGCTCGCGCATGTAGTCAGGAATGCCCGAGAACCCCCCCCCGCCGGGCTTAAACCACTTCGTCCCCCCTTCATTCCGGTCCATAGCCTCGAGAAGATCGTGGAAGTCGTCGTCGTCGTCGCCGAGGTGCTGCTGGACGAGACGATCGGCCGCCTCGTCGATGTTGGTCGCGATCTCGTGCAGCGTGGTCCCGGCCGCCCCGTTGGCGGCGTGATCGTCCAGGGCAAAGATCTTGATGCCGCGTATGTGCGTGTCCTTGCCGTTCTGGTGGTTCTCCTTGACGTGCATCTGCACGACCCAGCAGCAGAGCGAGTGGCCGTCCGGGCCGCCGCCGCAGTCCGCGAGCGGCACGTCTTGCCAGCCTATCGGACGTACGAGCGGGACGTCGGCGAACTGGATCAGGTCGTGGTGGCCCGTGCCGGCGTAGAAGACGATGTGCGTCGGCGTGTAGGACTCGTCCTGCTTGTGGTCGACGTAGAACCGAATAGCGCGGATTTCCACGCGGCGGAGAAAGTGAATTGTGAGCAGGTGGGGTTGCTGTCCGTCAGACCTGGAAGCTGGGTTAGCCCGTGTGATCCTCGCAGGGTCGAGATGTAGACGGACGGGACTAGATAGAAAACAACTTACTGCCAGTACTTATCCAGGTCGTCACTGAGAAGCTCCTCTACCCCGTTCCCCGGCTTGTGGCTACTAACACCGAAGTGAGCAAGGTTGTTGATCTCCTTCAAGCCCATAGACATCGGGTCAAAGTAGCCACCTTCGCCTTGGTCGTCCGGGTCGCCATCTTCGTCATCGTCGCCCTCGACCTGGCCATCGGCTGCATTTTCGCCAAGCTCCTCGTCCATCTCCTCCATGAGCATCTCTTCGTCGCCGTCGCCTTGGTAGTCCAGCGACCGCTCATTGAGTGCCTCAAGCGGAGCCCCGCCGGCTTGGTCTATACTACCGGGGACTTCCTCCTCGTCTGAGTCTACTTGCGGGTTTGGAGTAGCTGTAGGGGTAGGTTCGCCATGGTTAGTCAGGGCCAGGACCTCGTCGTAGCTGTATATTCCGAAAGCAATTCCATCGAGCACAGCATCCTCGTTTTCCTTGTCATAGGTGATGGGAGCTCGCTTGGTCATCCCTCGAGGAGTGTTGAGACTCGAGTTAGAATCGAGAGGTTGCAGAGCGCGGCGCTGGCCGGTTCGGAGGATGGGCGAGAATGATGCCATATCGGGACAATGAGTAAGGAGCGACTGAAAGGAATGAATAGGCAAAAAAGAGAACGACTGGTCTAGGCTATTGTGCCATTGAAAGGAATGGATAGAGGAAATCACATGGGCGGTGACTTGGGATGAACTACATGTGCAGGGTGACGAGTGAAAGCCACGGACTGGTGAAGGTAGGCAAATAAAGCAACCGAGGGTCCTTGGGGTTTGGTTGGTGGAAGGGTGGAGGCAAGCGGTAGAAGGAAAGAGTCAAGCTTAAGGGCGATGCTCCTTGAAGGCCAACATGGATATCTGACAAAAAGAAAGAGGAGGCGTGGAACAGGCACAACTCTGGCGCAGGCAAAACGTACGTACCTATCTGTCTGAGGGACCCTGTAGAAATAGCGGAAAAAGAGTTGAGGGCAGCATGTCGAGCGGCATCAAGATTTGATCTCATGTCGGACATGGAACCTTCATCGTCGTCGCGAGTATGAGCAGCCCTATGCATCATCTCTCTCCGCCGAGCCCGCCGCGGACCTCTGTTGATCTCGGGAAGCCCTTCCATTAGGCTTATATGGCATTGCCTCTCGTCAAAAACGGCTGACGCTCCGAAGCAAGGAGACACAGGGGCGCAACGATGAAGGTATCAACATCTAGTGTATCAGGTAATTCTAAGTAAACAGTCAAGATGGAGTGGTAGATACTCGCCAGGTGGCATGGTTGTCTGTAGTGGAATTCCCAGCTGGCAAAAAGCACTTTACAGCCAGGCAGCTATCACGTGATGTCGTGTAGACTCGCTCTCAACCTTGTCGGACTTTGGGCGCGCCAGAGTGACGCGTTCTCCCACTCTAACTTCACTCAAATTTAGATACCGGAGCCTGCCGTTTATGCGAGTCCGCACCGACCATAGTACAGCCATAGACCTCTTTCCTGTGCTATCGATGTCTCAAGACGTCGTATGATTGCGGAAGAACGTGGCCAAGATGGCACCACCTACTGGTATGTCCAGCTTCCTAACTCTGGGCAAGCCTTCAATTTCCGCTCGCAGCTACTGACCATCGCTCAGAGGCAGACACCATTCGCATTCTAGTCGCCACCGACAACCATGTTGGATACGAAGAGAGAGATCCGATTCGGAAGGATGATAGCTGGAGGACTTTCGAAGAGATCTTGACACTGGCACGAACACAGGATGTCGATATGGTGCTGCTCGGCGGCGACCTGTTCCACGACAACAAACCGTCGCGAAAATCCATGTACCAGGTCATGCGAGCTCTTCGGAAGAACTGTTTTGGCCCCAGGCCTTGCGAGCTGGAGTTTCTGAGCGACGCAAACGAGGTTTTCGAGGGGGCGTTCAATGATGTCAACTACCAAGATCCCGATATCAATGTATCCATACCGGTGTTCTCCATTCACGGCAATCACGATGACCCCAGTGGTGACGGGCACTTTTGTTCTCTGGACCTCCTACAGGTGGCGGGTCTGGTGAATTACTTTGGTCGTGTTCCCGAGGCAGACAACATCCAAGTCCGGCCGGTGCTACTTCAGAAGGGGAAGACGAAGCTGGCGTTATATGGGTTGAGCAACGTGCGAGATGAGCGCATGTTCAGAACTTTCAGGGATAACCGAGTCAAGTGGTTTGCCCCGAACCTTCAAAGAGGCGACTTCTTCAACCTCCTCACGGTCCACCAGAACCATCACGCCCATACAGCAACTGGCTATCTACCGGAGAGTATGCTTCCAGACTTTATGGACTTGATCGTTTGGGGCCATGAACACGAGTGCCTGATAGATCCTCGAAGGAACCCCGAAACGGGCTTCCACGTCATGCAGCCCGGATCGTCCGTGGCGACGTCCCTTGTTCCCGGAGAAGCGGTGCCTAAGCACGTCGCAATACTCAACATCACGGGCAAAGACTTCCAGGTCGAAAAGATACCGCTGAAAACTGTCCGGCCGTTTGTCACGGACGAGCTTGTCCTTTCCACAGACAAGCGCTTCAAGGGCGTCGACAAGAAGAAGGAAAATCGGCAGGAGATCACAAAACGACTGATGGATATCGTGGAGGAGATGATTCAGAAGGCAAATGAGGAGTGGCTTTCCATACAAGGCGATGGTGACGATATCGAGGAGCAACCGCTGCCCCTGATCCGGCTAAAAGTGGAATATACGGCACCTGAAGGCGGCAAGTACGACGTTGAGAACCCTCAGCGGTTCTCGAACAGATTCGTTGGCAAGGTTGCGAACACGAACGACGTCGTATATTTCTACCGCAAGAAGACGGGCCAGAGTAAGTGGTACAATCCACCTGTTTGTGCGCTCAGATTTAACAACTTCTACAGAGCGCGACAAGCCGATCGGCGATTTGCCTGAAGGGGCCGCGGAGGCCATTGAGAGCATGGATACTATCAAGGTCGAGGCCCTAGTACAAGAGTTCCTGGCAGCCCAGTCGCTAAAGGTCTTGCCACAAGCGCCGTTCGGCGACGCTGTCAATCAGTTCGTCAGTAAGGACGATAAGCATGCCATGGAGACATTTGTGAGCGAATCACTAGCTGGCCAGGTCAAGAATCTTTTATCTCTCGACCCTGATGAAGACAGTCTTGACAATGCAATGGAACGCGTGCGGGCCAAGCTGGACGCTCAATTCGCCGCTGGCCAGCTGAAGATTGCCAGAAGACGAAGATTTAAGCCGAAGCCTGATGAATGGGACTCAGACCTCGACGGCCATTGGGAAGATCAACCACAGGCACTTGCAAATCCTGCAGAGGAAGAAGATTCCCCTGCGGGGGCGACGAACGGCCGGGCTCGTGGCAGAGCGGCACGAACAATCAACGATGATGCCGATGACGATATTTCGATGCACGACGCAGAGGAGGAGGAAACACCAGCGCGGAAAACGCCAGCCAGACGGGCCGCCGCAGCGAAACCGACAAGGGCCGCACCGGCCAAGAAGGCGCCGGCGACGAAAAAGCCTCCGGCAAGAGGCCGGAAGAAGGTCGTTGAAGACGACGAAGAGGAGGAAGATGACCTGTTTGTGGAGCAGGACGACGACGAAGAGGAGGAGGCGCCACCTAAGCGAGCAGCACCGAAGAGGACACAGCCGGCAAGGGCTACAGCTAAGACGGCTGCGAAGCCAGCTGCCCGGCAGACTAAGCTCAACTTCTCACAATCGCAGAAGCCGACGGCAGGGTCTACGCAACAGAAAGCCTTGGAGATTAGTGACGATGAGATTTCTGAAGACGACGACTTTGAGACGATGCCTGCTACTCGGAGTCGGCGGCGTTGATCGGAGGGGTTGCTACGCTCAACTAGGACCTGTGGAATCTTGACGTCGAAGGGTTTTGGAAGCAAGCATACTACCTTACTGTAGCTACATCAGTTGTAGGAAACTGTGGTGGTACCCAACAGAAGATCAACCTTTTGAGAGGATATTGCTGCAATCTGCTATGACACTCTTACTATATGGTATCGTAGACTGACCGAGCCGAACGAGCTGTTCCACCACAAGGGAAGTGTAGGACATAACTCCTCTTTGGCTACCTAGAAACAGCAGTTCAAAAAGGAAAGCAAAAGAGCTGTGAATGCAACCTACCGAAGTGATAGAATGGTGAGCTTAAAATGGCACTACGAACGAGTAAAAGGTGGTCCGTGCACTCCTTCCGCGGGGCCACCAGCGGAGTACGTACCGCGATTGCTATATCGCGGCTGGTCTCTGTCATCAATCCACCAGTCCTGCAACCCATCTTATATCATCGACGTCCGCCATTCAACGTCCAATATGGCGACTAATCAACCCCCAGACAGTGCCGAGCCATCACAAGCTCTCCCAAATGGCTCACAGCCCGATGCGGGTGAAACGGCGGCTCCGCCAGCCCCGACGATCCCAGAGTCTCGCCTCCCGACAAGGAAAGATACATCGCTGAAAGAGCTGCTCAACAAGATGGACGACTACGCACCAATTGTACGTATTAAATCCCATGCATTTCTGGCTTTACACCATCTATACTCTCTTTCCGTGGTCAATACTGCATGATACTAACCATCCAACTCCCCGTGCACCAGATCCCAGACGCCGTCACAAACTACTACATGACGCGCGCGGGCCTCCCGCCGCCGCCGCAGACCGACCAGCGCCTGGCGCGCCTGCTCGCCCTGGCGACGCAGAAGTTCGTCGCCGACATCGCCGCGGACGCGTACCAGTACAGCCGCATCCGCGCCAGCAACACGAGCGCCAACAACCCGATGGGCAACCTCGGCGCGGCGGCCGGGTTCCCCATCCCGGGGGGCCAGCCGGGCAACCAGCCGGGGGCGAAGGACCAGGGCAAGGGCGGGCCGATCGGCATCCAGCGCCCCGGGTTCGGCGGTGGCGGGCAGGGGGGCAGCCAGAACAGGACGGTGCTGACGATGGAGGATTTGGGTATGGCGGTTGGGGAGTACGGGGTTAATGTTAAGAGGAGCGAGTTTTATCGCTGAGTTTTTCTCTCTGAGGGACGGGGTGCAGGGACTCATGGTTAGGCGCAGGTCTCAGGTTAGGTCGGGCGTTGAGGTTTGGACTGGCGTTGGTAGGGCTCATTTGCGATTTTTTACGTACTGGACTACGGACATCGGCTAGACGACTTCTACGAATCACACTTAGATCTCGAATCGAGAATGCTTGGCCGAGTTATTGCGGAAAAGGGTTGTCTCAGATGCACTCTGTCCGGGGTGCATGCAAGAAACCAAACAGAACTGCGCAAAATGCAACGCCTTGAATTTTTTGGGCGAGAAGGTTGTCCTCTACCCTTATGTTACAATCTATACACCTATCGCACAAGCTTCCACGGGTAGACTGGCCCCAATGACTATCCCAAGTGTCCCCAACGCCGAATGGTATTCCCATACGCACGCCTACCTCTTGCTGTAGATGAATGGCTTTCTCGTCCTGGTATGCCCTCCGTTAGCATGGAACCACCCAATCTCTCATGTGGGCATAAAGCATTGACTGACGGTGAGAACTCTCCAAGCTTGTGGCCGACCATGTTCTCCGTGATGGTCACATCGTGGTACACCTTGCCATTGTAGACCTGGAACTTCAATCCAACGAAGTTAGGTAATATCGTGGCTGACCGGGCTTGTGTTCGTATTGGGGCAAGTTTCTTTCCTGGCTCAGCTCGGGTGATGGGGAGGCTGTAGAGTTTGGAGTCAAGTGTTAGAACGCAAAACCATGTGGTATGCCAGCTGTGTCTCGTATCGATGAAGGCGTCGAGGGGATTCTTACGGAACGATATGCGGTCCTAGAACGAGCAATTTGTCAGCTGGCTGTCGGATTTAAAGCAAAAATGGAGGGATGAGGCCGTACCCTTCCATGCTGACCGTTTCAGCAGACACCGTGTTGGCTGCATGGCGAAGCTTTGTTCAAGTTGATGCTCAGAAATCACCAACTTCGACCGCCGTCGCAAACCAAACTTCCGCGGAGCGCCAAAATCGAGGAGCGAAGGCCAGGCACGTGATAGCGCTGGATACTGGTGCGGCGAATTTAAAGTGGAGAACGAAACTCAACCCAAGCTTTCTTCCGACGTCACAGCTTCAAGACCATCGGAGGCTTCGCCGGCATGATGGAAAAACGAACAGTCTCCGCTGGTAGCCATTGGATAATCCTTCTTTCTGTGGGCTGTCTGAAAGCTGTTTTTGCTTCGCTTTTTCGTTTTCTTTGCGACGTCAGTTGAGCCTACTGGCCTCATCCTTCCATTCTACGATGTCTATCTGGCGAGCGGCCCCCTGGTGATCGCGACGATAGTGACGAGTTCGGTCTTGGCTGGTCTGCTATAATTCATACTGTGTATGATTGCGATAGCCACAATCCCGACCCTCACAGTATTACACTGCGTGGGCGTTGACGAGTGTCGGGGCCGGAGCTGGCACCGATCAGGGACTCCAAGACCTCATATGCCTCGCTACCGGCCCGGTGTACACCGTGTGGCTGGGACGATGTAGTTGATCTGATCAACGGATGCAGCCAGCGGTGGAGTGGCAGTATGCGATTTAACTGATCGATGTTGGAATCTCTAATTCCGGGCCACTGTAAGAAACCTGATCTCCTTCATCTCGGCCGAACTCAAGACGGATTTGCCTGCCTGCCAGATGACAACCTGCACAAACTTCAGGCCACAAGCAAGCTGCGAAGTCTTGGACATTCCGCGTACACATGCTGTCTCATCTCTCAGGAACGGAATATTCCTTTCGTACAAGTGTACACATGCGAGGCAGGCATGGCAAGCGTACCACTGCGTTAAACATTCATCCTCAATACGACATGTCGGCCATTCGAGCAATGTCGTCCAAGAGCTGGTAGCCAGGGCTTGCCTGCGTGGATTCCCAACAACTCGGCGCATCAGCGGTTCAGGCATCCTTCCACCTGGGTAACATTAAACTTCATCTCCTCGCTCCCGCCAAACCTTGCGAGCTGCAGCCCCAACAACGTCCAATGAACTTTTTGTCCACTCATCCCTGGCCGAGCTGAATCTGTGTTGTCGGTCCGTCTCCTACTCGTCACCCCCCTTCTGAGGCCAGGATCCAGATTGATATCGTAAGCTCTTCACGAATCCGCGTAATACCCTACCAGGCCGCGGTCTAACGTGATTACTGTCTTATGAGTCCTTCAGCAACACGCGACAGCCCGCCGAGGCATGGCGATTGGATGTTCGCGGCACCTGCTTCTCCCACATCCCGGAAGCATCGACCTTTTAGAGCAAACTTTGTTTCAAGGAACCTCGCATAGACTCTATGTGGGATCGTTCCTGTGTATCCATATTATGCCATGCAAGTGGCTTGCATCATGTAGCTCTCCATAACCTAGCTAATATAAGTTGAGACGGCCAGTCTCGAATCTGGGTATGACTGACACCTGAGTTTGATCACTTATAGATATTTGAGCATACCCGCGGAGATGACCGTCAATCACCGAAGTGTCCCGCTCCCCTGCTGACATATAGCTCGGCCGCTGCTCCTTCTCTTCGCCTGGATTCGAGATCAATGCCAAGAATCGTTCAGGATCCACTGCAGAGTGAATCACAGAGATGCCAAGGCAGAACTTGACGACAAATGCATGTACCATTTGTCGAAAGAAGAGGACGAAGGTACGCTAGATACACCACTAACACGTCGCAAGCAATGTTGTCTTCTCACACACAGTGTTCTAGTGTGATGGTCGCCAGCCGTGTCAACGATGTGTTTCGCGGGGCGAGGATTGCTACTACGAAGACAAGATGTGGCGGACCAAGGATCATCTGCGTTCCGAGATCGACAGGCTACGTAAAGAGGTGCACCAGTGCCAGGGCCTGATCAAAGCTCTCACCATTGGAGGGACAGCGGATGAGTGGACGGCGATACAAATGCGCATGCGCCGGGGAGAAGCCCCTGAACGTATTGCCGCGTGGATTGCTTCGTCAAGAAGTCCAGTTAGTCCGCGCCCAAACGATCTTTTTCCACCAGAGCAGAGCGAACAGCAGACGGCTTCACCGAAGAGCTCCCACCCGTCTACCTCACCCGAATCCGGCACCTATGTTTCAGCCAGTAGTCGATGGTGTCCAACAGCACCTTCAGATGTGACGAACTCTCCACAGTTTTCACATGAAGACCACAGCGTTACCATATCTCCGGGCCTAGTGTCACCCGCAGCTTCAGGATCCTCCGATGGCCCGCTCGTGCGCACGAGCTCATATTGTCGATCAGCGTTCATACATGACAGCCCTACTGCAGCACAATCACTGCGTTCATGGACAGGTATGACGCAAGACATCGAGCTACTACACCAGCTCCTATACCATTACTTCGACCACTGTTTCCCAAGCTATTCTTTCATCTCTGAAGAGCGGTTTATGAAGGGTCTAGACGAAGGGAACGGAGTGTATTGCTCCGCGGCTTTGCTGAATGCTGTTCTCGGCCTGGCTTCTCAGTCTTACAACGCAGCTTCCGACGGGAGATTTGAGAGCTGTTCAAGTAGCCAGTTCCTAGCACAAGCAAACGAGCTGCTGAGGAGAGACACAGCTGCTCTAAGCATTTCCAACATTCAAGCAAGCAGTGTTCTAGCCCTTGCCGAAGCGAATTTGGGAAATGATGAGGCTGCTTTCCAGCTCGCCACTGAAGGTGCGAGGAAAGCAGTCTTACTGAAGATGAAGATGGACTCTGCAAGGACATGGCCAGACGATCACGGACAACTGGAGGCTTTGGCCGCTACTTTTTGTGGTGCATTCTCCTTGATCAGGTAAGTACCATGCCACTATTTGATTGTGCTGCCTTAATTAAAGTCTTTCTGTAGGATGTTCCGAATCCTCACCGGACGTCTTTCCTGCCAAACTGGGCCGCTTTTCATGAGGCTCACTCCGGACGACAAGGACAATGCCATCGACAATCCAGCAGCTAGAGTCGAACGTGGAGTAATACTCCAACAACACTTCTTCAATCAGCTGGAATACTGTCCGGAGCTTTTGAAGTTCATCCACACCATTACCGAAGTAGCGCATACCTTCTGCTCTTATCATCATGACGAGGGGGTTACTCCTGAGGATCTCGCTCCGGCTTATGGCAAGTGTCTACAAGCTTGGGGTCTATTCAATAACTGGCTGTCGGACCGCGGAGAGACTAACGAGGATGCTCTGTTCGCACAGTGAGTAGCTGTCTGCTCCATAAGACACTTTTCGGGCATTGCTGAAATAGTTCTTTCTATCCAGAATCTGGTACAACTACATCCTAACAGTGCTTTTTAGCACACTCATTGACAGCCCCGTCGATCTCCGAGAAGGTATCACTCCAATGGCGGTCGTCTTACAAGCAGCCGAGACAATTATCTTTCTCTCCGGAGTATATCAGGAGCACTACAGCTTTCTGACCGTACACCCGCTGCTGCCACACATGATCTTCGGCGCCACGCTTGTCCAGCTACGGCGCCCGTATTACACCTATGATGAGCAGCAAGGTATGCCCGACATTGGCGATAAGCGCAGAAAGTTTTCTGAGCCAGAGACACCGGGCGGCGGGGCAAACAACAAGCTCAGTCATGCGGTGTCGAACGGGAGTCTTCGACAGCAACGCTCGACCCATGGCTTTTCCGCAGAGGAGTTAGTATCTCCGTCGTGGAAGCAGCATGTAGCACCAACAACAATGATGAAGGAAGGAACTATGCTTGGGGATATGAGCGGCCTCATCAGCGACAATGATGACGCCTGCGTGTGGCAGTCGAGGTCAGCCGAAGAGCTAGCAGCCGAAGGTACACTGTATCTGACAAAGATCGGGATAAAAAACCGCAAGGCTGCCCAGCTCGCGAAATCCTTGCGCGCTCGCTCCGGCGCCAGGACGTCGGTCCCAGCCATGACGATGACGGCCCCTCTATCTCAGTGGACGTCGGGCTGGGGACCCGTGAACTGGGGTTCAAGCAACGCTATGGGTCCTGGGATCGTGGGCCTCGGCCCGTACACCATACAGGGCTTCTCCGCTCTGCCGAACCATTCCTCCGGTGGGCTGGGGGGTGTCATGCCTCAGCCCAGCGGCGAATATGTGGTTGGAGATGGGCACGCCGGCGTAGCGGGGAACCAGCCGTTCATGAAATGTGATGAAGTCGCTTCTGGGAGTTCTTATGGTGGACTGTACATTTATGACAATTCTCTGCCGCAAGTCGGCGGGGGAGGGCCCTTTGGCGTGTATGCACCTGCTGGGGTGGATGGCGTTGATATCGGATCTTATGCTGGCGGTATGTCCAGTCAGGATGATGGGACGGGTGACCTTACTTGAGATGGGTTCATGTACCGGCAGAGTCTTCTGTAACTTGAAGTTTCTAGCAGACTGCTGAATACATGATACGTGGACGAAGTAGTACATGAGGAATCATCGTGTCGTGCGTCGAGGATCCAGTCTGACAAGCTATACATGCCGTCTGTGCCAGTGAACTCATAGCAACACAGTTCACAATGTACTCCAATGTCCAGTTATGCAATGTGATGTACGGATATGCGACGGAGAGCACACAGCACATCGAAGAAGGAAATCAATACTGCAGAAGCTCAATTACAAGCCAACAGGCCAAAGCCAGCCCCCAACTCCGACCTTTTATTTCCTCAACGCCGCCGATCCCTGCAAACATCGAAAGTCCAAGACAAGCAACCCCTCTCCCCGCAACCTCCCTCCTCCTCGTCCCTCTCAATCATATCGACGTCGAAGCGTGCCAGCCCCACCCCCAGCCCCGACACTCACATCCAGATATCAGCCGTCTGGCTCGGCCCCGGAGCACTGCCGATCAGTCCCCAACGCGCCCTCCGCAGCGCGATGCCCCTCGGGTCGCTGCCCTGGCCCACCAGCATGACGGCCTGGGGGTCCAGGACGTCGCACCAGCTCCCGGCGCCGGCCCCGTCGTTCCGCAGCTTCGACCGCATCTGCTCGACGCTCGCCGCGGTGCGGCGGAAACCCCACTGTGCGAGACGCTACAATATCGAATACGTTAGTCTTTCTCGTGCGTGGGCTAAGAAGCCGGGTTGGACTGCGGGAAGCGACAGGTATTTACGTAGACGCTCCAGAGGACGATGGGCCGGCCGCTGGTATCGTTGCTGTAGAGACCGTGCTTCTCCTCGTAGGCGAGGAGCAGGTACTCTGCTGCCACCCAGTGGGTCGTGCGCCGCGGGACGGTCCACCACGGCGCGGGGAGAGGGCGGGCGGCGTGGTGGGCGACGAAGTCGGCTTGCAGACGGCTGTTGGGCTGGTTGGGCGCCGCGACCGGTGCGGCGGGCAAGGCGGGAGCGGGGACCAGCGGGATGGCGGGAGGCTGAGGCAAGGGCGCAGGACGGAGAGCCGGAAGTTGGTTCGGGACTGCGGGGCCGAGAGCGGGAAGTTGAGCCGGGGCTGCAGGCTGGAGAGCAGGAAGAGGTGCCGGAAGAGCTTGGGGAGGCGCAGCGAGTGGCGCCGGTGCTGCCTGTCCTTGGGCGGCTGGGTTGGGGTCCTGGGCGAGGGGTGCGGGCGCCAGATTGCGTTCTGCTCCTCTGTAAGCGAGGAAGCTGGTCGATGTAGTTCGCCGCGAACGGCCCGTGGGCGGCGAGGGGGGCATAGTTCGCGTCGTACTCCAGTCGATAGAAACGGTCGGAGAAGGTATCGTCGGGGAGCTTGGGATAGAAGTGAACGAAGTATCCCATGTCGTCGTCGTATCTGAGGATCCTGTATCTGTTGTTGCTCTGGATATCGAGCAAGAATGCCGGCTCCTGCTGGGACATGACTCTTAGGGAGAAGTTCTCGAGGCCGGCTGGTGTTACTGGGAAGTTGTGGCCGGCTTGAAGGGTCCCAGGATGCCCCATGCCGCCGTCGTGATTTTGGGAAGCCATTGCTCGCTCACTTCGTGTCTGTTTGGGTGCGTCGTGATGCTAATATGGTGGCTGTTGCCCTGGCTAGATCAAAAGCTGCGAACTTGGGGAGTTCACGACGACAACAACAACAAAAGTTTCAGCGAGACAAAGAACTTGTGCTTTGCGATGGGCGGTCAATGCTCGGGCTAGCTATATAAGGGCACGTACAGGGCACAGTGATGGACTTGCCCTCGCGGGGTGTGCACATCGGAACGGCGCACTAGGTCTGGAGACACCGGCTACGATGCGGACATCATGATCCCCGGTGGTACGCCGACATAGCCCGGCATGGAGCCGAGAACGGTAATATCCGCAGCATTCAATAGGAGTGCACACCACAAAGAATGACTAACAAGCGTGACCTTGGGGCTCACGGTGGGTTACTGTCTATCAGCGGAAGGCGATCAGCAAGTGGTTGTCTCCCGTGCAAAGCACCAATCGAGGACAGAGATCCTTTGGTCTTCCTTCTAAGCCCAGCCATGATGCCGCAGGTGGTTCTCGTTCCAGCCCCTGAGATGCTCAGGCTGTCTCTGGCCATGCAATAGGGGCTGATGCCTGGTCGCCGAGCTCTCCAGAACAGGTCACTCGACTCTGAAGTTGCGATATCCTCATTATCAAGGCTGACGCAGCGCGCGATAGCAACTTCACAGAAACAGGACTTCAGTTCACTGGAGCCGAGTAACAGATTCTGTGGTTGAGGAGTCTTAAAGCTAGTGTCATTGGTGAGGGCTAGGGACAATTGCTTGTATGAGTCCGGGAATGGCACAAGGAAGCTAGCCACTGTATTGCTGATATGAGTCGAACAGATACACTCATCTCTAAGGTGGCGTAACGAAGCTCCTTCCCCGAACCTATCCAAGCCGCAACAAAACAAACAGATCAGCAGCAACCACTCAGCACAGCTCACATGTCCTCCAGCACAAGGTCAAACGGCCATCCTTGGGGCAGAATGTCTGCAAGAAACTGCATACCCCCCTGCTGGACCATTCCTTGCGGAGAGAGGGCCCGTATAACCACCCGACGGCCAGAGCCCTGCGGCGCCAGGGTGTCCACCACGGATGGCATGTTGGCTGGGGATGACACGACCACCATCTCCTTCTCCCTCTGAGTCATTTGATCCTCTTGATAATCGCCTGTCTGATCGACGACGCGGAACCGGATCGTCTGATCGTAGAAATTAGGATCGTTTACGGCCATAGGGTTCGGGCCGACGAAGCACGTCTGCGCCAGGCGCATGGCATTCCCATAAGCAGAGAAGCGCGGAAGGTCATCTGCTTTACGGTGCTCGGCTACCATTCTGGGATAAGTGCGACGACTGGTGGTCTGGTTGCGAGTTGGGGTACGAACGGCAGTAGGAAGAGCCGGGATGCCCACGTTCTCCTCGTCAACAGCGACATAGGTGGGAGAGTCTGACCAGTCTGGGACCCACGACCCGTAGTATGAAGCCTCATTCCCTCCGACATCCACACTCATTTGAACGTCCACGTCAGGCTTGGAAGTACCGTGGTGATGACCGCAGCATTGGCGAGACGCCGTGGCCCGCTTTGACCCCGAGGAAGACGACATCCAGAGGCAAGGATGGAGCTCTGATCTCTGATGCAAGGAGATCTTGGCGGCTGGCAGACGCGTACGAGAAGACTTCTTAGCCTTCTTGTATCTCGATGACGGGAAGAAGAACTCGGCAAGTGCCGTAACTCGCATCGAAGGCATGACTGCTCCAAGGCATGTCGCCACTTGACGGGATGCTTGCTAGGACGCAGGGAAGAGGTCATATTTCTATCCAGAACGCTCCACTGGCGCCTGATTGCTGCCAGCGCGATCTCTCATCGCTCTTTCTGAGAGCAGGCAGAAGGGGCAAACAATAACATCAAACCATCTTCGATTGACTTCATGCTAAGGAACTGTCAGTCCATTATTAGGGCAGTGCTTATGGGATAGAGGGCCAAGATAGTCCGCCTATGAGTGGGACAAGCAGCTCAACACCAGTCAGGACAGCCATACGTCCAGGCTTGACAATCAGAAGTGAGGTTATATGGATCAGAGCAACAAGCATGAGAGACAAAGAGATGACCCAAACAACGACCGTCACGAATGCGACAATACGCCATCAACTTGTCTACGAAGGCAGTCAAAGTTGCTTGCCTTCCTCTCTTTGAAGAGCAGCTGCTGACATCGTTGTATGATAGAAATAGCGGCAGCAACGACAAAGGGAGCGGTCAGGAACACCAGGTGAGGATGAAAGTGGGCTTAGACAGCTTGTTGCTCCAAGATACCTATCGCTGAATTGATGGAGACTTTGAGAGCTCAAGAACATCTAATGGATGCTTTGGCGTGAGCCTTGCCATGCAGCTGGACAGAGAGCCGTCACTGCACCACATTAGGTAGCTCAAAGTCAAGCTGACTAAAAGTCGTGGCTCACCATAGAGGTAGAATTTATCTGGGTTCTAGGCCGGCGTAGTTAAAGCAGGTCTTGAGTGGAGATGTGGATCGTTCGAAGCAGGAAGGTACCTAGAAGAGGCGGAACGTGGCCTCTTTCCAAGGTTGCCGTTGCTGACGCAGCCGGTAAAACATCGGACCTCCATTTGGCTGGTGTTCACTCGGGGACCATTTCCCTCCTCCCCAAAGTTGCTGCAGGAAATTTGCATTATTGCGCAACTGCACCCTCCAACGCCGCATTTCGCCCTCTCGACCACCGTCTCCTTAATATCACCATTTGCTCTCTCTCTTGCATTGTTGTTGATCCCGCAACACCATATTCAAAATGGCCGGTCTCAGCCCCCAAATGTATGTCAGAATCTCTTGGCTGTTCTCCTGCCTTTTTGCGCGCATTGCGGACTTGGATACTGACATGTGCCCACAGCTCGAACCTCCTCATCATCCTGGGTATGATGCAGGTATCCAAGAGGATTCCCTTCGATGACCCAAATGTCCTTAACATGTGCCGCGCGGCGTATGTCCTGAGCAACCTGATCATCCTCGGAATCACTCTCTATATCAAGTCTGTTGTCGACAAGAAGAAGGGTACGTTCGCATTCTGCTCCGGAGTCCGCACTTGGGGTCGGACTCCCCTGGCATAACCTGCATGCCTTTTTACTGACAGGCGCGTGTTGCAATAGACCTGACGACTCTCAAATACGTCGAGCCCGCACCGACGGGATCCTCCGAAGAGCCCAAGCTCGTCACCACCACTGTCCACGCCTACGACCTCGGTCAGATCAAGACCATGCTGCGCTCGCAGATGATGGGCGTTGCCATGATGGGTGTCATGCACTTCTACTTCCACTACACCAACCCTCTCCTCATCCAGAGCATCATCCCGCTCAAGGGCGCTTTCGAGAGCAACATGACCAAGATCCACCTTTTCGGCCAGCCCGCCACCGGCGACCTCAAGCGCCCGTTCAAGGCTGCCGGCGGGCTCATGGCCGGTCTCTCCGGCGGAGCCGCTCAGAGCGACAGGGCTGCTGTCGAGGCTGCCGAGAAGGCCGGCCGCGGTGGCGTCAAGGAGGAGTAAACGTGTCCGAGGATATGATACGGGCCTTGTTCTTCGGTGGCCGAGATGCCGTGATGTCCTGTGGCAGCACACTTCTGGTATTTTCGGCGATGCGGCACTATGATTATAGAACGGGTGGGAACAGGAATGGGTCAGCTACTTGGTCGGTTACACCTGGTGGCGGCGACCTGGATGGGCCCTACGGTCTTGTTCTTGGGCAGCCTGAAGCATATCTTCTCTCTACTAATACGGTCTCCAATACGATGAGGACTGGGCTTTGACTGGGCTTCTAGCAGTCTGTATCTTGTGGGATAGCATATCGCAGTCATATTATGGGTCTGCGCTCGTACAAATAGCAATCTGCATCAACTTGGGACATTTGTTTTCGGTCTTTTTGTCGCAGTGAGACATTCCATTGATCCAACGGGGGCGCTGGTACGTACCGAGGACCCTGCATCTAGGCTCCTGGTTGCCCCACCACTCTTTCCCATCCGTCATCATGAACGCCACTCGAAGATGGGCTTTTACGTCTACTGGTCTGCTGGTTCATGATCGATTTTAACATTCCCATACGGCAACATTAGGTTCCCCTTCCATAATTCCCCCACGACTCACCCTACAGCCCTCATCTGCGATTCTGTCGGCGGTACCTCGAGCGCATCACCTCGCCGGCGCACATAACCACTTAATCGTCATGGAGCGACCTAGCACCCCTCCGCGACAGCCCCAACCAACATCGTCAGCCGTGCGATCGCCTCCAACCCCAGAAGTCACTCGCCGTATGGTGAGTCTTCCTTGCCTGTGACGTGGTATCAAGTGCGCTTTCGGTGAACGTTGCAATCTAACCTGGGCTTCCCTGACCAGGAAGAGTCTCGCCTTCGCGCCAAAGCCCTCCGAGATCAGAATGAGGCAAGCCAACGAGCTGCCGGTGCCGGCCCTTCGCAGCCCAGGACAAGCTCTGGCTTCGTCGCCACAGCCGATATTCAGCTCGCAGGCCCGGCTGGCCGCAAGCGACCATACAGCGACGTTGCTACGGCCAGAAGCTCGAGTACGGTCCGCGATGCGCGGAGTCCGGCAGGCTCCAAGGATGCAGCGGGAGGAGATGACGCCATTCGGCCGGCGAAGAAGTTCACAAAATTCGTCGACTACAACTTCAGCGCCATGACGGATACAAAGGGCGGCTTCCTCAGCGCGGAGGACGACCCACACAACAAGTCCATGTCGGCGCCGGCGCCGGCTGGACCGGGAGGACCGCAAGAGCAGAGACCGGCGCACATGACCGCGGATGAGTGGGAGAGGATGCAGGTCATTAAGAAGCTGAAGAGGCAGAAGGCAGGACCTTACGAGCCCGGTCTGAGCGTGCTGGCGGACGAGAAAGAGAGGAAGAAGTGTCGCGAGTGTGGCAGTATCGAGATCGACTGGGTGTGGGAAGAGGTCTTCCACGTGTGCGTTTGTGGGCTATGCAAGGAGAAATATCCGGAGAAATACAGCTTGCTTACGAAGACGGAGTGCAAGCAGGATTACCTCCTGACTGATCGTGAGTGCTGCCCGATGGGTCTACAGTCGCCTCTCGCTCCGAAGAACGCTATACTAATATAATGCATCGTAGCCGAACTGAGAGATGCCGAGCTCCTACCACATCTCTCACGCCCCAACCCTCACAAGTCACACTGGCACGACATGATGCTATTCCTACGTTTCCAAGTAGAAGAGTACGCGTTCAACAAGAAATGGGGATCGGCTGAGGGGCTGGATGCCGAGTTCGAGAAGCGAGAGGCAGACAAGAGGAGCCGCAAAGAAGCCAAGTTCAAGGAGAAGCTGTTGGACCTCAAGAAAAAGACGCGGACGGACAGGTGGATTAAGGACAGGGCAGGCAAGAAGCTCGGAGACGGTGCAGGCCGGACGGAGCGGCACGTCCACGAATGGGGACGGGCTGTCGAGAACGAGGACGGGATGACGGTCAAGACGTGCCTGAGCTGTGGGATGGAGGTCGAAGAGATGGAGTTTTGAATCCTGGACTGTCGCAGGGAGCGGGCAAATAGCCACGGAATAAATGATACCATAATTTCTTAATTACCTAGAGCTCCCAACGCGAGTTGCCCTGTTACTAAATGGTAGGTACGTGTAAAATCTAATATGTGACTCCATGATCTCACTGCCAGATATGAACTCGTCCCATACCTTACTAAGAGAGAACTTCTGGGAGCTGATGGAATATAATATGCTTATCGGAAAACAAAGAAATAAAATAAGCACGGAAGGCGCGACCCTTGGACCCCAAGCCCGGGCAGCTGCAGCCCCTGAAAACTGAAAGAGTGGGAAGGCGCGACGTGCATTGGCCCTAGCCTGTTGATGCCTTGCAACCTCACGGCTAACACTTAGCTGTCATTGGGCAGTCACCCCAGCGCCAACAGGGGGAGCCAGTTGGCCAGTTCGAGCTTGGACCGTCATCTTTTCGGGTTGGAGCAGCAGTTGGAGCTCCATCTCTGCAATCGCCCAGCCAGAGAGAGCATTGCTCACCTCAGGGTTGTCAGTGCCAGCTTGCATCTGCAACTGGACGAGTGATAGAACAGAACCAACGACACCTCTCTTGTTCTTTGCACCAGCCGACTCAGGCGCAGCATACCACATTTCGAGCAGCAATCTACCGTACATACCTGTACTAGCTCCCGTCTTTTCCGGTCTGAATGCACCAGCAGCACTTTCCGCCCATCTGGTACGACGTGCTATCGCAGTTAGACGTGCAACTGCAGCCCTGTTTGGCGCCGTAGCTCCATTTTTGGAAGTGACGAAAATTCCCTTTCGACGACGCGCGACCTGAACACCTGCTACCGACCAAGCTGCACAGCAACAGACTACGGCCATAACCCAAATCTTTCTCTTCACCGCTACATAATTATTTGACTTTCATCCTTGTATTAGTCTCGCTTGGGTCTCGCTCATTCGGCCTCTCTCACGATCGACGATTCTCGGTTGCTACGCCGCCACCTCCACTCGAAGCTTCGCGCGTTCGAGCAAGCTCTCAGTCCAGTGCACACGACCACTTCCCGCGACTACGTCAGAACTCTCGCTTCCTGATCCAGAGTCTCACGGTCTACTCCTCTTACTGTACGGCAGATGCACCTCGAGCCCTCACCTTGCAACAAGATAAGAATTGGCGTACTGGGCAGCTGGGCCCCTGGTGAAGAGAGAGCGCGACAGTCGACAACGGACTATCGTAGCTAATCTGCGGATTGAGCACGTCGTCTTGCCGGGCTTCTCTCTGTCTGTAGACTGGCGAGCTCCCTCCCATGATGGGGACGAACGGTGGTAATATGGGTGGTGGACCCGGCAGCAATGAACTGGGCGGCATGATGTCTGGCAACCCTGGCTCTGGCCATCCGCCAGCCACGGAGTACACGCTACAAGGTAACTGCGCCCTTACTGACTTCTTGTTCCACACAACGACTACTCTGGCTGGTCATACTAACATCAGACGCGCTACTAGGTGTTATGCGCTTTCTACAGACGGAATGGCATCGTCACGAGCGAGACCGCAACGCCTGGGAAATCGAGAAGCAAGAGATGAAGGCTAGGATAGCAGCACTAGAGGGTCAGGCACGGAGATCGGACGCAACCCAGAAGGCGCTCAAGAAATACGTCACGATACTGGAGAAGAAGGTCAAGGACCAGGCCAATCAATTGAAGGGTGGAAACTCCACCGAGGCGGACAAGTCCAAGGAGGAGCAAAGAGAGGCCGAGCTAAAGGAACATCTACGCTGTAAGTGTGCTATCACAGCTCGAGATGTACACAATGCAGAACACCCGACTAACATATAGACTTCAGCTTCTGCCGGTAAAAAGCCCGCCAAATCGCCTCTCGAAGTCGAGGGCAACGTCGACGTCGAGCGTGGCGAGGATGATGCAAGACGCGACGATTTGAAGGCGTTCCTCGACCAATGCCAAGCCGAATTCACATACCTTATGATCACACCCGCGAATCCTATCCCACCACGAGAGTCACCGCCGCTGCCCATTCTGGAAGACCTGCGGGAAGGCGAGGCCTTTGGACTACCTGCCGGTCAGCGACAGTCGTTGGAGCAAGCATTCAGCCAAGCAGGGCGGTCCCAGCAGAATCATGTTCGAGAGCTCAACGCCCGCCCTGCCCCCTCAGCGAATCATCACGCCCCGTCCATGCAGTCGTCGGCAACTGGGGGCTATGTTGTCAAGAATCCTGATATACAGCCAGCTCCCATGGTCCGAACCTCGAACACGGAACATCCCTCCGCTGCTTATGGTAATGCCGCCAGTGACTGGGCCGCACAGGTTTCCGTGACTGGAAGGGTTGTGGACGATGCCGTCAACGAATCGAGTCAACCTCTCCGGAACATTGGCCGCCAGGAAAATATGACTGATGTGACAGAAAAGCAGGGAATGACAGAGGCCGACGGTTGGGACTTTAGTGAAGGATCTTTTCCTGAAACCTCTCAACCTGCTCAACCGCAACAGCTGTCAAACCGGCCGGATACAGATGTCTTTCCCACCGCCGAGAATCTTCCAAAATCACCCAACAGGGGACCGCTTGCTCATAGGAGAAAGAGCTCTACTTCCATGTCTCGCAGGAGGAGCGCGGAACACGAGCTATCGCTCAATGCTATGGCTCAAAAGGCTGAGACTGGCAACTTCAAGCTGAGATTTGGACTGCGGGGGCATCTGGACACGGTACGGACAGTCATATTTTCTGGCGGTGGAAGCCCGGGTGAGCCCGAGATCTGCACGGCTGGTGACGACGGGATGATCAAACGGTTCCACATTCCTGACCGGCATCCTGGCCAAATTGGTAGCGACCTGGACGTCACGGCCGATTTCACACATCGCGGTCACCACGGCGCCGTGCTTGCTCTGACCTCTTGGTCTCCGTCGCCAAACTTCTCAACAGGTGGCCGGGCACAAGGTGACGGTTGGATCTTCTCCGGCGGCCAAGACGCAACCATCCGTGTGTGGGAGCGAGGCCGGGTGGATCCGAAGGCTACCTTGGATGGCCATTCGGACGCTGTCTGGGCTTTATGCGTCCTGCCTGCGACGCTCGGCGCTGTCTTCGGACCGTCCAACCCATATGGTCCTCCAGAACGTATTCTTCTCGTCTCTGGTGCGGCGGATGGCAGTGTACGGTTGTGGGCCGTCAGTGCCCCTCCGCAACTCACCTCTCCTCAGCCCGGCTCTAACCGTCGCGGACCCGGCGGGAGGGTGCGCGGCAACTCTATGAGCTCCGGATCTCAATTCCCCAGCTCGCCGCAACCGACGACAGCTTCCAACTCACCGTTCAACTATACCCTTGTTCACAACATTCTACGTCCTAACTCAAGAGCCAGCCCTACCTGCATCACTCCGCTGAGCCCCACTGGCGAATCCTTTGTTGTCAGCTACTCCGATGCCGCCATAATCGTCTACGATACCCGGACCGGCGAGGAGATTGGTAGCATGGCGAGCCTGGAGACCTACGACGGGACTCTTTTCACTAGCGTCAATGCTGTCGTGGCGACTACAGCAGGGCTTGACCAAGCACACCAAGGCGGTCTGATCGAGGACGATATGAGCAGCGGCCCGACGGGAGGTGGCCGGTCCATGGCCGGCTCCGGCGTTGAGGGTGTCATTATCTCCGGGCATGAGGATCGGTTCATCCGTTTCTTCGATGCCAACAGCGGTAAGTCTTGCCTCATTGTCGCTCCAACAGACCTTACTTACTGACTGTCTCCAGGACAATGTACATACAACATGCTCGCGCATCCGGCAGCCATCTCGAGCTTGTCTCTCAGCCCCGACGGACGCGAGCTAGTCAGCGCAGGCCACGATGCCTCCTTACGCTTCTGGAGCCTCGAAAAGCGCTCGTGCACGCAAGAGATCACCACCCACCGCGTCATGCGCGGCGAGGGCGTCTGCGACGTCGTGTGGAGCCAAGACGGTCGATGGGTCGTCAGCGGCGGCGGCGATGGCGTCGTCAAGGTCTTTACCCGTTAGAACGAGGAGATGAGGGCGGCGGCCATCGACAAGCTCCTGGCCGAGACGGACATGACGCACGAGTTCAGGTTTATTTCGGATCCTCGACACAGAATCTTCACCAAGGGCGGGGTGAACGTCGCCTGGACGAGGCTGGCCTCTCGGGCCAGATGGGCGGTACATAGAGGCAGTCCGGAGGACACGGAACAGACGGGAATGGACGTGGACATTAATCGTATACCATCACACCTTCTCAACAAGGGCCCAGAGGAGCAGGAGCGGACAGCATTAGACGGTGAAAACACACCACGGAGGCCTTCTTCTCCCTTGGACTCGACGGAGCACCAGCAGACAGCATCAGACAGCGATCGGGCACCAACTCCAACCGGGAGAGCAGCCCCTCTACCGCCGCCATCGCCGAGACTTGACCAAGACGAGTGGTAAATAAGGACATGGGATAGATAATCTTTCTTTCATAGGGGCTGCGTCGGTTCGAGCGAAGCAAAATGCTGTTGATCTGCTGCGCAAGACGGGGGGGAAGCTATTGTCGGAGCATCAGATGTATTGTACATGAACAGCAGCGCGTGTAGAGACGGCGGAAGACTGATGATAACTTGAGACCAGCTTTTGTTTTCGGCGTGGGAGGGGAGGGGAGGGGAGGGGGAGGAGTCAGCGATTCTTCTTGATGAGCGGATAGAGATAGTTCCCATTTGAAATAACTCAAATATCCGACTTCCACCATTGATATCATCGCCGCCATGCTGGTGCTAGAGAAGAGCGAGAAAGCCGTAGGGAGTGAGCTGGGGAATTTGGAAGTATGTGGAACGTTGAGGGCTTGTGGTTTCGAGGTATTTGTGTAGTATGGATTCAGACCTCTGCATATCCAGGGAACATTTGCGTCACGACGAGGTAATTCATAGCGTGCTATCCTCTTCTTTGACACTGGATTTGTGACTTGTTTGGCCCTGCTTGCTCTTTGAAGGCTCAAGATTGCTGAGCTCTCCGATGTTTCGTTGATGCCGTGCTGTATCAGGGATTCAGTATATCAAGTTCCTGCCCTCAAATTCTAAGCTGAGAAGTGTCGTGTTCTAGATGGAGTCATGTGGCTGCGTGACTAAGCTCCCTGGGCCTGGGAACCAAAGTCTGCAGCGGAGTGAGATGGTGCCACTGTAGGTACACATGACTTTTGAAACCCAACACCATCTTTCTCTGCTACTCGAGGTTCTGGGAGAGTGGTGGGGTGCTTGGTTGTCGGTCACGATGCAAGCATTGGGGCCAGCTGATCACTACATTACAGCATATGCGGTTGGAACTTGTGGGGAACCTGACAAGTGTATGACACCACGAGAGAGTACCAAAGCAAGATCCTACTGAGTTGTGCATGTACTGTACAAACGCGCGGTTGGGTATGTGTGATTCAACAGTTGGAACCCTCGAAAGTCCCGGACTGCAGAGTGCCAGATCGAGCCTTGATGCTGTCTAGGTCTGAGTGCCGTCGTGTCCCGGGAGGTTGGGCCAGAAGGATATGCATTGTATCTCGGTTGGTCTGATTAGAGTGCCCATAGATAGACGAGTTTTTTAAACAAGCGGCTACTCCAGCCCTCCCGGCCGCGGAGGAGGGTCTCGGCTACTGGCCGCGACAACTGGCCTCGTGGATCTCGACGTCCACCTTGGGTTGTGGGACATGGTGGGCTGGAATGTAGGGTTGCAGCTTGCAAGTACATGAACTTGCAGTGCATTATAGAGGACATCTCATTGGCGAGTCAATGCCTCGCTCGAAGAAACAATTGGTTCTCGGCATTCGCTCACTCCCAGCCTTGCCGTTGTTGGTCCAGACCTAGTAAGATAGCTGGATAACGATGCATTTCAGCTGGTGCATAATGTTGTGCGTCGTGAATCGGCTCTCCAAGCGGCATTGCAGTTCGAGGTGCTCGACCGTGCGTCAAGCATCATGCTTTGCACGAGGAGAATCATTCGTGTCCAATTATTTTAATGCAGTGTACCAGCGCACCGAAGTTTAAGTTCTCGAAGGCCACTTAGGTACGTACCTAAGGTACCTGAGGAAAGGTATATAGCAACAAGAGATCACAGACGGAGCAGTGTCACTCCCTCAGACTGTACATGTATTGTTATCGAGTATCGAGAGTGTCTGAGGTCGATCGGCTGGCTCAGTTGTACGATCTAAGCCATTCTTCTCATCGTTACCTGGGCTAAAGTGTATGTGTTATGTCAGTCAGTGTCGTGCTGTGAAAAGGCTGTCTTTGCACACAGCTTGGACAACCACAAAGGGAGCGACTTCATATTGACCGTTGAGGACCGCAACTTAGACCCAGATCTTGTGCGCGATGAGCCATAATCGCAGTCCCAAGAGCTGCATACATTAGAACAGACGCTTGCCGGATCCGCAAAGGATCGGACTCCGGTAAAAAAGTGAGGCTGGCATTCGCGGCTTGTGTGGCTTCGCGCACGGCGAGCAAGGATGAGATGAACCAAGAGCCAGTGATCCACCCACAGCTGGCAAGGCTGGCACAGGCCGCGATGACGATGCTCTGGCTATGAAAATGCAAACTGACCGGTCTCCGGAGTTCTGACTGCATATCGGTGGCTGAGATTTGAACCAGCATGACCTCGTTCCCGCTGCTCAAAAGTTCCATTCCCAACCACCTTTCTGTTTTCTCTTGGCCAACTTGCATATAAACACGGCTTGCAAGCCTCCCGTCGTCCCTACAGGAGATTGAAGCTCCAAGCTACTCTGATAATAGACCCATGCAGCCCGTGCCGTTTAACACGATCCTGTCGACCCAACACCCACTATGAAGAGTGGGGCAAGTACCAGTCTCACCTTCGGCTCTGTAGCACCACTCGTAGGCTTAACAGGTTCACCCCAACCCCCCAAGCAAGCTAAGGCACCTCAGTACCATAAAGATAATGTGTTCCTTCAGGTAGGTACCATAAAGTATGAAGAGTTCCCAAGTCGCAGTGTCACAATTGCTGGAGGCTGAAGAGAGTACTCACCGGAGTGTCGACGGTGAGGTAGTGTGGATCCACCCATGCAGCTGCGGCAGAGCGGAAGCAACCCGAGGTCTTTTGATTGTGCCAACCATCCTAACCTCGTTTTCAGATCTGTGTCTTTGCAGTCGGGTTAGCCAATGCCCTGTATCTGATCGATTTGACGGCTCGAGTTCGGCTGGAAATCTACGCTGAAGAATTGGTTGGTCGGTCATTCAGAACAGGCAGGAGCTGCCTGCGAGTCACGCCTTGCTTGAGACTTGAGATGGACTTCTAGGTTTAATACCCACAGCTCTCATGTTCCATCTTGTACCTGCCGATACCTTACTCTAGCACAAACAGTCTCAATTCTCAGCAGGTCGTCGATCAGCCCAGAGATCCAAATCATAGGAGTCTGAGATCTACTACCTACGACGTACCTGTATCTGCAGCATACGTATATCTTCTCCACAGCAAATAGGGGATCAAAAATAGGAGCTGGAAAACAGGGCCAATTAAGGAGAGCAAGTTAAGTCGGAGAGGAGGGCCAATGCTTCGGTTTCGACGCTAAGAGAGAGAAGCTGGCACACAAATTCTGCCTTCTGACAGGACCGCGCCTGCCAAGATCCATCCAAAAGACCCAAAAAGACCCAGCAAGATCCCAAGGACTGGACCCATCAATCACACTTCTCCGGCTCCCTGCATTTCTCTACCCAGGCTCCTCTTATCCCACCACCACCTCCTTTAGCAAACTTGGAGTTCGTCCGCCCTTCCATCCAAAAGCAGCATTTCTCAACGCATCCCGCAGCTGCTTTTGCACCTCATCATTTTTACGACGACAGATTCAACGAACAGACGATAAATACAGATGAACGACGTGATGAGATCGACCTCTTCCTAGAATCCCTACCTAGTACATAGTCATTCTCAGCATTTTTATTCTGCTTTCGCCTTTTCTTTATCGCGCGCGCCCCATCTTGTGTGGCATTGGAAGGGAATTTTTTTTAGTTTCTTCTCGATCCCTCCCGCCATTCGAGCAGCTCCACGCCGTGCCTTACCAGCAACTTCACCACCTATAGGAGCATCGGCTTTGTTGCTTGGTGCTCGTGTGGAGGGTTCATCGGGACACATATCGTCACCGTCTGGTTTCTTGTTCCCAAGAAGCTCCCTTCGTGTAGCAGGCACGAGGACCCACTCATTGTCAACAGTGAAGGATCCGGCGCCAGCTACCTTAGCTCTCTCCTCAGCGACTTTGCGGTTCCCCTGCCGGCTCTATATCGATACTTGGAGCGCGCTGGCTTGGCCCCTCCGGCTGGCTCATTCGCCTCTAACGTCCTCCCTTCACGATGAATCCACAACAAGATCTCTTCTACGGGGGTGGCTACTCGATGGGCAACGCAAACCGCTCACCTAGCTTGTCGCGGCCTGGTTATGGCACAGTCTCGGGCCTCCAACCCCCGAATCGAGGAGGTCAACGCCAAGTAGACTCTGGCGGCCAGACTCTGCCTTCCATTTACGGCGAAGACCGCTTCAACACCTACGATACGGCCTTCAGAACTACCAGACTCCACCCCAATCAAGGCTTCCCGGATCCATTCATGCTGAACAACAACCAAGGTTGGGGGTTCCATCCAGGAGCTGCGACTGTGAATGGCGCAATGGGCGGTGATGGTAACCGCTTGCGTCCGTCAAACCGGAGAGCCCAAATCCCATCTGTTAGTACTCTCATCGTACCTCACAGGTTCATCGCTGACAGTCTCTCCAATAGGAATGGGCATCCCTTCCCGAACAGCCTCTGAGCAATCAGGGAATCCACCATGGCACGCCTGCCTACCCCAACCCCCCCATGATGGCGCCGAACCTCGGACTTATGAATGGCGGCATGCCCAATGATCGACACTCCTACCAGAACAACTATGGGTCCATGCCGCTACGGACATTGGAGGAGAAGAGCAACGGCAGCGATCTTATTCCAACTGCCATCGTTATCAAGAACATCCCCTTCAATATCCGGAAGGAGACCCTCACCCAGATGATGACTGACATGGCTCTTCCGCAACCGTATGCGTTCAACTATCATTTCGATCAAGGCGTTTTCCGTGGTCTTGCCTTTGCAAATTTCCAGAATGCTGAGGATACAGCGATCGTCATCGAAAAGATGAATGGTCTAGACGTACAAGGGAGGAAGTTGAGAGTGGAATACAAGAAGATGCTGCCTGAGCACGAACGAGAGCGTATTGAGAGAGAGAAGCGAGAGAAGCGCGGCCAGCTCGAGGAGCAACACCGTCCGCTTGCACTCCACCCGCAAGGTTCGATGCACTCCTTGACCAATGCGGCAACGACGAACGGCCAGCGTAACTCCCCGCTGCGCAAGTCACCTGGTCCCGTGCTGTCGAGAGCTGGAGCTAATCTTCCGGTAGGAGATGTCGACCTCAACGACCCCCAGACGCTGAGCTTCTACACCGAGTTGACCTTGTTCCGTAACGATCCCGACAGAGAGATCCTTATCTTCCCCAACAGCATCACCCCAGTCCAACGCCGTACCATCCATGTCTTGGCTCACAACATGGGGCTTGACCACCGTTCTGCTGGAGAGGGCCAACACCGGCAATTACACGTCATCAAGAACGATAATGCGCGCGCTTCTCCGACCACGCAAGCACCGCCACACCTGCCTGCCGGCGTGTCTTTGGACGCCCATCGTCGAGGGTTGAGCCGCGCCGCCACCATCGATTTTGGCGAGTCGAGGATGACGAATGCGGGTAACTACCATGCCGTTGGCCGCCCCGGAAACCCTATGCTGGAGTTGCCCGGCAGCCCAGACGCTGTCTCGGGCATTAACGGTCTGCGGGGGGTCAAGAGCTTTGCGGATCTGCGTTCGTACACTCCTAGTCCGTCTCCGTCTGTCACGGGTTACGGGCAGGCTAACGGGGAGCCTGGCGGCCATGTAGCCCGTTTTGGCGACTACACACAGACAAGCTCGCTGACCACCCCAACGACGCCTGGCGGCAGCTTGGCGGCGCCGTCTGCGAATGATGCGTCGTCACTTCTGCTTGGAATGGGGGCACTCGGTCTGGGCGGATTTGATAGTAGCAGCGCCCAGTTGCGATCGCGAGAGACACCCGGTGCAATCGGCAGTCAGCGTCCTGGCATGAATGGCTCGAACACTCGCGTGAATGTGCCTGAGCGCCAGCCGCGTGGACCCGCTGAATGGGAGTCAAGTGGATTCGGCGCCCGTGGCAGATCAAATGGACATATGCAACGAGGCAGCGGTATGTCATGGTCTCTGCACTCTTAGCCCGATTCCCGCCTTTCTAACTTTGCGCCTAACAGATTCATCCGATAACGCTCCTCGTGCTGGCGCCAATACTGGGGCCTCCAGGTTCCACTGAGCTCTTGTCACAACCCATACGTTCGACCATATCGCCTGATACACATCAAGGTTTCGATTGTGGAACATGTTGTCGAGGGATTCATAACTACCCGAACACATCATATCCGATCAATCATTAGAGGACAACGCCGGGTCTTGACGTCCTCCGAGATCGATACGCGGAACCCTTCAGTCGATCTTCTCACATATTTGTCCTTATCTCGTTTGACGGCCGATCAGTATCAAGATACGGCGCCTGTACTGAGATGAATATCTCAACACGATGCACGGAAGACATCTGCGAGTCTAAGGTTTTCTCTCGCTCCATCTTGGTTGCATCGACCCGCTGTTGAATAGTACATGATGTGTGGGTGTTGGTGATGCCCAAACACATTGTTTTGCATGTCTGGTTTTTTTTCTCGCTTGATTTTTGGACTGCTGGGTTTAAACCAGCCCCGGTTGACTCTGGTCATACGCAAATCGCCGCTCGGTTATATAACGGAACACCGAAGCGCGCGGATGAACAAAAAGGGGAGATCGGGATACAATTTCTTTTACAGCTTTGTGGGCAACCACCAAGGCCATCAGCCTGGCCTACGAGCAACTACTGGAACACGCGACACAGACGTGATGATCAACGTTGGCATGTCCGCGATGTTCGACGCCCTGGGTTCTCTGCTTGCCATAGTGTCTCGCGCCAGCTTCTCGACAGTCATTTGAGACACCAGGGACCAGAGATCCGGTTGCTACGCCCTTACGACTGTTTATGCTGTTACGACTTCATGTCCTAGATGGCTATTTCAACCACTTCCGGCCGGTAGTCATTTTCGAAGTGTCGTCTATCCGGACCGGAGAGATGCGCGCATGTTTGCGTATAAATAATAATTTTCCTATCGAACGTCGATCCTTTGGACCTCTCGTCTTCTCTCCGCCCTATATGGGTCCATGCGTGACCTTTGGGCGGAGACCGTGCCAACATGGAGGAGGGTAGTCCAGAGGAATGGCGCGATCGTTCCCAACATATGTTATCGCAGGGCTGTTTATGGGCCATTATGGTCTTTGGAGTTTGGGTTGACCTTGTGTTGGCTCTCTAGCCAAGTGGCAGTGGGACGACCCAGCACAGAGTTCTCGGGCTGTGAGCTGTAGAGGAAGAAGGAACGGACAGCTTAACAAGACGATTGCGGTCATGGAAGGTGAGCATTCCTAATGGAGGAAGTTGAGGAATCTTGTGGTGGAAAAAAGATCTTGCAGGGCGAACATGAGAGAAGTTCGGTGATGAGCAGAGATGATAAAGAGAGAAAACATGAGTGGGTACTAAGCCCGTCTGAGGAGGTCAGAAGGAGCTGTGGCTTAGTCGGTGGGTGATGATTCCCAGCGAGCTCCCCTTCAACATGTTCCATGAGGGGGGTATGAGATAATGGTTTGCATTACGTGCGTTGGCGACGGTACGATATACTCATCTAAACAATCAATTGACGTCTGTCGAACCTGCGACTGTTGCACTTGGGATATGTGATTGGATGCGTCGAGCCTGATACTGATGCTAGATTAGTACTCCAAGGCAGACAGCGAGGCTCAACCAGTTCGACTCCAACCAGCACCGCAAGGCTCACCGACATTATGCTTCCGCATCTGTCGTCTTGAGGACCAAGATAATAAAAAGTCCATTGACTGGTCGATCTATTGTCGGGCTGCGACACCCAGAAGCCCGCGAGCAGGTTGCCTGTTCTCTTCCATTACATGCAGGCTCGTAGATGAGGGGAAAGCTGCAGATGTGGCTATCCAAACAGCTGGCAGAGCATTAAAAGCAGGCCGATGAGTAGGCCAATAGCGCGCTCTCTTGTCCAGAGCCTGTGTGTACTTGTCGATACTCGTTGTAGTTGCATAGGAACAGCAAGGCAAATGTAGTGCAGGAGTACCTGCTTGGGCACAACAAATCTAGCTGGGCTCGTTCCGCTGGTGATAAATAGGACCGAGGGTCGTAGTCTCTCGCAATTGCTACTTCATTCCTAAAACCGCTACCCCTTCTTCCAGAGATCACATCATTTGCTTTGGCTTGCTTCACTTGGGAGTGGCGTGGACCTGAAGTCGAAGTTATTATTTCTTTGCGATCTTTACCGAACCGTGTACAATATCTCCCCCTATCGCTGTCATTGCAGTTAGAAATCATCAGGAAGAAGCCTCAGATGCCTCCTAACAGCAATGACAGCGATAGGTGGAGAGTGCGTATTTTCTTCGGTAAAGTTGGTAAAGGATGGGCTTCGACTTCAGATGCCAGCCACTCCCAAGTGAAGCAAGCATCCCCCGCCCTCTCATCAGCCACGCTTCGTGGCATGGCCACCGTATGTATTCACACGTAATTATTTTGCTTAACTTTGTTCAAGTGTGTACTGATTGCTTCAAAGATGCCACAGTGGACAGACTCCAGGACTTCACCAGAGGAAGGCGCTGATATGGCGTGCCCGTCCACAACATGTGCTCAACACACGTTGTGGAGGGGCACGCCAAGGAACGCAGCTCTTTTCCGGACGGGAATATCAAGTCTTGTCCTGGTGGAGATGGTGGTTGGAGGGGATAGATCAAGCGGGTGTTGCTGTCGCGGAGTGTACTGGTCTTCCCATTGTCCTCCGACCAGCAAGCAGCCATCTGTCGCTAACCACCACATGAGCAGACCAGATTGACGGACCCGGTCAGAGTCAAAAAACTGTGTCCCTGAATAAGTGAGAAGGTTCGCTTATTCTGTCCTGCTATAAACAACAAATTCTGCACCTGAAAATCCAACACTACAAAACTTACAACCATTGCGTGCCCTTGGGCATATATACTACCAACTTTGCTTTGGTGCGGAAACATTTGGACCGTACCTTTTGCGTTTTCAAAATGGGTTACTACACTTTTACCACGCCTGATAGTCCGTCTTACGAGTCCCCCAGTGCCACTGTCATGCCACTGGAGTACTTCGATCTGTTGGGTCAGGAAAATGCTTTCTCGGGACTCAACATGGACATGCCTGGTTTCTCCGAGGTCACCAGCCCCTGTAGTGACACTGGCAGTTCGCAATGGACAGATGGACTTTCCGATGTATTCGCCAAGCTCGACACGGAAGTCCAATGCGGTATCATGGACGATTATGAAGGGGTGAACCACGTCCCCATCCCTCATCTACCAGTTGATATGACAGATCAAATGTCCATCTCTCCCGAGTGGCTATCCCAGACACCACCAATCACGTTTGCTGCACTACCACTCCTCCAAATCCACGCCGCGGTACCCGACAGCCTACAGTCGCGTCATATCAACCACTCTCCAGGAGCTATAACGAGTAGCGGCTCGCCAACAAGCGCGCCTACTGCACACGGCCAACCACGCCGTGGCCGGGGCCGGAAAAAGCTGCCCGAGGAGATGCTCAAGTCAGTGAGAAATCCGCAGCATTACATACTTGGAAGAAGAAATCGTGATGGCACTAACATGCGTGAAATTCTAGAAAGAATCAAAGGCGCCTGACAAAACCAGAGAAATGCCCATACTGCGACAAGGGTCACCAATGGAAAAGGTGTCTCAAACGCCATCTTTGTAAACATCACAGGGATGAGGCCCTGGCGCACGGCCTCCTCGACAAGAACGACGTGAAGAGGACATATTGTGACTACTGTGATAAGACTTTTAAACGACCTGACTTTTTGACGCGTCATGTGCAGAACAAACATGGAGGGCGGAAGCGCTGAGGACTATCAAGGAGGCTGGATGTTGGGCACGGATAATATGGACCCCTTTTTCCTTATGTCGGAACTTTTATATAGGTGTTAGAGTGTGATAAATGGAGTTTGCTTTTCTTGATCGCTGTTGAAACTCCCCTGTGCTTTAGTCGGCATACTAGACTAGATAGACCCTGACCGGAGATATGAACGAAAACAAATCGTCTTGCTAGGTCTTCCACGTGTGGCATGGCTGGGGAGAAGCCGGTCTAACAACGCTTGTTGACCGAACCCTTGGCCCCTGGATTTCAACCGTACACATGATTTATCAAGAGTTACTGTGAGAGAATTAAGCAGCTCAAGCACTATTTTCGCAAGTGAATACTTATACGAGATAGTTGTTGATATTCACTCACTTACATCGTACGTTCAAAGTTGTTTGATATGGGTGTTCTTGTTAAGATACTAGCGCTCCTTGGTGCTGAGATTGGCTTTCTTCGGAAATCGGTTGATTTGTCATCTCTGGAGTCTACCACTAGCTCATGCGTAAGTTTTGAACTTGACGTCTCGTTCTCTGTGCTCTGACTGGGAATATTGGTCAGGAAATCAAATCTCTACACTACCGAAGTCAACACACATTCGGCTGTTGGTCTGCTCCAAATATAGTATATGTAGTCTATGTTTTTAATCGAAATGTTCTAAAAGTGGCCCTAGGGAACCATGACGCATCTCGTCATTGACGAATATTCTTGTTATTGACTCGGTTTGAGGCTTTATCAAAGAGGCAAGACAAGTTGACAAAGGGCACAACAATCCAGTTGTATCCTTTTTTCACGAGTATCACAGCTCAGCTTAGACATAGTGCCGATGCCATTGGTGAATCTGAGAGCCATACATAGACTCTTACGTTTGAGTTTAGGAACTTTCGTAAACACTCTATTGAAGGAATAGACTATGTCTAGAGCACGAAACGATTGCAGATCATGACCTGCCGAGTACTGGACCTTAGTAGTGCCCGGCAGTTGAACATGCTTGTACGTATAACGTGTATTGAAGAGCTGTAATCGTCCCCTCTGTCAGAGAAAAGGTAAAAATGGAACGCGTATATTCATTGGAAAGGCTTTGAACCTCCTATCGTGACTTTGATACGAAGGTCATATGCGCACGTGACGTACTGTCTGTTGAACGCTGCTAATGCCGCTTTAACCCGTGGACGACAGCCTCACAACCGCCTTGTTCTTCACCGCCACCCTGACCAATAATGCTGCGCCACCACCAAATACTGACTTCGCTCCAGTAGATTTAGGCAGAACCCTGGGTCTCAGTGCCCGACGACTTGCGTTTTTGTCGATCTGCAACTTTTCAAGCCTCGCTCGCACGCTTATCCTGGAGCCATTTACGGGCATCTCGGGCACTTTTAACCACTGCATTCCCCGGTCTTTTTCTCCGAGATCGCGGGAGCCGTCCTGGGAACATGGTGAGTTCTGGTAGCTGTTCCTGTGTACAGTGAGATACTGAACAGTGCCCTCCATAGCCTTCATCTCCAAAGACAAAGCCAAAGAGAAAGACAAGATGGACAACGGTTTGGACTTGTGTAAGTTAATATACGCATCAAACACTGTCGTGGTCCCCTTACTAAAATGTTATCGCAGTGCTCCTGTGGTGAAGGCCCATTTCTCATGGCGATGTACGAGGCTTGTGTCGGCTGTAACAAGCCTCGTTGCAATTACTGTGCTATCTGGAACCATCGAAGCTACGAGGACGACTGAATTGAAAGTGCCTAACTATTGCTATGGGTAAAGCTTCTGCTGGCAAGAACGTGTTGAGAGGCGCTGTTGATGAGTGGACTTCGCTATTCTCGGAACCGAAGTTCAAGTCGTGTGATACGGAAAACAGACCGTTTTGGGTTGGGCTGGGTCAAGTTCCAACAACCTCAGAGGAAATCATCAACGCCTTCATGAATGATCATTGTGGGGACCCGGATCCGTACCTATGCCAAGCCGTCGTGATCAAGGGTTTCTGTCGTGAAGCCGACCTCGCAGCGCTAAATGACGGCAGGGATCTGCAACGTGTGGGAAGACGGCTCGCGATCTTGGATGATCGAACAAACGCCCCACGAGGGGATGGACAGTATCGTGAGTGGCGCGGCGCCTTGACGGCACATAAGCTCTACCACGAGTTGCGTAAAATGGTAATACCCGGACTTTTCCACCCTCGATGATCTCCTCGAAACTGACTTTGACAGCGTTTCAGAAAAAGAAAGGATGCTCCTGCTCTCCCTGGCTTTGGATACGTGCCGATTGAGACTAATGAGCCGAACGCCGAGAGGCGATTGATGTATTATATCCCTAACTGATCTTGGCAAATTAGGATGCTAATGATTCTACGCAGATATGTCACGGACGTGGATTGCTGGGCTATCCTGGCCATTGTTGCAACAGCGTCAAGAAGTCAGGTAGACTACCTGCGAGACTTTGTATATCGCCACCTGACCTATCAGACTTTCCTGGGTGTCCACTTGCCGGTGAGTATGACTATCTATTTAACTACTCCTCCGTATCCATGATTTTGACGGGATACCACAGTCCATCGGATTCCAGACCTTCGCCTTAGAATTCCATCTACCCTTCTATGTCTGGAAGGTGTCTTCCAAACCTCACGAAGACAATCGCCGTGGACCACATGGCAAGCCTCTTCGTCGCTCTAGGGAACTAGATTTCCTGATCGTGGGTGCCGAGGGTAACAATGCAGACAGTCCAAAGAATTATATATATGACGCTCTGATGTCCTGCATGATCACCGGATTCGACGAGCGGTTCTGGGTATCTTTCGCTTTTGACGACACTTACTATAAGGGGGGGAGCAACAGGGAGAGCGTCGATGCCCTCGCTGATGCCATCGAATTGAGTATGAAGGGGAACAAACGAGTGATAACGGACCCATCGACTCGAGGCGAAGTTGATGCCGATAACCCGATCCGTCAGCCGAGGGAGCACTTCCTGCGCGTTTTTGAGTCTCAGGCGAGGCGAGCCAAACTGGAATGGCGCAATGTCACCGAAAATCTGTTGCGAATGACCAAACCATATCAGGTACGATGCTCGTATTCATCATGGTTCGGCCTCTTGCTTATCCACATTCATGACCCAGAACTATCTTCACGCTGATCTATCTGAGAGCGGTCCTGAGAGGTTCGATACCGTTAGACGGCTTCAACTTATCTCTAATCAGACGATCCAGTTCATGGAGGAAGTCATCAGTATTATCTCCGGGACCACCTATGCCTGGAAGACATTTTGCGAAACAGATAGGAACCGCTTCTTCAACCTACCGGTCTCCCCTGAGTCCGATTCGCCCTCCAGGCTTCTATCAGGTATCGACAGCCACATGACGGAGCTAAGTAGTTTATGCCGAGACGTCCAGACCCGGAAGCAGTTCGTGGAGAGGCGAGAGCAAGAGGTCAGACCAGCCGAACCCCCCGTGCCGTGGTGAGAGATTTACGTTCCGGAATATAGCTGAACGTGTCGAATGCAGATGTCTCAATATCTCCAACAGGAGAGCAATAGAATTGCAAGTCATCAGCACCGCAGCACCGAATGGACCAAGCTTTTCGCAATCATAACATTGGTGATAACACTGGTTTGTTCACTGTTCATCCTCCGGTAGAGTATATCAGACAGCTAACCTATCCATAGATATTCCTGCCTGTTTCTCTCGCCATGAGCATGTTCAGTATAGACCCTGGTTCTCTACCCTTCGAAAGAACCCCTAGAAACTTTGGTATTGCCACGGCTTGTTTCGTGGCCCTTATTCTTGTGATACTCCTTGGGGCACTTCTGTTATGGTACTGGGCTCGCGTTAGACGAATAGTACGCGGGATTGATATCGAGTGGGAGCAATTAGCTGGAGGAACTGTGTCAAATAAACTAAAGCGTCGATAGTCATAAACAAGTCGATGGGCTGATCAATGTGGAATGGGCCAGCTGCGCTTTAAATATCTTGATATTGTACAGTAGGTATACTACTACAGATGCTCTCTCGTCAACAACCGATTCGGGAATGTACAGGCTGCTCCTTCGAGCAGTATCAGCGCTTTGACAGCGAGAACACCCCATTCTTGGTTCCATCTGGCCTGCTCTCAGCCCAACTACTATCTGTCTCCAAAACCTCCCCCGGCCCTCTTTAACGCCACAGCTTCGCTAGTGAAACCTCCTTGTCGTCGTGCTTGTTGAGAATCTTAGCGGTGGCAAGTTCGAAATCTTCTTGCGTCACATGCACACGGCGCTCGCGGAGGGCGTACATGCCGGCCTCGGTGCACACACCCTTGAGCTCGGCGCCCGAGCAGCCGTTCATCTTCTCGGCGATCTTGGTGAGGTTAATGCCTCTGGTCAGATTCATCTTGCGCGAGTGGATGCGGAGAATGTCGGCACGGGCCTCGACGCTCGGTGGCGGGAACTCGATCTTGCGGTCGATACGCCCCGGCCGCAGCAGCGCAGGGTCGAGGATGTCGAGACGGTTGGTGGCCATGATGACCTTGATGTTCTTTGTTGGCTCGAAGCCGTCGAGCTGGTTGAGAAGCTCCAGCATGGTGCGCTGGACTTCGGAGTCGCCGCCGGAAGAGCCCTCGACACGTGAAGACCCGATGGAATCGATTTCGTCCATGAAGATGATTGACGGAGCGTGTTCGCGGGCCATGACGAAGAGCTCGCGCACCATGCGGGAACCCTCGCCGATGTACTTCTGCACCAGCTCGCTGCCGGACACGCGGATGAACTTGCAGTCTGTGTGGTGGGCGACGGCACGAGCCAGCAGGGTCTTGCCCGTGCCGGGAGGTCCGTAGAGGAGCACGCCCTTGGGCTGGGCAATGCCGAGCGACTCAAAGAGCTCCGGATGCTTGAGGCCTAGCTCGATGACTTCTTTGATTTCCTTGATCTGCTGGTCGAGACCACCGATCATATCGTACGTGCTGTCGGGCACCTTCTCGACCATCATGAGGGAGACGAGGGGGTCGACGGACGATGGGAGCATCTTTTCCAGCTTGTACGAGTCGGAGAGAAGTGTGACACGCTTTCCGACGGTGAGCTTCGTTATGTCGACAGAGTCGGCGATATCGACCACTAAAATGAGAAAAGTTAGCGAGAGTGCGCCGCAGTCGCTGAGACGAACCGATGATGCGGAAACTCGTAGAACGTACCATATTTGCCCTCCGGATGTACCTTCACAAGGACCTTCTTCGTGCCCATGACCTTGACGACCTCACCGACATACGATCCTGGTTGTTGAAGCAGGCCAAGCTCCTCTCTGAGCAGGCGTACCCGGGAGTTGTAGTCATTCCGTTGTGCTTCCAGACGGCGCAGGACTGCCTGGCCCTTCAGGATCTCCAGCTTCATCGCCTCGATCTTGTTGTGGTAATAGTCGTCTAAAGCCATCTTGAAAGCGGCCCGCGGGGCAGGGATGAAAAGAGATATGCGTGGTGGTGTGGTTGCTTAAATCGAGGTCGAGCTGAAGCGCTCGCTGTTGGACAATGCACCCAGCTGCTGGTGGCTGTGGGCGTGTAGGTCTAAAGAGAAACAGGGTTTGTTGTTGTATCCGCTCCTCAAGGTCGTTAAGTTCCAAGATGGGGTGCGTCGGTGTTTCGATGATTGGGTTCTGGTTGCAAAGGAAGGTGGTGGTGTTTCTTCGGCGTTGAGCCTCTTGTGCTAAGGCAGCTTTGGCCGACGCGGCGAACGGTCGAAAAGAAGCTGATTACCTAAGAACTTAGAAGCTACTAACGCACGAGCCAGTAACGAGGTGAGCATGGGCCATGTGTACGAATCAGAGTGCAGCTGACAAAAGAGACGGGAGGTAGCACTAGGCGGGAACAAGCGGATAAACGACATCATAGTGCCTGCGGGTGCCGCTGTAGTGCAGTTCGAACAGTACGTATCTGTTATCTTTGGAGTGTCAGATGAGCAGGAAAGCTCCCGAACAATATGCACCATACCATGGCCATCCGGCATCTTCGAACTCAATTTGTGATCCCGAAAGTAGAAGTTGCGCTCATCTTGACTTCTTGACCCGTCATACTGCCAGCATTCCTACGCGAGACCGTGTGTTTTTTCACTTGGTGCCGTCCTTGCTGGTTGTGTTTTGTTGTTTACCTTTACTGATCGACGATCGACACGGGCCAAGACAAGTCTCTGGCACTTTTTGGCTTATACTTCGGACACTAGAATCTACGAATAGACACTAATAGTACAGGAGGGTAACCACGACCGGGGTCTGACGATCAAAGCTGCACTCAAGCGGCATCTTGACCACTGCATTGCATTCTCTTCCAAAATCCTGATCCTTCGTCCTCGTTCATCCATCTTCTATTCCTTTTTCCCAGGACACTCCATCACCTCTTTATTGGAGTCTTGCATCTGCCATGGTCTCCTATCCCAGTACCTCGTTCCGTTTGTTACGGCTCTGAAAGCATCCCGATTTGCCGGCGGTTCATATCCCACGGTAGTCGACAACATTCCACCACTCTCGACGTGGGTTAAAATAACACTGCTTTTCAAAACCCACCACCTTCCAAGATGGACTCAAGACCGCATACCCGCGATGGGGAGTCTGAGACACGGTCGCCAACCGACACGCGTCGACCAAGTGCAGAAGGCCTGGCTGAAAGCTTCCAGTCGACCAACACCGTCCGGAGACGACCAGAAGCACCCTATGGTATGACGAGATGCTTGCACACGTAGCCAGCTCGGCATAGTATCTGATTAATATCTTTAGGGACCATGACCAGCCCATCTGTGGCCGCCAGCTCTCATTACTTCGAAGACAGTACGACGACTGCCCACGACCGATCCCACTCTCGCACAGCTCAAGTACGCTCGCCTATGCTTGGTCCTGACCGGGGACGGCCACGCCCGCGAAAACCTCCCATGACGCGTAGAGCTTCATCGAACGCGCAGGCGCCCCATCGAGGCGAGGTTTTCTCTGTAGACGACGGCATCAGCGAGGTCGAGGAGGACGCAGCAGAACGGCAGCAAAGCTGGGCCTCCACCATACGGAGACGCACCCACGCCGTTCCCACTCTGTCCAAGGTACACTCCGCCATAGATACGATCCCGGACGACGAGATAGAAGAATCAGTCCACGAATTCGCTGAGCCGCCCGAAGACCTTGCGATGCCGGACGCCGCCCTGGAAGACCCGCCACTTGACGACTCCGGGCTCGAGGGAGAACCGGCTGACGATGATGACGGTGATATCAGCGATGCTGAAAGCTTCACCCTCAAAGACCGCCAGCAGGCCATCAATGAGACACATCCGTTTGGCATCAGGATCTGGAAGCCAGCCCTGTACAAGAAGGACAGGTCCGTACAGAAAAATGCTGAGGGAGATATCCACTCCTCTCCCGGTGGCCATGTTAGCAAATGGTTGTTGTTTTTCAACATCATATGGACCTTGGCCTTCGGCTGGTGGTTATCGCTTATTGCCTTTCTGGGAGCCCTCACTTGCTTCCTCTTTGCTGCTGCCCCTAGCGGTCGTGAGTACGGGCGTGTCCTCTGGGGCCTGGGCAGTTACCTGTTCTATCCGTTCGGCAAGTTTGTCCGCCTGGAACAGCAAGATCCTTATATCGACGAAGATGAGGGTGAAGGGCGGAGCATAAGTGAGTACGAGCAGTGGCAGAGCGGAGACCTCGAGTATGGCAGGCTGTTTTTTGGGCCCGAACGCAACCGCTCTATCATCGGCCGCTCCAGAAGAAGCCTTGACTCGGAGCCTGACGAGACCCAGAGTCTGCTTGGGAGGGGCCGGCGTGACTACTCTGATCCCGATCTTCCAAGGAACAAACGGCGACTATTTGGAAGAGGCCAGTGGAACGTTGGTCGAGTCATCTTCTTTCTGTTCTTCTACCTCCTCATAACGCCGACGCTCTTCGTCGTCTCCGGCATCTGCTGGTTCCTGGTCTTCTGGATTCCCATGGGCAGGGTCACCATGCTATTGCTGGATCATCTGCGGAGACATCCTCTAGCTTTGTCCTTTGAATCAGATACCGTGACGGCTCGTGCACCTCAGACACCTCACTCCTCGATCCTATTGTGTACGTATCGCGCCGTGGGGTCCAAGTATTGGAAATACACCATCGACGGCACGAACATCTTCCTAATCAACCTAATGGCCGTTGTCATCTTCGTCATCTTCGACTGGCTGGTCCTCGAAGGAGTACTGCACCTTGACATCTTCATCACATCCTCAGCCTTCCTGTTTGTTGCTGGCTTGCTCTCCATTATCCCGTTAGCCTACTTCATCGGACAGGCAGTTGCTTCCATATCCGCCCAGTCATCCATGGGCCTCGGTGCCGCCATCAACGCTTTCTTCTCGACCATTGTCGAAGTCTTCCTCTACTGTGTTGCTCTTCAGCAAGGCAAGGGTCAGCTAGTCGAAGGAAGTATCGTCGGAAGCATTTTCGCCGGTATACTGTTCCTGCCCGGACTGTCAATGTGTTTTGGTGCGATCAAGCGCAAGACGCAACGATTCAACTCCAAGTCTGCCGGTGTTACCTCGACGATGTTGCTTTTCGCTGTCATTGGAGCATTTGGGCCGACTCTGTTCTACCAAATCTACGGCACGCACGAACTCAACTGCTTGGACTGCGTCAACTTCGGGAGCCCCAGACACGGGGCCATCCGGGACTGCAAGCGCTGCTATTTCTCGCAGACGCCTGCCCTCAATGACCGCTTCTACCTTGAGGCCGTGCGCCCGTACTGCTACATGGCCGCGGGCATGCTGTTTTTGTCCTATGTCATTGGTCTCTGGTTCACGCTGCGCACACACGCTGCGGTGATCTGGAGCGAAATCGACGAGAAACGTCACGAAGACCACTTGGCCGCTCAACCTACGCCTCGCCACGTTGGCGACTCAACCAACGTCGACATCAGAGATTCGAATTTCTACAAACGTGTACTTGGGCAGTCGCTCCGTCAAGCCGGCGTTCCGCCGCGAGGAGACGAGCAGAACCGGCCGGGTTCCAACCATGCAAGCATTTCCAAAGGGTCTGGAACACCACACGTGGTCCCGCCTAAGCCGGCGGGCTACGGCACATCCGATAGCACACGCACGACCGTGCACATACCGGGCTTGACCGAGGCCGAGAATAACACTCTCGTGCACCAGGTTGCTGAGATCGCGGCGACGGCAGCCACGGTGGCGGCTAGGGACGCCCGTATGCCTCGACACATCTCTGCACCGGGCATGGGATCTAATGCTACCACACCGGCGGGAACACAAGTCCAACAAGCAGCTCGGCCGACGCCCATTCGTACCGGTACTTTCCTGACGCAGGATGAGAATGCTGCTGTTTCTGCGGGAGCACATGGCGGCGCCAGCCACGGCGGTGGTGGTCATGATGCGCCGAATTGGAGCCGGATGAAGAGTGCTATCATCCTGATGGGCGCTACGGTTCTGTACGCGATTATTGCAGAGATCCTTGTCGACACGGTTGATGTCGTGCTTGAGGGTTTCGCAATCGACGAAAAATTCTTGGGAATAACTCTGTTCGCGCTGGTCCCCAACACGACCGAGTTCCTGGTAAGCTATCCGCCACACCCCTCGTTCTCTCCCTTCCACTGCTCCTGATGCTAACGGTCAACCCCAACCAGAACGCCATCTCGTTCGCTATGAACGGCAACATCGCCCTGTCCATGGAGATCGGCTCGGCATACGCCCTCCAAGTATGTCTCCTCCAGATACCGGCCCTCGTGCTCTTCTCGGCCGTCTACACGGGCGACGCGCTGTCGGGAGGGAACGACCTCGCGCACACCTTTACCCTCCTGTTCCCCCAGTGGGACATGGTGACCGTGATCCTCTGCGTCTTCCTGCTGTCGTACATGTACGGCGAGGGCAAGAGCAACTACTTCAAGGGCAGCATCCTGCTCTTGAGCTACCTGGTCGTCGTCACGGGATTCTACTTCAGCGGCTACGGCGCCACGCTCGACGGCAAGGACGACGGCAGCAGGCGGTTCGATACTCTCACTCGGGACGGCGAGTGGATGAGCTACGGCTTCAAGACTGTCGGACGGGGAAGCAGTGGGGCTGCTTTCTGAATGGTGATCAGGGTGCACACGGCCTTGAGTCAGCCTGAATGACGGCTTTCGGGCACCATACCACTACGGGGCTTCCCCAAGAGTCGTGTTTTTCGCTTTTGCTGCACACGTCGCCAAAGGAACAGTTCTGATACCACTTTCCACCTATTATTTTTTTCTCTTTTGATTTTGTATGATACCTAGAAGAATGGGGGTTAGCATGCATACGGGGCGTAGAGCAGGTCTATAATCGGCTCCTGATAATTCCACGATTACCTACGTCCGCCGGAAGACTGCATTGAATGACTTTGTCCGCACGGTAACTCACATTCTCATGAACATGCCCTTCGCCCATGTCTGAATATCCTCTTTGGAGTCTCCCTGGATACGGTATCTGCCTTGCCTGGGCACAGTCCTGTAGAACTGAATGGACGATCTGCACAGCGAAGCTGAGGCAGGTGACTTGTTGGAAACGTCCTAGACGAGGAGGCGTCTTACGTCTTCCCCTGAATTCGAGTAGTATCGGCACCACATCGTAATTAAACCTCTCACCCCATCATTCAAAGATACTCATTACTCAAGATTTCTTACATAGTCAATGGAAATAGTATAGATGCTCGTGGAACGTCCTACTCTTCCTGCTACCACGCAAACACGCAGAATCCCAATGCGGCTGCGATCTCAAACATATATCGATAATATCTGGCACCATTTCTGAGGCAAGATTTTTTTAAAGTGCCAAAATAGAATCTAGGTTGAATAGTATACAATGCGGTTCAACACTGCGCTGCAATGCGAAATGCTTCTTATGCCCCGGTTCCGAATGCAAGCAATGCCCCTAGTATCCCACACCTTCTAACGCCCGCTATCCTGTGCTGGTACGCCAATAATCTGCTGATCTCTTTACGTCCCCTTAACCCAAGTCTCAAATAAGGTCATGTTTCCTGCTCGACTACCTGACAACATGCAGTAATCATCTTGGCTAAGCCTCGTACAACCCCCCCGGCATGCTCAAGCTGCGAGAGAAATCATCCGTTCAGGCTGCCACTCCTAGCTCGGCTCCGTCCTCCGGGTCCAGGGGTCTGACCTCGTTGTTGCAGCCGCCAGATCCATTCGATGGCCGTCTCGTAGCACAGGACGAACTGTCGCAGGCTCTGTACCATGCTAAGTCGCTGGCGGCGGAAATCTTCGACCGTGGAGGCGATGAGGTCCACTGTGTCGTCGTCCAGCCAGCCCAGGTCAATGTCTCCCGAGGTCGATCCGCTCTTGTCACTGCCATTCGAGCCGTTAGAAGTCTTGCTGGCGCCTAAGACTGGCCGGACGGCAGACGAGGAAACCTTCGACGTGTCCAGGGGAGATATCGAGGCATCCATGTCGACGTCACCCTCGGCGTCCTTCGCTCTGCCTTGTCTCGAGACGCTAGAGCCGTTTGACTGATGGGAACCATTCGCGCTGTTGATCTTTGCTAGCCTCTGCCGCTTGAGCATGTCTATGACGCTGTCGACGGTGCAGAAGGCGCCCGTCCTGCCGCACCCGGCGGAGCAGTGTACGAGCATCGGCCGCACCTGGTCGCCGGACTCGGGGCTGTCGTGCCACGATAGGCTCGTCGGGTCTAGTGATTTCCGGACGCTGCTCTGTGGGCCTCCATTTTGCTCGCCGCCGTTCTCGGAGCCGCCCGATGCCATTGCCGAAGGAACGTCGAGGGGGAGCGCTGAGCGCTGCATGACGTTGGCTAGCTCCACCAGGGCGAGGAGATGACTAGGCTGCGCTGGTGTGCCGAAGTCAGGCCACGAGGGGTAGTGCAGCTGAGTAACCTCGCGGATAGGGGAGAACGGGTGGGCGGAGTGACTAAGAGCGAATTTTCGAACAATGACGTAGGGCGTCTCGCCGACACTGCTGGACTGGTTACTCAGGTTGGGCTGTACTGGAGTCGGGGTGCTCGACTCGAGGGTCGTGGTGGTATTGGCTCGGCGGCGGCCCTGCTCGGCCTGCGACGTATTGGAGGATGAATCCCCTACAAGCCCCGGTGTTACCAGCGAATTGGACCGGCTCTTGTCGATATCGAGGGAGACCTTCTTCTCTGACAGCGACCGTAACTTGATGGGCCCGAATTCTCTGCCAGTCCAGTATGGATGGCATTTGAGCTGCCCACCTTCGGATTCCGCCGTGAGCATGACGATGACACGGACGTCCTGATCCCATATGACAGACCAGAAATCCTAGACGAAATGTTAGTATCATGCACAAGGACAGATAACATGCATCGTCTGGGGGAGGAAGCGACTTACATCAAACGTTGCCGGCAATGGACCCTGGCTAGCAATATATCGTTTGTGACTCCGAGTCGACCTGAGGTGGCTGGCGTTGACGTAATCACAGGCGCCTTCTGGTCGACCCTCTAGACGGACTCTGGCGTGTTCAAATGGTAGGATATCCTTGTACCTGTTCTTTCCGCCCTTTTCAATCCCAGACAGCTGAACCCTGGCATCCTCGGCTCCGTTCGCTCCGGCTTCGGACGGGTTGAAGACGGAATAGGCATCCTTCATCCTAGATTGTTCCGTGAGTTCGATGCGCAGGAACTTGTCCGAAACCTTCTTCCCCATGTCGGCAGGATCTGCAGCCTCTCTCAGCCACTGGGGCAATATGTCGGGGGTCAGGCCTGTGGGTAGCCCAATTTTGATTTGGCCGACACCGTCTACCAGATCTTGGTTCTGCCTGATGTTACTGAAGAAGGGGTTCGGATTGTTGCTGCCACCGGGCAACATGACACCTCCGATGACGGGTGCTATCGTCGGCCGCCCGTCTTTTGAGCCGGCATGCGAGCCCAGAGTTAAGCCCGTCGCACCGGATGGGCCAGAATTCCGATCCACCAGCTCTGGGTAATTCGCAGCGAATGCGTTAAAACCGCCACGCAGGATGTTCATGGAGCCCGAATACCCCTCATTCATGAACTTCTTGATCATGTTCATGGCCGACATAGCATCTCGCCTGTCGGATGAGAAGGCATCATACACGACCAGATAATTGGTCTTCTGCCAGTTCGCGAACTTGCCCTGTTCTTGCTCGCCTTGGAAGGTTGTCTGTAGCTTCTGCAAGTTAAATGTTGCCCGTTTGAGGAGTGTGGTCGGGATGCAGAGGTTTAGAGCTCCCTTGATGCGCGATTGCGCATACTGTGGAGAGACCCTCAAGTCTAGAATCAGGAGCTCTGACTCAGGTATATGCTCCATCAAGTCTTCGAGCTGAGCCGGAGACATCATTGCCGGGCCTCCATCTTCGAGCTTTGCAGGTACAGTGTCTGCCCTGTGGGTATGGTTCAGGGCAGGACTAGGCGGATCGGCTCTGTTGTGTGTCATCGATAGTCGCGGGTGCCGGTCGTCGACCTTGGCGAGATTTGACCGAGCGTCCGGAGCCGAGAAAGGGGAATCAAAACGGGCGGGTGATTCTTGACGCTCTATATTGAGGAATGATCCTGACTTTACTGCGGGAGGGTTCAGCGACGTGGACGAGCTGCGTTTTGAGTCGGCCGACATGTAGGCCGAATCGTGCGAGCTATCGTTATCGACATCCATTCTGGCCGGCACAGCACATTCCACAGACCTTGAACCAGTAGCGGGGACAGACACGCGTGGGAAATGTGCGCCCGAGGTCTCTGGTCCTTGAGTATTCCATCTTGGCGGACGCGGCCTTGCAGACGCTGAAGGAGTTGACGCCAAGGGCGTCCCTGCAAGGGGGATAGAACGGCCAAAGTGAGAGGTTGACAAACTAAAGCCACGCCCTCTATTCGCATCTGCCTGTCTCCTGAAAGCTTCGAACTCGGGGTTCGCATCTAGGGGAAGCTGCTGGGGGATGGCAGCGCCGAAGGACTTGACGGATGACGTCTGTGGGCTCCAGTTCTCGCGCGGAAGTACGGCGGACTCGTGCGGGTCGGCTGCGGTGTCGATCGAGAGACCGAAGTAATTGGGACTCGGGGTCCGCGCATCTTGGCCGTGGCTCGCTGAAGGGGATAGATGTGGGGGTAGGGCCTGGCCGACGGAAAAGGGTTGCCTAGGCGATGCTAACGGCGTGCTCGATTTGCTGACCCGGTGGGAGTGACTTGTTGTCTGAGTTTGTGAGTGCGAAGAAACAGGCTGTGACCGGCCCGGTGTCTTCATGGTGAAGAAAGATGTCGAGGGCCGCTCGGTACGCTCCATGCGTTGTTCTGGCGGCATAATGGTTATGACGGCGAAGTAGTCAGACTGGGAGTCTCCAACGTCGGTTCGTTCGTGAGGGCTATCATGAATCCATGTTGGAACAGGACTCTTGAGACGCGCTTGAGCAATGTTTGCGAAGGAAAGCTTGCGCTTCCGCGATACTGCTGGAGGAGCCAGGACAAGGTAAGTTGGCACAACTCTTCGCCTCACAGTGTATCGTGGCGATGAGTTGTTCTCTGCGCCGCGGACTTGGAGCGGGGGGCCTTTTAAAACCGCAATGTCGATCACAGGTGGAGAGCCTGGTTGCTGGCGAGACAGTGGTGGACGACGAAATCAATCGCGCCGACGTAAAGCGTAAGGGAAACGTTCAGCGTGTGGAAGGAGAGACGGCTATATTGCTGGTAGGTTGGAAGCAGATCCGGGAAGAGAGGGGTATGTTTCGAAGTTCGACGTTCAGGGTCGTAGGTCGGTTTGTCCAGTGATAGTTAGTGGTGGTGGTTTGGATCGCAAAGCCCAATGCGGAAGAGGAGAGAGTTGTGGGCGAGGGCGGTATTTCGGTAATATGAGATAGGTCGGGAGTGTGGTAAAGTACAGGAAAGACAAGGAAAGAGACTGGCGGTGGGAAATTCTGCGTCGAGGTCTGCAGAAGGGGTAATGCAGCCAAGAGGATGATGCTGGTCGTCGTCACCGGGGCTAAAGTAGGTACCTCGAGTCTAAAAGCGAGGGCCACCGGGGTACAAGAAATCCGAGGCGGCGGCGGAGGGTTTGGGTTGGATGCTGGCAGAGACAGGTATTTCTGGGCGGGTACCCGAAGGGGACTAGGTAGCTAGGGGTTTGACGTGATAGTGGGTGTGTTGGAAAGGAGGGAATGATGAGAAATCTGCAGTTCAGGACAGGGCGGGATGGCGTTACCCTGCGCGGGATGTCGGCGGTTTACTTGGTTGGCGGCGCTGGGCTACAACATCTAGTACATATACTAGTGCCCTGCTGAAAAGGTTCGAAGGAAGCCGGAATAGGGCAGAAATGAGGAGCTGATGTGGTATGATTTGAATTATGTGGTGCAATGTACGAAGTATTGTCCACTACGCTCCTCTTCGGTACGATAGTATGAGTCTTAACGGCCAGTTTGGGCACTAGGTTTCTTAAGTGTGCTGGATGCGCCCCAGAGTCATTTCGTCATAGAGCAGATGGTCTCTTTTTTAGCTGATGTCCGGCTTGCAGCGATGCAGGGCCCTCCCAAAACCTGTCCCGCGCCGGCTGTGTACTGGGGCTTTGCTCACTAAATTGCAGGCTGCCTCGTGTGTCTCTAGGTTTCTGCATACTTTGTTTTCCTACGGACGGTCGCATCTTTTGGCGAACATCAACGTCAAAATGCTGCATGGCGGGGGACTCGTGGAGATGCCACGCGAGACGAAAGCAGCAGCAAGGGGCTCAGTCGAAACCCGATGGGGCTTCGCTCAAATCACGACGTCATAGGGCAAATTCTCGAAGTCCCCAAAAATAAAGATGCGGGAGTTCGGGATAATGGGAGGAGCATTACATAAGCTCTCTCACTTTACGCACATCTGTCCATCTTGCATCTGCATCTTCTCTTCAAACACGGCATGCCCCTTCGTCATGATCGGACCACATGCTGAGGGCCTAGATTCTATCATGTCGTGTGCCCGACTCCCTATTGCATGCGGCGTATATCGCGATGATCAATCATCTAGAGTGGAATCGGATGATGCGTACACGGAAACGTTCCGATCTAGCTTCCAGTCTAGCAACTCCTTCTAGAAGTGTCGCAGTACATGAACACGTGTGGTGTTGGTCCCTTCCTGCCGCTTTCGGTCGTGAGCAACAAGAACAACGTCCCGTCAACTCCTGACGGAAGCGGCAAGCGCGAATGTTGCTCTCTACACAGGGTCCTTCCTTTCCTGGGCAAAACGACAATTTCATCGAATCACGATTGACTGTACAAAATCACATCTCCAGGTCGACCGATGGCAAGGGTCTAGAAGTCCAGCCGTTGAGAGAGTTGACCCGACTGACTGGACGTCTTCCGCATTTGCGATTTTCTATCTTAGGGGTCCAAGGCTGTTCTTTGCCGTCCACCAAGGGGTCATACCACATCACATGTACAGAACTCCCGTCGCTCCCTTGGTCCAGACCACAAACTACACCGCTCAAATGTCCGACTGCCTACGGTGAATGCATCTTCTCCTTTCCGCTAAATGTGTGGCTTCTCGCCAATTCCTTCCTTTGCATCGTTCTGTCTCTACTTCGGGCGCTACGTCATGATGCAATTCGTACATCGGCCTACCACAGTCGGATATTCCGAGCTCTGCATTCCGACGGCTTCATGGTCAGGAACAATGCCGACTCTCGCTCCTCCAGCAGAGAACTCTCCCCATTTAGATTCCTACCGTCTTCAGTTCTCAAAGCGCAGTACAGATATACTTCAGTCGCACGCCTCAATCTCATCGAATGCAATAGACCCAGCATTTAGGCAGGGCAGTGCAAGTATGCATGAATACTGATCACCCAAAGTCACCCCTCAATCCTCCCCTTATGGCGGTCAGCAACCGTCCGGGTGTGTCGACTAATAAAAAGGAAAGAGCTGCGCCAAACAGAAACCAAGTTCACACGACATCCTGTCGGAAACAGGGTCTTGCACACCATCTCGCGCAGACGGCGCCGAAGGTCTGGACAGATCCAGGCCGGTCTGCGCGTGCTTTAGTCTCGTGCGGCTGCTGCGGGCTCCCTTGCGAGGCCGTCTCTGCCCTTCCCGACCTACTGAGCCGCTACCATTCGCCCAGCAAGCGGCTCGAGCGGATCCCCCTCGAGCAAAGAAGTGGCTAGCGCAGACAATCCTGCCTTATGATCGCCTGCCCCCACACTGACGTTGGAATCGTACGATGGGCGGCGCTAGATCCCTTCCGGTCTAGATCCCCACAATCCCATCAATTTGTGGGAGATGGGACTTTTGGCAGAGTGCTAGGGGGTTGGCACGGAGGTACGTACTGTACAAAATGTATCCCCGGTTTGTGTACACGTGTAGCAGATATGGGCTGTGTGTAACAACAAGATTATCTCGACTATTGTAATTGCGTGTATGAATACTATTAAAAGGGGCTAGTAGCTTAATGGAATGGCTTCTCTTCTGTTCTACGCCCTCTTAGTCATGCGTGTAACTTTGTACTCTTCTTCCCGTTCAAGGGTCCCCATTTCGACGCTCAAGTCTCACTACGATGAGTGCCAACCACATGCACACAGGGGTTTCCGGCAACAGGGAAAGACTTGCTTCGGGAACAAGCTAGCGTTGATCACCATCTTCGGCTAAGAGAGCGGTGGAGAAAACTTTAGCAATTATCAGGCGGAGGATGCGGTCGCAGCCGGTAATCGGAAGAAACATGCCGTCGGGATGAAGATGCAACGCCAGATACACAAAGCAATGCAAGCTCCCCAGGCATGAAACCATCAAGTATCTACATAAAAACAACAGAGGGTATATCCTGCGACCGGCCCATGCCCCTTCCACCTCGTAGAGTCCATTAATCCAGCTCCCTGTTCTCATCACGAAAATGAAGATGTCGTGCAGAGACCTAATAGAGATTATCACGACTCTCACGGCTGCCCCCAGATCGCTGCACAGTCTCAGCGATACGGCCGGCGACGTTGGCCATATTGGTCAGCATCTTCAGCGTCGGGTCGTTCGGAGCCAGGCGGCTGACGCGTAGAAACAGTTGCTCGACACGGCTCTTAATAAGACCCATAATCTTTGGCGTCACCTCTCGCAACTGGTCATCCTGTGTAGTGCGTTAGCAAGAGTAGCATACCAATGGTGATTTATAACTTACCAGGCTTGGCAACAGCTGATTGAAGCGGTAAATGACGAGCTCGGTGAGCGCCAGTTTCTCGGCGACGTTGCGACCATCCAACTTGGCCGAGACGGTTGCTCCGACACTGAGGAGGAGCAGCGGCTGCAGCTGCGTGACAAAGTTTGCGTCGTACTTGACAATCACCTGGCTAAAGATCTCCTCCTCTTTATCCTGAGCCTGCAGAAAGCGCATCATAGCCTCATCATAGCTGCCGTTAGCCATGAGTTCGTCCACGATTTCCACGTCCGGGTCACGCTGAGGCATCTGCTCTCGGCCCGTCGGCGAGAAGACAGGCTGCTGGGTGTGCTGCCCCTGGTGCGAAGCTTGCTGCTGGTTGTAACTGTTCATCTCCCTATGATGAGGACCACCATTGCCTCGAGATTGACCGTGGCCGTGACCGTGAGCGACCCCGTGCACAGCTTGGCTGTGTGGCGCCATATGTGCGGGAGGATTTGGGGAGACCATCGGGCCTGAATGGTTACCAGGCACACCGGAGATTGGAGCAGCGGGTGCGGCATCTCGATCCCGCAACTGCTGCTTCATAGCCAGGAACTCCTTCTGGATCTGGCTCTGCGACGCGGCCATGGTCGAGATCATGTTCGACAGGTGAGTAGTCTGCGCAACCAACTGGTCAATCTTCGCAGTATCGTTGCGATGCTGTTCCTCCAGACGGCTGATATCACCAGAGACTTGGCGGCAAATGTCTTCTCCTAGACGTTGTACTGTCTGAGTGGTCACCGCTGAGAAGGTCGGAAGCAAGTGGCTATTGAGTATACTGAGCAGATGCTCATCAATAAGAGAGCCCAGACTTTGTCCCACTTTGTCGGAGATGGTTTTGGTAGTCTCAGGCTTGATCAGAGCCTGGCTGACAGCAACAGGTAGCGACTTCTGCAGCTCTCGCTGGACAGATTGGGTGATGTCTTTGTTGAATCTCGGGCCAAATTGGTCGGCAACTGACTTGTTCACCGCGTCCCGTACGGTTGGTACAACTGCCTGCTCGAACTCATTCTTGACGATGTTCTTCAGAACAGCCTGAGTATTCTCGTTGAGGACATCAGAGACCATTTGCAGGAGACCGACTTGCTTATTCTGGAACGTCTTCTCTCGAGCGACCTGCTGTTCGTTGAGTTGAGAGGCGAGCTCGGTGAGCGCCACCCGAAGGCGCTCCTTAAGGCTTGCGTCGATGCGCTCACCGACAGTGGTAAGGATAGTTCCAAGCTCGGCCGATGAGATGCCCGATGATATGCCTGCCTGCGCAGCTTGCAAGCTCTCTCCTGCGCGAGCAGCGCTCCTACCGGCTCTAGCCGACGGAGATGAGCTGCGACCAGGAGCCCCGTTGACCGCGACAAGGAAATCGCGCTCAGCGACTGGAACGGCATTAGCATTAGCCTTCTTCTTGCGGCTCTTCTTCTCCGCACGCTCAACTGGAGCCTGGATTGGTGTTTCTTCTTCTTTTCGTTCAGGCACGACCTTTGCAGTAGGCCCGGACTCGGCAGCCCTCTTCTCTTCACCTTGAGCGGACGGTGTTTTCTGCAAGGTATCTTTGACCGGGTTCCGAGTGGCGAGACGAATAGGCAGGCTTGGCTCCGTAGCTGGAACGGCATGCGAATCTGCAGGTTGGGGTGTAGGTGGAGATACGAGCTTAGCGATCTTCACGTAGCCGGTGGTGATGGCGTCGACGGGATGGATAACCTTATTGTCCTTCGTCCAACCAAGTTCAGCTTGTTTCACAAAAAGGCATGTCACCCCCTTGGAGTGCATGGCGTACAGCTCAAACAGCGTTTGCTCCTCTCCTTCCGGAGAGGTAGCCGGGTGGCAGAGGATGTCGAGACTCCGCAAGACTCCCTTGTTGGCCAGTGAATACTCCCGTATACCACTAATGACGGCAGTTGAATCTGGCTGTGGAATCGATGAATCTTGGGCTACCAGCCGCTGGATATATTCAACCTGCGATAGATTCTTGATGGCGTACTTGGGCGCCGAAAGATGCAGGAAATAGATGGAATTGCGTGTCGGGTGGCCAACGACGATCATTCCCGTTGATGGGTGATACATGACGCTGCACACCGCGTCGGACTCCTTGGAATGAGGTAAGTTGACCTCCTGTACCGGCTTTCCCAGGGCCAGATCCCACAGTTGTAGCGTGTGGTTTTGCTTCATACCCACTATCATGTACCTCAAGGCTGAATTCTTCTGGTATGGGCGGAGCTTATCCAACAACAGAACAGAAGTCGGCCATGCCTTCTCACCCTCAGGAGTGCTGGTCAGCGTCATTAGCGGCTCCTTGATCTCCAAAGAAGTTCGAGCGGGCATTGGGTTTCGGGAATCGGAATCCTCGGCCACCGCTGTTAGGTCGCGCACATCCCAGAACTTCACTCGTCCAGACTTGTCCAGAGACACGACGGTCGTATCATCCTGGCTGAAAGTGAAGTCCTTGCCGGCCTTACCGGTATTGATCTTCAGCGAACACTGCTTGAACAGCTTCTCCGTGTCAACAACACGATCATGGCCCGGTCGGAAGAGCTTCTTCGCCATGATGAAGGAAGGCCAGATGATGTTGATGGCCTTGCCCCGACCGACGGCAAAATAGTCGGGGTGTGCGGCAGACGCCCTTGCACGAGTCTTGAGGACGCCTCCGGGAGTATCGCCCTCTTGGGTGGAGATGGGAGGCAGAGCAAAGCCATACTGCTCGGGATGTGCATCATCCAAATGCTCCTTCTCGCCGTTCTTGAGCTGGACCCAGTACACAGCACCGCTCACACCAGTTCCGATAATAGCTTCCTTGGGCGTGACGTTCTGATCAGGAGGGGTGCAAGACATGGCGACATTGAAGACGCGGTCATTGGTATCGGTGAAGAGCTTAGCGTCAAGGCCATCCATTTGCCGGATGACACGTAGACCGCCGTGCTTGGACATGCCATAGGTCAAGTAGTTCTCGGACGCAGCCACGAGGTTGCGATCAATCTGATCGAAGTCCTTCTTAAGTCGAGCAATGTCAAGAGTAGCTTCATCGCGGAACTGGGGCCGGTTCTCATTGGCACCCTCCTGAATATTGATTGCGATCCAAGGCTTCATCGGGAGATTGAAGACCTTGACTGGCGTTGAGTCTTCCTCGATGACAATGATTTCATCGGCCTCAGCACTCTCCCAGCTATCGGCCACAGGCCCATTGTTACCCGCGGCAGCCTCATCAACAATCTCGCGGACCTCTTTGGCAACGTCTGGTGCAAGGGTGCTCTCCAAAACGGTCTGGTTCTCCTCTTTACTGAGTTCCTTTTGAATGACCTGGGCCGCATGTTGTGCGGACTCTTCGAATTCTTCGTCAGTCTTGGCATTAGCCATCGTATCGAGGTCTTTGGCGATCTCGATCTGAGTATGCTCTTCTTCTGCTCGCGCCAGAGCCTCCTGAGCTTCGATGTCCACCTTCCCTGCGAGCTCGCTGACTGCTTGGGCAACTGTTTGATTGGGCCTGTTATCAGCATCTTGAGCGCTGGCGATAGAAGCAGTTGGCTGTGGCAAGTACTCGAGGATGTTATTTGCAAGAGGTGATGATGTCTGCTCAATCTTCCTCCTCGTGTGCTCGGGACTCTCTAAAGGGCTCCTGTCGGTGCTAGAGCGCTTCTGATCCAAGGCCGAGTGAATCTGATCAGTTTTCCTCGAGGGGTTGATCGGCTGGGTCGTTGCAGCAGCCGATCCTGAGGCACCGGGCGTTGTAGAAGACTTAGGCGTCCGTTGAAGTGGTGAACTAGCCGCCAAGTCTTCAAAAGGGTTTGTGTAGTTGAAGATGCTGGCTTTGGGACCAGCCGACGGTGGCTGGGCCTGTGGACTTGACCCAAACTTCGGCGCCGGGGAGTCGAGATTACTAGGCTCAAAGTCAAAAGACGCTCGTGTTGGAAGGTGGCCAGCTGGAAGCGGACCGGCCTCGGCGGAGGCTTTGGCACCAGTGCTTGCAGGAGGACTTCTGGCCAGGTCTTGTGCAGACTGGGGAGTCGTGACAGCTCGGTGCGAGGAGTCGTCCACAGCAGAGACGTCGTTTTGACTCGGCTTAGGACGGTTGAGGAGGTTTAAGAGATACTGCTGCGTATCCGAAGAGGGCTCGGCGGCATTCCAGGTCGATGCCGGGGCAGGAGGCTCCGGCTTTGCGGTTTCCTGTTGCAAGTTTCCCTTCATAAGAGTAGCAAGAAGACCAGATGGGTCGGCAGAGGCAGAAGCCGGTGCACTTCCCTGCATAAGGGCAGCAAGAAGTCCAGACGGATCGGCCGAGGCAGGAGCAGGAGCATGTATGACGGCCTGTTGCAGCTGAGGCTGAGGCAAGTTTGTAGGTGCCTCTCGGGGAGGGGGAAGCGTGTTCGGCAAGTTGTTGCCCTGCCCACTGAACTTGAGCAAGTTCAGGAGATGTGCTGTCCGACCATCACCCGGGGCCCCACGAGCAGCACCACCGAGTGTGCCCATCAGCGAAGGCGGGAAGCTCGAATGAACAAAGCCTTGCACTGGTGGGGTAGGAGCAGCGGGTGGAAAGGCTGGGGAACCCGAGGCTGAATCGTAGGTGTTATCCAATCGAGGGCTGTCGGCGTTGGAATGGTTGTAGTATGACTGACCATGGCCATGATGATGATAGCCATGGGAAGAAGTCGGCTCTGGGGTTGGCGAATCGGGTCCAGATTGGCGACGGAGTTGAGCAAGAAGCGACTCAAGATTTCTGTCGGACTCCTTGTCACCAGAGTCACCGCTGGGAGGTCCATTACCACCAGCCATGTTGTTGAAGCTTGACATGACGCTAGGAATTGGAGCAAGCTACAAGAGTAGCTGCAAGAATCCAACGGCCCGAATAAGCTGCAGCTGAAGCAAAAAAAGCAAGTTCGTAATAGCTAGAGGTCGATATATCAGTCCTCTGTCAGATCAAGGGCTATAAAATGGCATTATTAGGGCAACGGGCGAGTAAAAGAAGTAAATACCAATGAGGCAAGCTCCGATCTAGCAACAGCTCCTTCCTTAGGCAAAACGAGGCAATGCCCAACGGTACGAGCCCGCTCTTCCTTCCCCTGCCGGGAAAGCTGGAGCGAAGGGCCAACAAATATCACGCAGAACGAGAGATAACAAGTGCAATGCAATGCAAGCGCTTCGATGTCATGAGATGTCGGCGTTGTTCGTGGAAGACCGCGGGGCAGCTTTTGTGCTGCAAGATGTCAAACGAAATATTTTATCATTGCGAGGCGGCAGGATCGTCAGGCCGCACGTAGAAAGTGAATGGCTGCGAAGGCTGGCCCGTGCATACAAACGTGCAGTGATATCATTGGTGAATCCGCAGAGGTGACGTTGAGCGGATCGCGGCTCCGGGCAAGTGGGGCAGGTCCCCTAATGAATCGCATTCCTTACATAAGCCTTGCACGATGACTTCAAGGTTGGGACTTCGCTTTCAGCCTTGTCCACCCCATACGCACCCAAACTCACACCAGCGCAGTTGTGAACCACCTCGCACAGATTGTCTCTCTCCTCTACTCTTGCCTAGCTGGATGAGTTGTTAAACAATTGTCTGTTTGCCGAAGTACCAGCTGATGGTCAAACCATCCGGCAAATCCGCCCTGTCACGCTACTCGACATCCAATCCTTGATACCGATCCGCAATCCTCACCATTTCCTGGCCTTTCACTGCCGCAACCATGTTCTGTCTCCGGAGGTTCGTTCTGCTCCTATTCAAGCCCATCCCTCTGTCCAGTCACTCTGAGCTCCCAACTAACTCGGGTTCTCGTACGCAGTTGGCTCCCGATCCTCTTCATCCCCACCAATGCCTCCCCCGCCTTCATATTCCTCTTCTTCGTCTGCACGTACTTCCTCAACCGGCCCTGTGTATACTGCTCGTTCCTCCTCTTGATCCTCTTTCTGACCTCCTGCAACTGGTCCGACCGATGCTTCTTCGATTTCTCCAGCAACTGGTTCCAACCCCGGCCGACCGGTAGCCATGTGTCCCTGCCCATTTCGACAAGCTGGCTAGCTTCCACTTCAGGAGGAGAAGGGACGAATGCGACCATTTCGACGAGCGGAGAGGATCTGAACACGACGATATCCTTGGTACTCGCAGATATGGTCAACACCACGGCCGGCGCTTTCATCGGAGCGGTTGCGGAACAGGCGGCTAGGACAAAGACCGAATGGACCGGTCTAGGTATGGAATGGCTGAGGAGCTTACTAGGGAAAAGAGAGTGGCGCATCGACTGTCTGGATGTATATGTTCGATTATAAGGTTTTGCTCCTGTGTTCTTTGCTGTCAAGGGTCATGTGCAGATGATACTTTTGTGTGCTAGGCGTTGGGGCGGCGACCAGGACGGTCTCAGGGTTTGGGTATGGCAGGACATGTGCTGTGAGAGCTTTTGATGCATAGCTGGAGTTCGGCTTTATATTATATCACGGTCACTCTCGTCTCCGGTCTGTATAGAGCGTCCTTGATGGTGATTAGCGAGGGTGGACATGATGTGTGGATTGCGAAGATACGCATGTGCATGTAATGTTGCCCCCCGCTCATTTTATGTATATAAGGTACCGATTAACCTCAGTTCAGAACTGTTCTTCCGATGCCATGCGATGCTGCCACAGTCCAGTTTGTGTAGCGTGAGGGTCGCTAAAGCTTGGAAGCAGAAGACTCTTTGTTATCCTCAAACTGCTCATCCCACGGCACCTTATATGCCACGTGTTCTTTTCGAGTCGGGACATTGACCTTATGATGCTCGCACGTGCAATATACGGCCTTCCCATCCTCACTGGTCATCCATCCTTTGATGTAAGCCATGCTTCTCCCTACCTGGTATACGTGTGAGTGGACGTGGACATTGGTTCCTGTAGTTGCTTAGCAACGTCGTCTGAGGGCGGATACGGTGCACATACCCACTGGCACAGCTCTGAGATAGCTGATATTCAAGTTTCTCGTCACGCCACCAAGGAAGCTATGTTGTATAATGCCTCAGCTCGGTACACTCCTAGAGCTGACACGGTAACTCACTCCCAGTATCCCGGCGTGGCAATGGGCCCAAGTGCGCTCGTGGTCATCATGTCGAAGATGACGCCGGCAGCGCCACCGTGCATGACAATATTGAGATTGCAATACGCGGGTGTAATCTTCAGTGAGAAAGTGGCCGATGCTAGGATAGAAGGGGCCGGTATCTCGGCCTGTTGAGCAGAGACAGGAGTCTTTGCGTTTGGAGGTCCGATAGATGCGTCAAGCAGTACCGCTTCGGACATAAGACGTTTGTCGAAGCCTGCATAGTTCTCCTTTTCTGCTATAAGCCAGTACCTGGACGACAATCAGTGAGACTGTCCAGGACAGTGGCTAATTGACCTCACCTCTCGAAAATAGCTCTAACTCCGGCCAGAGCCCTTTGCCGAGACGATGTAGCGGCCATGCCGTTTTAAACGTGGACAACTCCTCTTGGCGGGCTCGAATGCTATGTCTTTAGATTACGCGTAGGGACCATTTTATTAACGACAGGAGAATCGGTAGTCAAGCACTTGCATGGAGACCTTACCAGAGCGTTGTATGTTTATTCCCAGTGGCTCAACCCCACCTTCCATGATACCGAGGCATTGGAGCAAGTCAAACACTTCTCTACGCAGTCCATCAATATCCCATCCACAGAATAATGTCTGGCTTAGTTATGTGCCCTAACTCGTCTCAGGGAGGAGGAAGGACTTCTAGTGAAGTATGTACGCAGACACGGCGGAGAGTCGAAGAATCGCACCTGTTACTGATTCTAGCTAAGCATGAGGAACAACCTAGACTTAGAGCTGGGGATGTCTGTGAAGGTTTCATCACAAGCACGTTCTTTCTCAGCCTGCCAGGCAGCGCTCAAGGAGCCGGGGGAGTGAGCGAACATGTCTATGAGGTTCCGCTGAGGTCTGGTTTAGTTGGATTCAACTTCAATATCTCTAATAGGGCGGCATGTGAGTTTCGTGCCAGCGACCCTCTGTCTCTAGGTTAGCCAGACTTGCCAGCGCATCGCTACCGTCAAACCAGTGAGGTTCCTCTTCTTCCCAGCAAGACCTGCAGTCAACAGTACTGATAGGCTCAGCTTTGTCTTGGCTGAATTGACCGGATGTGGGAGCCCTGAGCCCTCTGAATTTTCGTTGACGAAGTTATTGGGTGCTCAGTAGAAACCTGAAGGTCAGCTCAATTACACATCGCCCAGCCTGCAAGGGAGAGGGACGCCTCTACTGAGTCTAGGCAATTCTGCCGCAGCGCTTGAAGCTCAGTTTGGCTAGGTAGCTCCGATCGCAATTTGCCGTCCACCGCCACCACCATCATCCATGAGCCATAGAATCCAAATCGGGGCTGCTTGCTCATGGTTGTTTGCTGTTATATCGACTTGTTCAAGCCGAACCACAGTTATTGGTGCCATGCTAGCACGCTATATTCCCACATTGCATGGCCTTGCGCGTCCTTGGTGCGCCTCCCTAGGGTGACCGTTGCGAACTGGGAGGGGAGGAAAACCATGTTAGTGGAAATCACGGCGCTAGATCGTTCCCCAGTTCAACTAGTGAACGGCGTGAAGCCAGCGCCAGGTTCATGGGTGTTAACGCCAATGTCAGTGTCAATGGAATAAGCTGACTGCATAAACGCCATTTGCTCGTTGGCTTATTATTACACAGATAAATAGCAACAACGGTAGGTCACGCAGGTGAGAGACATATTCTTTCCTCGTCAGCGTGTTAGGAAACGAAGGCACCGAGTGTTGTCCTCCATGTTCCATTGTTCTCGAACGGTGAACCTATCATGGCGTTATCTTGGCTTGCCATTCTCGAGTTCGCGGTAGTCGTCCTGGCAGCTGGCACCGTAGCTCGGACTATCGATGAGACACAGTACTCGCCGGCCGACACCATCGTCAGAGATGTAGTCATCCTTGGAGGCGGAGCTTCTGGGAGCTATGCGGCCGTTCGGCTGAAGGACTCGGGCAAGACAGTCGCTATGGTTGAACAGAAGGACCATCTGGTACGGTTGCTCCGTTGTTGTCCCCGCCCGTAAATGAAGCTCGTACTGATAGCGTGACGTTCAAGGGCGGTCATGTCGATACATTCACCGATCCGGGCACTGGAGTCCCCATCGACTTCGGCGTGATCGCATATGTCGATCTCCCTGGTGTCAAGGAATTCTTCGCACGTTTCAACGTGTCCATCGAAGCAGCCCCTCAGGCGCCCTTGGTGAACAAGTACATCGACTTCTCCACCGGTCTTCCAGTGCCCAACTATCCAGCAGCAGATCAGACTGCCATCATGACGGCACTCGGAACTTATGGTCAGATTGCAGCAGGCTTCTTGAACGAGACCTTCCCAGGGTACTTCAACCTACCAGAGCAGGTACCGGAAGACCTTTCGCTTCCGTTCGGGCAGTTCTTGGCCAAGTACAACCTCCAAGCCGCCTTGCCCATTCTGTGGTCCTTCATATCCGCCCTTGGTGACGTGCTTTCGGTGCCGACGCTCTTTGCGCTTCAAAACTTCAATGCCATTGAGCTTAACGCAATACAGCAACCTGGGGGGTTCTTCGTTCCGAGCTCGCATAACAACAGCCAGCTGTATGCAGCTGTGCAACAATACCTCGCAGTGGACCTCCTGCTCAGTAGCACAGTCAGTGTCGCCGACCGCACCGACTCAGGCGTCAAGCTTGTTGTTAGTACCCCTTCCAGCAAAAAGCTCATCAAGGCGAAGAAGCTTTTGGTCACGGCGGCACCGACTGTGGACAACCTGAAGAAGCTCGACCTCGATGCTGTCGAGACTGATATCTTTAGCAAGTGGCAGTGGTCATCGGACTATGTCGGCGTCATCTCTCACACCGGGTTGCCTGACGGGTTGGACATCGTCAACGTCGTGCCAGACTCGTCTCCGAGTTCGTTCAACCTTCCAAGGCAGCCTTTTGTTTCCGAGATCAAATTCAGCGGTGTTCCCGGGTTGTACACTACAACCGTGGTTGCTCCGCCAGGCCTCAACGAGCACCAGGCGAAGATCATGGTTCGCGACGCAATCAACAAAATCGGCGATGCTGGCACGCTAGCGACGAAGCACATCAACTTCGAAGCCTTCAGCAACCACTCGCCTCTTCAGCTAAGGGTGTCTGCAGAGGAACTCGAAGGAGGATTCTTCAAGAAGCTGTACGAGCTCCAGGGTCGGAGAAGCACTTTTTATACCGGTGCAGCTTGGACGTCGGATTTCACGTCGGTCGTCTGGGTACTCACTGAGACTGCGATCCTGCCACAGATAATAGCTACGACGTGAAGGGTAGCGTTTGTTACCAGTATAGGATCTAAGTGCATGTGACTGTCCTATAGTAACCACTGTTCCACAGACCAACTATCATGAATTCATGCAAATAACTCCGAAGGCTTGGTAAAGCTGCCAAAGAAAAAGGCACGCCAAGAAAAGGTGCCATCGTGAAAGTCTCCTCCCTAAAGCATCGAAAAAGGGTATTAGTCGGCAGGCCCCGAGCCTAACCGCGTACCGGTGGTGAATCACCGTCAGAAATATGGCATTTCACCGACACGCCCGCCATAAGTCCTCATCATAACCGAAAAGGCCTTCAAGGCCATCTTGCAGCGCATATTCGTCGTCGTCGAAGGCATCGATATGCGACGCATACTCGTTAGTCGCCATGGTAACATCGCAGGCTAATGTGTCGCCCGGGCCTGGACGGATTGCTTCGCTGCGATCAAGCCCGCACATTGTGTCCCCATCTGCGACAAAGCCTGCGAGGCGCCTGCGGGCGGGTGGCGCACCAGCCGCAGGCGGGTAGGCGAATGCCTTTATCTGTTCCGTGGGTAGTTGTGGCTCCCCTGGCGTTGGCAACGAGGTCGACGAAGATATGGACTGTAGAAGGGACGATGATCTGTTACTGACAGCAGTCTCCCACGACGACGACAGGCTGGTGTCATGACTTCCTACGCTGCCCCAGTTGAACCCTGCACCTGGTGGCACATCCATTAAAACCATGCGGGCTGGCCTGGGTAGAATTTGTCGCTGCATTGCAGGTGTCAGAAGGCTGTCTGCTGGGGAGCTATGGGGGGCCGTATTGGATTTCTGGCTCTTGCGTCGCTTGTGGTGCTTATCCGAATGGTAATCGACCTGGAGTCGGCTGGCCGAGAGAACTGAATTGATATAGTCCCAGCAAGTCTGATCCATGTGGGCGGCGACGTACGCCTGGGCTTCAGGTCTCAGCTCTTTAATGGTGACGGCTTCAAGTTGGACACGATTTCTGAGCATGTCCCGCGTAGTTTCGAATTCGTATTTCACTTCGTCCCACTCCACAGGTGGCACAAAGCTGGAGGGGAGAACCTCGTCGTCGCAGCCAAAGAGTGCCCGCCACAGATTGGGCCAGGTATCGATCTTGACCTTGGACTTCCGCTCGTTCAGGAGTTCTTCCACCTCCTGAGTGATGCCGTCTTCGGGGTCGGTGTTCTGTGCTTCATGCCGGACAGCACATATCGAATCTGGGGGGAGTTGAAGATGCGTCATTAGTCGATCTCTAGTCCCTTGGTCCACACCGCATCGGAAGCAAACATAGGGCAATCTGGCTTGACGTCTGTGATAGAACTTTATGTGCCGCTTGAGATTGGTGAAGTCGGAGAAAGAAGCCGTCGAGCAAGCGGTGTGGTCCCGAACGTTGAACTTGAGCGGATTCCGCTTCCTATATGGGCAAGCAAAGCGATTATCTGGAGGCTCAACTCTGATCTTCTTGCTTCGTGTAGGCGACATGTCCTCGCCTCCAGACTGGGTGTCGTCCTGGCCTCCATCGCCAAATCCCTCTCCGTTCTGTTTGTTGCGGCTATTTCCTCGTTTCTTGCCCTGGCGACTATGTCCTGAATGGCTCGAGTCATGTCCATAGGCATTATCCTCCGATCGTTCGGACCAGTGGTTTCCATTCGTCACTGTTCGGAATGGAACTCTGAACTCAGGAGTCGGACAGCCGTATACGACAGCGGAAAGCTCTTCCAAACAGTGTGCCACTGATTCTATAGCATCACCCGCGGAGGGAAGGTCCTGTAGATCCACATTGAACGCTTGTTTCAGAATCAGTTCACAGATATCTTCTGTCTGTCTTAAACCTGCGCGTTGTCTGGAAGGTGTGGCAGCATGAGTTAACTCAGGACCATCCGGCTCCACCATACGAGACGCGCTGGAGATAGGCACATCTCCAATCGATATGCCTTGTATTTCGTCGGGTTCATCGCTAGGGGAAGCGCCACAATCGCCGTACACTGGCTCCGTGATACTGAGCAGAGACCTTGGAGGGGATACTGGTCCCTTATGGGTCGAGCCTCTTCTCGATTCCGGAGCTGAGGCTGGTGCCGACGCCGGTGCTGACGCCGGTGCCGATGCTGGATATTCTGGGCCACTGGGCGTGGACCAGCCAGAAGTGGACCAGTCCGAGGCCGAGCGAAGAGGAAATGTGAAACTGGGATGCCTTGGCATCTTTTCCCTCAAGGGCAGCAAGTTCTTGAGCGTTAGGCCGTTGTCTGTCAGCGACTTCTTCTTAGAAGCAGTGATCTTATCAGCATGGCCATGCAAGTCTTTGATAAAGCTTCGTAGTAGCTCAGATGTGTCCTCGTCACCAATGGCTACCGCTTCCTGATCTTCCAGATGGAAGTCGAAGTCGGAAGTAGTGGCTGTGCTGACACTCACAGGGCTGTTGCGGCCTGAGGTATTGACAGAGGAGGAAGAGGCGGTCGAGTTGGACTCAGCATAGTTATCGGCAGAAGAAATGACCTTCGGTAGCTCGAGAGGCTGAGCATGATTTACTTTTCCCTCGAAGCTCGCAAATCTCCGAGTAATCGTCGTATCAGGTTGAAGTGACAAGCCTTCTACAGCATGATGATGGTTGTCCGCAATAAGGAGTTCCGATTGCGTGGCATCAGGTCTTTCCTGAATACCGGGCGCCTGCTGCTGACCATCGGCGGTCGAGGCGGACTGTAAAAGGCAATCCATCGAAACAAACAAGAAGTCAAATCGCCCCTCCGTCTTCAGTGGACATGCTGAGAATCACCAGATTCCGCACGACGAAAGCGAAGAGATGAGCGTTCAGAAGGGTGGAAATGTTGCTGTACGCTCTCATTTTGGATATGGAGGGGTCATAAGGCATCTGGCTTCCATCCATGGCAGTCGCAACTGGCGGACCATGAGGCTCTCGCTGCTCAGGTTCGCCAACGCCGCTACCGATGCATTCTCGACATAATTTGTCCGCAAGCTAATCCTGATTTGTTAGCTGGATAGGCTCCAGTGACAAACAGCAATGGACAGCGCAAGGTGTAGTAAATGGTATGCGGTGCAAGACCTGGGTGTGCATTAGGCGACACTGCGGGGGCTGAGCAGTTGGACAGACCTTAGACCTGATTGGTTTAAACAAGGTCTTCTGAGTCCGGACATGTTCAGAAAACGAGAATTGATGCAAAACCACAAACTTCTGAAGTGGTGCCTATCATCTGTCAGGTATTGTGATTGAACATTTTCTTGCTGCTGGCTCACAAGAGCCTGTCGGTCCAACGGCTTGAAGGTTTGGTGATGTCATCAAGATGGCGGATATTTCAACTTTCGGAAACGTCCTGGTGATGTGCGTGTGTTTTGACAAAGTCCTATTGGATGTTGCTGGACGTGGAATCTGTCTAAGATGACATCTCCTCAGAGAGGGGCTTTGGGCCAAGTCGCTGGAAATGGCAGAGTAGATGCTCAACCCGCGGTGATGGGCAGCACGTAACTTTCAATGCAGCAAGCCATCTATCCAGAGCTATCCATGGATTTGATGGCTCAGAGCAAGCCATGCGACAGCAACATCGACTTGCCTCAGAAATAGATCCGAGACGACGTTTGGACGAAAGAAGACGAGAGACAAGTTCAATGGCAATAATGGCCAGTGCGCGGATTATGTAATCTTTTACCACGTGCTTCGGGACGGCCAAGCTCTGGGCAAGCCTGGCATCAACGACGTCTGGCAAGCTTTGTCTCCAGCCGCATCTTGAAGCGCTTTCGTCACTGATCTAAGCTCACCCAGCATAAGTGCAAAACTCTTAGACGACTACAGATGTCGAGAGACTCGTCTCGCACTGCATGGACATGCTCTTTTTTTCCCTAGGATAACTGGACGGTTATCCGCTTTCAGGGGCGGCTCTTTGCAGGTGCAGCTTGAGTCCTTCACCTCCCTAATCACATTCTTACCACGACATTGCGGTTTGTACCATTTCCCTCTCTTCTGTCCGGGCTAATGTTGGATTCCCAACATTCAATAGTATTTCTCTACATTTCTCATTTGTTTTCATGGTGTTACCTGTTGTGTGTACTGCCCTTTCCCACGTCAGACAGCCGCTGTTCACCAGCGTCTTTGACCTTGGACTGCTCCTCCCCTCAAACTGCAATTCGGGTATTTGTCGGCAGCCGTAATCTAGCCCCACACTTTCCCGATTGGTCTTTTGTCAACAAGATGGGCAATTGGAATGGAAGCCCAAGGCTCAGCAGTGGAGTGGTTCGCTTAGCGCCAAATTCGAAAGCCAGCAGCGAGGGAAACAACAATCAGCAGCAAAGTGCTCCTGCCGCACGCACCTGCCATCGACCTGGCAGCCTTCCGAATTTTCGACTCGTCAACTCCAACTCCACAACACGTCGACGATACTTGCACCACTCGTGACAACTTCATCCGCAAACATCTCCATCACAGTCTACACCTTTACGGTCGCGTCATCAACACGTTCTTAGTGTCTCCCTGACTTTAAGCTCGCATTTACTCCGATAGGCCTTACAACAGCCCCGCGCGTTACCTATATCGTCAACAATGGCCGGTGGAAAGGGAAAGTCGTCTGGTGGCAAGAGCTCTGGAGGGAAGACTTCAGCTGCCGACGGTGGCAAGAAGCAGCAGAGCCACTCTGCCCGTGCTGGTCTTCAGGTAAGCGAACATGCGAATTTTTCTTGTGTTTTTTCTGGCCGTCTGCTCCGGTCGCGCGCCGCATCACCCGGACTCAACATCATAACACCCATGTCTCGCCAACCCAGCGCGTCCCATCCTTCCATTCGATAAGACACGATCAAGCTGCCGTACCTTCTCTCGTCGCTACAGCATAGGCACCATTCTACGCGTGTTGACGAGAGATGACAACACGCGTCTTCGGGGATTCGCTTACACCAGCGGCGCGCTCTCGATGAAGTCCGCAACCCCGCCTTTCACCACCATGGTTCATAGTTGGGATGGAAACATGCGCGCAGCGCTATTTAGCAGTGATCGCCTGACTACACCTAACATTCTGTACACTATACTAACGTGTCTTCCATCACTAGTTCCCATGCGGCCGTGTCAAGCGCTTCCTCAAGCAGAACACCCAGAACAAGATGCGCGTCGGCGCCAAGGCAGCAGTCTATGTCACCGCCGTTTTGGAGTATCTCACTGCTGAGGTCCTCGAGCTTGCGGGCGTGAGTCTACCCCCATTTCAGCGCGGTGCAGCCCACGCATCGCCCTGCCTAGTATTTCTATAGCATAAGCTGACATGCTTTTATCACAGAACGCCGCCAAGGATCTAAAAGTCAAGCGCATCACACCCAGGCACCTTCAACTCGCCATTCGCGGCGACGAGGAGCTGGACACCCTGATTCGCGCCACCATCGCCTTCGGTGGTGTGCTACCCCACATCAACCGCGCCCTCCTCCTCAAGGTCGAGCAGAAGAAGAAGAGCAAGGCAGCAGAGGCTTAAAGAAAACACGTCTTTCTCTTGGTCCCCCTACCGCTTTTTGGGAACTCTTATGTCTGCGCGCCGGTGGTGTCAAGTACCAGGGTCTGGGTCTGTCTATGTGCTTCTCTTTCCTTTTTTTGGGCGATCTTATGCGCTTGTGAATGCGAATACGTTCCCGCTGTGTCTGGGTCTTGGACGGTCTGAACAGGCTTTTCTGGCAGGTCACGCATCTTTAGTCGCAGTCTTACGCACTAAAGATGCGTCGCGAGCTTGCAGGGCTTTGCCGCGACGCCATCACTAAACATAACTGGGATGTCGGGGGTTGGGCGTTTAGTGTCTTGGGGCATGTGAATGTCGAAGGCGAGTGATTCAGGACTTTCGAATCTCAAGTCCTGCTCAGAATCTCGCCGATCTCTGGGCTGGACACGTGTACAACAGCCTCGTCTTTGTGGGATTGCTCGGGCGAGATTATCTTTTGTTGGTCGAGGATGATGGCACATGGTTAGCTAGATGCAGCAGCAATAACATAGTATGCCGGCTTTCAACCCAGTGTTCATTCGTGAGCCCCCAGTCTCTCCGACTGACCGGCTTCTACTGTCTCACTCACGGCTCAAGTGAGCTCGGATCTGTGCAAGAAAAACGATGTTCCCCAGAGTATGTTTGACTTTTCCAACTATCCTAATCCAAGCTTCCTATCTTCATCTGTAATATTGTTGTTATTTGCTCTAATGCTGCCGCTCATGATCATCCATCACTTCGTATCCGGTGACGATACATGATCAGAATTTATCTCATGGATCTAAGAGTCACGTCCTGGCCGAAGACCGCTGCCGGGACGAGGAACCAGCCTCAGCCTAATCACGCTCTTTGGCTGCATGGATGGCGTAACCACATTCATTCGGGTAGTCGCAGTGCTTAGAGCAGTCGTGTTCTTTGCGGAGGTACATCTTCTCCTTTCGTTTGAGGACCTTAGCTAGGGTGTTTTGGGATCGAGGCGACCATCGCGTGAGGGACCTGGTGCCTCTGCTGTGACCCTCGTCTGGGTACCATGTCAGATATGCGGCTTCCTCCAATTCTTTCGCTCGACCACCATTTCTCGTCTCCAGACGGTTTGTTCGTTGTCCTCGATGGGCGGAACCGTCATCGCCCCTTGCGCTAAGCTCCCTGACCAAGGTCATCCTCCTCCAGCTTCCCCATGCAGCCCACCATTCGAAGTCAAACTCGGAGGGGCATGGACCCAGGATCTTATTCTTCCGGAGGCGAGCCTTGGCTTGGCAACGTATACGAGGACTTGGGCTTGACGACAAGTCGGTGGTGGAGGGGCACCTCCTTTGGCAGAGGATATGAGAGCATATCAAGCATCGTCGGGTACAAGACAGAGCATACCACATGCGGCACCTATGGCATTGCCAACGCCACGGCGCTGGGGAGTCCGGGAGAGTCCATCGCGGGGACATGCTGATAGGGGTCTATTGCTCCCGCAGCTACAAGGCTTTCAGGGGGTAGGAGCCCGGCTAGAACTAGATCGTCGCTTTTCCTAGGCAGTCGAAGGTGTTTCAATGGACCAAAGCGAAATTTAGATGGGGAATTTCGAGCGCCAGTCTCGGGACTCTGTATTTGACGGGAGGCTATATCGCCGAGATACGTAGTTGTTACTGGATCCCACCAACTTTCTGGGTAGACCCTGGCTTTTTACCTTGAAGACTGAACAACTATGCGCTTTACGAGAGAGCTATTGTAAGAGAGTTCTCCTGTGCTGCAGGACAAGTACAAAGCCCAGCAAGATATCGCCCGCGTTGGAATGGAATATATCACAATGATGCAGATTTACTCATTCAGAGCAGTGATGGACAGCATCCCAGGGTGAAACGCATAGTACACGAAAATAGAACGCTGGTGATATTCTCTTTGTCTGCGTGGCTACACTTTCTCAACTCTGCACTTCAAACGTGTACAGTCATGGGGGCAGTCACAAAGAATAGCAGTTGTCGGCTGAAGAGAAGTCGGAGACAACAAAGCATATTTGTGACTCTTGACATAAGCTACCCTCGTAACACATATCTCGATGTTTGAGCAACGAAAGACAAACCAACCTCAACAAGTCCCAGGCAGGCTCGCTCAGGTGTCTGGCCGAAATCAGGTCGCCGAGATACTGAATTTAGACTTTCAGGAATGGGACAATTGCCTTGATGTAGTCCTCATAACCATCAATGAAAGGAACGTGGCCAGCCTTGGGTATGACGACGAGCTTGACCTGCTCGTCCTTTCCGGCGGCATCGAACCCCTTCTGCACCTGATCCCGCATCTGGGCCATCTTCGCCGGCAAATCAGCATCTCGCTCTCCAACCACCAGTTGCACGTGCTCGACGCACTCCGCCAGCCGTCCTACCAAAGGCCTGATATCAAACGTGTCCGACCTCAGAGCAGCGATGCAGGTCTCGAAACCATCAACGGTGGTCGTTTGCATGAGTTTCCTCACCCGGCTTGCCTCGTCCCCGTTGGCAGCAATCCACTCAGCCCCAAACCAACGCTCCATAGTCTCCTCAACGGCCTTTTCCATGCTACCAGCGCTTCGTGCTGCCGCGACACGGGGCCCAAACGCATCGGGCGCCCCGGCGTTCGAAGGAGAACAGGCAATAGTGTCACAGATAAGCAAGCTTCGGACCATTCCTGGATGACGCACGGCATAGACCACGCCTAGAGCAGCACCCATCGAGACACCAATCCAGGCGTGCAAGCTCGGAGTCAACGTCCCGGGACTGTTGACGCCGGCGAACCACCGAGTGATGTCTGGACTGGTCAAGAGGGTGTACACGTCCTCGGCTAGCGAGTCAAAGGTTGTGGAAGAAAGATCGGACGGCACGCCTGACTGCCCGTGGCCGGGGTGATCGTACCGGATGACTCGAAAGCCTTCATCATGGAGGACCGAGACCACGGGATCCCAGAAGCCGTACTGCGCGGAGAGCGAGTTGGAGAGGAGGATGGTCGGTCGGTTCGGCTCCGTCTTGTACGTGAATTCGTACGAGATGGGCCGGCCCGACGGAAGCTTAAAGATTTCCATGCTTGCGGAGCTAAAAACGCTTTGTACGAAGGTTTGCAGAGGGGAAGTCGGTGTTGCGATTCCGGTAGTTGGAGATGGACGTCCGATGATGTATTGTGATGCACGAAGTGTGGGGTTGTTGTCATGCAGCTACCACCGTAGGGACTGTACCTAAGGTAACTGTACCTTTGTGGAGTGTGGGGTGTTCAATGCCGAGCAGGGAAGGAACCCCACAAAGGGCGGTGCCATATCGAGATGACTTCATGCTTGTATCTTAGGCACTCTTTCGCAACACGAAAGTACCTTATACTTGAAATAACCCATAAGGTCTGAGTTCCAAACGCCATTTCTAAGAAACATGGGTATAACTGCCGCCACAATCGCAGCAAACTAGGGCATTCTCTTGTTAGCAAGCTCAAATCAGAAGGCTGGATCCCGAGGGCAAGGGGATGTGGACGGTAAGGTGTCTAAGTTCATGAAGAGTTTACCAATTTCAACCCCGGACTCTAATCTCTTTTCATTGTAACCTCTTTCTGTCACAATTTTATAGCTATTGCCGAGCTTCTGTCGACGTGCTTGGAAAATGGACACGCGCGGTTATGGTTATCCGCTGGGTCGGGATGGCGAATCAGTAACAGGAGTTCTACGTCCGGACTTTGACCCAAGTATGTACAAGAGTACCGTGTCTACGAGGATATAGGTGCTTTATATGTACTGATAGCCCTGAAGAATGCTGTACCTAGCACTGACAATGCAACTTCTGAGTTCTCTTGACTTTTCACAATAATGGCTCTTCTCCTCCAAGATAGACTAGCTCTCATTGTAGGGGCTGCCACAGTTATTACAGCAGTGTACTGGACTATTGTTGCCTGCTATCGACTATGGTTTCACCCATTATCAAAGTTTCCAGGACCGAAACTGAACGCCGTTACATGGGTAAGTACAATACGTCAAACACCCTTCAACCCAGTGAAGACCCCTAATCACCGTCTATCCAGCTACCTGGTGTCGTGTGGACTCTCCAAGGGAGAATGCCCATGGAAACGCGGAAGCTCCATGACAAGTACGTCTCGATCAGAGCAAATTCTTCTCATTATCGGGCACTAATCATAGTCCAGGTATGGCCCAGTTGTGAGACTTTCGCCGAACGAGCTCGCCTTCAACTCCGCACAGGCTTTCACAGACATCTATGGTCATCGCGTGGGACGACTCGATCTCGAGAAGGATCCCATACATGTCGGAGCTGTTGACCCCGTACCTGGTGTCTCCACCATATCCATGGCTGACCGAGAGAATCATGCTCGCCAGCGCAAAGCACTCTCACATGGATTCTCCAAGAAGGCTCTCTGGGAGCAAGAGGACGTTATTCAGGCCTTCATTGACATGTTCATCAATAGAATCCATGAGTTCGCCCAGGCCAATGAAGTGTTTGATATTGTCAAGTGGTACAACTTTCTCACTTTTGACGTTATCGGGGATCTCAGTTTTGGCGAGTCCTTTGGCTGCTTGGACAGGGGTGAGTTTCACTTCTGGATCGGTTTGATCTTTGACGCTGTCAAAGCTGGAGCAATCGAACAGGCAAGCAGACGGTTTGCAACACCCGGGACATGGCTCCAAAAGAAGATCCAGAGCTTCTACCAAGGCGACTTGTCAAAGAAGAGGGCGTCACATCTGGCTTATAGCCGAGAGAAAGTTATGAAGTATGTAACTTTACATCTCCGCTTGGGTTTCTATGTCTAGCACTGGCACTAATGAATGCAATAGGAGACTCGAAAACTCAAAGAGCAACCGGAAGGACTTTATCCATTATATCCTTAAGCAAGGCGAACACTATGATCTGTCACAGGATGAAGTCATAGTGAACGCGGCTCTCTTCATGTAAGTCATGGTATACTCACGTCTATGTCTAGTCATCTGAACGATGGCTGGGAGACCACTACTCTGAGCAAGAGCGCTGACCCAATAGTGTTGCTGGCTCCGAGACTACCGCCAGCGCGTTAGCAGCCCTGACAAACTTCCTCTTGCGTAACCCGAGATGTTTCGATAAGCTGAAGGACGAGATCAGGGGTAGATTTGACTCCGAAGACGAGATAACGCTAGCCGCTACGTTGGACGACCTGCCGTACATGAACGCCTGCTTGGAAGAGGGTCTGAGGATGTTTCCACCTGCCCCGATAGGGTTTCTGAGGAAGATCCAACCGGAGGGAGATATAGTTGATGGCCATGTGATTCCTGGCGGCGTACGTCCTCTAAAACCCCGGTGTGCCTACCTTGGCACCCATCCTTAGCCACTGAAACTCGCTGACGTCACGGTGGCTAGACATCTGTATCCGTGAGTAGCTGGTGCGCGAGTCACAGCAGTGACAACTTCAAAGATCCAGACACGTTTATTCCCGAACGTTGGTTAGACGATAAGTATAACACGGATAGAAAGCTGGCGAGCAGACCGTTTTCGCTCGGGCCCCGTGGTTGCATCGGAAAGGAGTACGTTGCCAAGAACCCCCCCGCGGAGACTCACCGACCCTGGGCTGTGAACTAACCGATGTCTAGTCTGTCATACGTCGAGCAACGCTTAGCTCTCGCTCGGCTCGTATGGAACTTTGATATTACGAATGCAGACGACGCTCACGAATGGGATTCAGAGGACAATATGAAGAACATGAAGGCTTACTCGACGTGGCAGAAGCCTGGTCTCAGGGTCCGAGCACACGACAGACACATGGAGAAGAGCAAGTACTGGCAGAAGAAGTCTAAATCTCCACAGGCGGCCTGAGTAGGATTGTTAGCTCGAAGCTATGACTATGGCATTGTACACGATTTTCAGAGCTCAAAGGCGAGAGCTATGGGCCACCGCATGCTGGCATCTCAGCCGCTTCGGCTGGGTCACACAGCCTGTAGCGATGTCCAAATAACGTCATGTGCGGCAGACGAGCATAATAGCCGGGTCATCAGATAGGCCGAGGCTGACAGGTCGGGAGACTGCACTGGGGCGGGCAGGTGAGGTGCGCTACAGCGCCACCACAATTATCACAGCCGTTGGGTAATTTTAGCGACCTCCGAGCGCGGCACTGAAATGCACTATGGCTTATTCCTAGAGTGGTCAACGCACGCGCCTCGCTATGCGCAAAAGCCAGTTCCTGAACCGAGAACTGCAAGCATGGCATTGTAACATCTCGTGATATTCTTGACTATTTCGGGTTACTAATTTCGATATGTCATGAGACGCAGCATTCGAGGTGATCAATTCCAGCCGTTGGCGGTGGCTTGAACATTTATGTCACATCGGCAGCAGCCATCTTTTGGATACGAGCTGTAGCCCAGCTTCGCTGCACTGATGGTTTGACATACTTGGCACATTCCTTCACAGAAACATACCAGAACACCAAGAACGAACTCCGATGATCAAGTATATAAGGGATGAAGCTCCCTTGGATATATAGAGATCAAATATTCCGCATTACCTCCACAACTACTCAAGTAGCGTCTAGACGAGACTTACAAAGGCACAATCACCGACGGAACAAAACATATCCCTAGTTCGACAATGCAGCTCACATCTGTCTTGGTCGCCGTGACAGGCGCAACCCTGGCCGCTGCCGCTGCCATCGAAAGTCGCATTCCCAGACTGGGGGCATTCGGCGTCTCGCAAACATTCGGTTGCCCTCTGGTCAACCAGGAGCTCAACGAGTTCGCCCTGGGTGCCCAGAGCGATGCCTGCCGCACATTCTACAATAACACCACATACGCCGCTGTCAACGTCTATTACTGGCAGCCCCAGTGCCTGCTCACGTTGTTCAACACGTTCGACTGCACGGACCCGGTGAGTAGCTCCTCGGCGCCGACCCTGCTGTGCTGACCTTGGCTAATGATGGACCGTGCAGGGCATTGTTTCTGGCCTCGGATGCTGGAGCCCCCCAGGTGGCATTTATGCCTACAAGGTCACGGTACGTTCCACAAACTCTGACAGCAACATTGGCAAAGGTATATTGTGCTGACGGAATCGATGCCTGGCAGTGCCCGTACCTGTAGAGCAGAGGTCTGGACTCCAGACCGCCGCATAAGTGGAGATGAGGAGAGTCCTGTAGACATAGGATAGAGTTGACGGGAGAAGACATTGCGTGCGTCCTAGGTTATCATCACTAGACTGCCTGGAGGAGAAAAGAATGAAGCGAAATTGATTTGTACTTGATTTTCCGGCATACGTATAGGTGAATAGACAGAGATGACTGAAATGAAGAAGTTTAAAGAGTAAACATTACATATTGCCGTGAGAGCGACAAGGAATGGAAGCGAAGTTTTGTGCGTGTTCTTGGTAACACGGCGACGTTAGAGCATGATGGCTGCTCCTGCGATCACAACGGCTAAGAGAGACACTCGCATCACACCTGTCCCCTTTTCAGCTCCAGCAGTTACCACGACTGTCGGGGAGGGCGAAGCTGTTGTAGGCAAATAGCTCCCTGTACCGGTGATGATCGGAGAGGACGACGGCACGTCACAGTTCAGGCACGGAGCAGTGATGCTGAGAGTGGTGGCAGGCGTCTCTGTGGTAGGGTAGGATGCTATGGACCCAGGACAGAATGTTGTGGTCAAGGTGACGATCTCCGTTGTGGCATGACCGTACGGGCATTGAGTGACTTCCGGTGGGCAGGAAGTGATAGTGTAGATGGTGGTGCTCGAATATGTAGATGTGATTGTGGTCGGTGTTGTGGTGTTGGGGTAACCAGACGGCGTCGTGACCTTTGAGCCAGATGGTGTGGTCTCGGGACCCGTCGTAGTTGAGCCCGTGGGTTTAGTGGTCGTTGTCGAACTGGTAGGTTCTGAACCACACCCTCCGACAATAGAGGGAACGGCATCGGGGCCCTTCCCAATAGCTACGAGCTCTGTGCCGCAGTTGGCCGCCTGCGCAAGGTGCAGGTTGCGATTGTCCTGGTCATACACCACATATGCTGCCCTCAAGAAGCTGTCGCCGAGCACCGGCTCCTCTACTCAAAAGGCGTTAGCGTTGGTGGCAGAAACAAGGGTATGAGTAGGAATAAACCACTTGCCATCGTCAGGGAGAACGCCTACGACGCAGAGATTCAGCTCAGGCTGTCCGAGATCCCAGATAACGTCCTTGTACGCCACACGGATGATCTTAGAACCGAATCCGAAGTCGACACTTCCGGCAGAACCCGCTATCGAGCAGTCAACAACGTAATAGCCCGTGCCCTCGTCCAGGACAGTTCCGGGAAACTCGGCAATGAAAGCATCTCCAATGGCCCTATACAGCGGCGTCGGCAGTCTTGTGAGGGTGCCTCCACTGTCGAGGAAGACAGGAAGGCCGGGCGACGAATCCTCGTACAGAGAAGCCGCAGCCCCAGTGGGAGGAGTGATGCCCACAGAAGTCAGATAGATCCAGTACCTGGATGGAGTTAGTAAGCCCAGACTTTATAACAATGTGATCACTGCCCCACTGACCTGTTGGTGCCCTGCGGAGCGCTGGCTGCCGGGATGATGGCTCGCTTCTCAAGACTTCCGATGTACTTCTTGGTATCGACGCCTCCAAAGATGACAGATCCTTCGTTGGTCAGCGTGCAGTCTTTGCATTTTTGCACTGGAAACGTACCGTCAGGGGAGTCTACGCTCCGCAAATCAAGAGAAAAGGCTCTGCTGTTGATCTCGCCCTGCGTAACCATGGTGTCGAGAACGAACGAGTATTTCGGAAGGCGACCTCCCAGGAAAGGGGCAAGGCCCAGAATACCAAGAGGGATGTCATTGCTGTCGACGTTGACTCCGAATATCTGGCCCTCGAGAACCACAGCTGGATTTGCTAAGGGTTAGTGTCTTCCTAGTTCGGAACTTGATAGCCTAAGCAAAGGAAGAGGTGACGCACATCCAAGAGCCACCACGTCTGTGACGTATTCGACCAAAGCGGACCCTTTGCCGTAGCTGAGGCGGAAGTTACTCCCAGTGTCATTAAGGGTACTGCTGGCGGTGTAGTCGAAGCGCGGGAAGCTGTTGCAAAAGTCGACTTGATTCGGTGCGGCATCGCAGGTCGGGTTTACCCACAGGTCCGAAGAACCAGTGTCAATCACGACAACCACATCCTGAGGAGGAGTTCCGATAGAGAGCGGTATAGTATACAAGGTCCCCGTCTTGCCGTTACTCAGCGGCACAGCATCTTGCCTCTTAGTACTGCTGCTAGCAATGACGCCAGGTTCAACGACGGCTGTGACGGGATACTTGATAAACCCCTTTGCAGACCCGGACTGGCATCGAGCGAGCGTGACGAAGGGTACCAGAACACCAACGGAAGCAAAGAAAGATCGCATCTTGAAGAGCGAGGATCTTAACGAGTGACTGAGGTGTTCGGGACGAGGCAGAGAGTTGGCCGCAGCCTCGATTGACAGCAGGGAGAATAACCGCCTTTAAAGAAGAAATACACGAGAAGAGAACCACGGATAATGCTCGAAGTGGACGAGAAATGGCTTGGGCCTGGTGAGGCTCTGGGAGCCTCACCCAACTGGGAGCGAGCCGATGATGACCTAGGAGGCTTACCATTAGCTAACTATCATGTACAGCAGACTGAAAGTGGAAGAGCTTTAATTACCCCATTGCTGTTTGTTATGGTCGTGGGCCAATGTTGTCAGGCAGCACACGGCAGTGTAGTTGACGGTGTGTCGTACTCAGGGGTTGGCGGCGTCAGTACACCACCAGGGTTGGTTGATCACTTGCTCTTGGCGCTGCAAAGCTGCAGTGCCAATGTTGTGTTAGAACCACTAAACAAGGTGCCCATGGTACGTGAGCGTCCTGGGTCGCAGCAAAGCACCTCATGCGCTTGAAATTTGGCTTTCAGCCGCACGAGAAAGGAGTGCAGAGGCCGGATGGCTGAACGCCTCTGACTTGGTCAGCACGGAGGAACACAATGGTTGTGGAGCACGCACGAGCAGGCGGCTACCAGGCTAGCGTAAATTGTAAGGGGACCGTGTCTTACTTAACTCGCTTTTCCCAACCTACATTTACCTTGTGCCATCATATCCGCTGTGAACTTCCCTGCTTGGGGTCTGCCATCCCGCCCTCGCATGGTGGACGCGCCGCGAAATGCTATATGCAGCTCCTTTTGCTTGTGGCTAACGCCGCTCTGGTTTCATAGACAGCCACAGTCGTACACACGCGAAGCAGCCAGAACCAACGTCCGACGGCACGTTGATCTCAAATTGGAAGCGAACTGTCGAAAGAACAGCCATATCTGGGATCTTAATACTTCTGCATTATATTGAAGTGCACAACAAGATCTGCTCACCGGACTTCTACAAAAATTCTTGCACAGCATCGAAAAATTCCCGAGGACTCTCGCACATCGGCAAGTGGCCTGCAAGAGGAACAATCTTGAGCTGTGTTCCCTGCGGGCCGAGATTGTCCTTGAAGCCATCCATAGCCTTGACCAGCGCACCCTTACCGTCTCCGTCACCGACAACCAAAAGTCCCGGAACTTTGCATGACTTCATGTCCTCCTTCATGTCGTAGTCCCAGAGCGCCTGGCAGCCGTACCTGAAGCCTTGGACGTTGTTTGAAGCTACCATCTTCGTCATCCAGTCGGCGGTGCTTTTCTTCTCGGTCATCGTATGTGGATGGAACCATCGCGCGACAGTCTGGCGCGCCAGTGTCTCAATCCCCGCGCTACCGTCGTCCGATGTACCTTCGGCGACCGCAATGCGCTCCTTCCAGGCTTTGGTATTGGCCTCACTGCTGGCGACGTTAAAGTCACAGGCCACAAACCGGCCGAGCTTTTCGGGGTACTTCAATGTGAACTTCAGAGTGGTAGCACCTCCCATCGAGACTCCAATAAGGGCATGCAATCGGTCGATGCGCAGCGCTGACAAGAGGTTGCTGATGTCGTCGGACAGAATATCTAGAGTTGAGGGGACCGGAGGCGAGGGGATCTCGTGTCGGCCGCGGAAGTCGTAACGCAAGATCCTGAACTCCGGGCGATGAGCCTGCAGAAGTGCGACAAAGGGATCCCACATGTGTAAGGAGGTGAGTAACGAGTTGCAAAAAGCAATGGTTGGCGCCGTAGGCGAAGGGTTGCCCTCCAGCCTGTAGGGGATAGTCAGGCCATCTTTCGTAGTGATGGCTGACGTGATGACAGGCGATGAGCCTGGAACCGTGCTGGTTTTGCCATCGGCAGAAGTGAAAGCTGCAGAGTCCGGGAGCCTCGACAAGGAGGACAAGTCTCGTGGGCCGGGTCCAAAGACGTAGAAGAGAGAGTATGTCCGCCGACCTTTCTGGTCAATATACTTGGCGAACACCTCTTCCCTCCAGGTAGTCGACATTGAAGCCTTGTGTTCCGGGCCACCTAGACCGTTTGTCTTTGCATACTCGTGCAGCAACACCAACTTCCGCTTGCCGCCCTCCAGGCTCGAGGTCCGGAATATCCTGGTGCGTAACCAGCCGGGAACTTTGGATAGCATAGGGATGTGCTCTTCCTGATTCCACTTGATCACTGCTTCTTCCGCACCGACAACGTCCTTGAAAGTGAGTTCCACGGCAACCAGCACTGTGCCTTCGGCTTCTTGATCGGTCAACTGTTCGACCGGTACGAAGGATTCAGATGCCGCTGTGGACACAAGATCAAGGAAGCTCCGCTTAACGTCAACTTGGCCTATCGTCTGAGCTTCCCGTGGGGAACGATTTTCTCTCAAGGATGTATAGGTGGGCGTCTCAAGGTGAGACATGGATGTGATGTCATATATGGCGAGGAAAGTAGGTTCAAGGCCGTCTGTAGCTTTGTATCGCAGTCCATTGGAAAAGATCTGGGGCAATCGCAACCGCGTCGGACCGTGTTCGTTGTTGTACCACTCGTGGAACTGGTCGAGAGACAGCCCCGGCTTGGGCTGCATAGTCACGTAGAGCATACCAGGTCCCGCCATTTCGGTATGATTTCTGCCGATCGCGTGGACTTTGAGACAATTGAAACGGCTTCAAAGTGTTACTCAAGACGAGGAGGAGTGTCCGTTGTGACGAGATGTAACAGCTACAGATGATGAAGAGGCTTCAAATTTAAGAAGTCGAAGTAAGATATTCCCGTCCCGATGCTCGCAACCAGTCATCGGCCTTGGAGTCGGCCGGGACGGAAGCATAGTAAGCTCTTGTTCGGCAGCTGTGGTAGAGCGGGTAGCGGGTCGGCATCTCTGGGCAAACCGGTTTTCCCGGACCTGCTGTCCGAATCTCGCTCAACCCATCTGAGGTGAGCAGACAATCAACGCAACGGCCCTTCCAGAAGCAGTAAGAACGTTTCAAAAATGCAAGAGACACGTTCGCTCTTGATCGACTACATAGGTCGATTCTCCATGGTGGATCACTCGATGAGATTGGAAAGACGATACTTGATACTTAAGATGCAAGAGACAAGGAATTGAATGGGAGGATCTCTTGAAAAGGCCCGCCAATTCGTCTTTGCTTCCCTGACAGGTAATGGAGGGGTCACGAGGGGATCAAGTACCGAAATGCTGGGTGGGAGCTTGACCCCGCACCTTAGCTCTCTCATTTCACATTGGATGGATTCTCCCCACCTGGTGCACCGAGCTTCGGATCTTCACTGGCCCAGAGAGGCAACCAGCTTTGCAGACCCATGCGACTACTACAAAGTGTACCACGGAATCGACAAGCGCGGGGCGAGAAAAGATTGAGCGGGACGGCGGGGAGGTCCCTAAGGGATGTCCAAGAGTTCGTTCAGGGCCATGGGACCGACATGAGGGGCTTTCCCATCGATTCCCCTTTGTTTGGACCCTTATTGGCAAAACTTGAGCTATTCAAAGGATCCTGAAAAATATACAGTACTGTGTTTTGCTCTGCTGACATTCGACATCACTCGACTACATACCTAGCCACTACCGACACCTTCGAATACACCAATCAAGCCCCAGAGATGGCTCCTCCACCTTTCCGCGCCGAGCATATGGGCTCGCTCCTCCGGCCCCAAGACCTCCTCGACGCGCGCGAAGCGATCCGCGAAAAAGGAATCTCGGAAGAGCAGGCAGGGCTCCCAGAAATTGAGAAAAAGGCTGTCGCGGATGTTGTCAAGCTGCAGCAGGAGGTGGGCTTTAAGGCCGTCACCTCGGGCGAGTTCAATCGCACCCGCTTCTGGGGTCTGATGTGGGATGAGTTCGAGGGCACCATTCGTCTCCAGGACGCCGAGTCCAGCATGTTCCGTCTCTACCACCCGGACGTCGTCAGTCTAATCGAGAAGGACAGGAAGGTTATGCCTGGCGATTCTGTCATTGCCGGCTCCAAGCTGTCCCACAACCCTGCCAGATCCGTCTCCAACCTGCACGAGCTGCAGTTGGTACAGGCAGCTCTTCCCGAGAGCGAATGGAAAAACATCAAGCTTACAATGATCACTCCTGGTAAGTTCAAGAAGGCTACCTTCCCACATCCAGCCGCCCGGGTCCTACGCATCCAAATCTGAGGTGGAAACTCTACTGACCATCCTCGTTCACAGCATGGTTCCACATGCGCTACAAGCAGAACCGGGCCTACACAAAGGAGGCTTATGCCAACGACGCCGAATACTTCAAAGACGTAGCGAAAGTATACCAGGCCGAGCTTGATATGCTCTACAAGGCGGGGCTGAGGAACGTCCAGTTCGATGACCCCGGCCTGGCATGTAAGTTGTCTTTGGCTGCGGGCCCCCATACACATATACTGGTTGCATGCTGACATGTTGGGCCGGTTAGACTTCTGTTCAGACAAATTCCGTCAAGGTTGGGCAGAAGACTCTGACAACATTGGCACGGTTGACGACCTTCTTGATGCCTATATTGCGCTCTACAATGACAGCATCAGCAAGATCCCGGCTGACATGCACACCGGTGTGCATCTGTGCCGTGGAAACGTTAGTACTCCTTGCCACTGCCTCGAAGCCCAAATGCTAACCAGTATTTCTAGTTCATTGGAGGTCGCCACTTCGCCGAGGGAGGATACGACATCATCGCTAAGAAGCTCTTCACTGACTTGAAGGTCAACACATTTTACCTTGAGTACGACACGGCACGTGCAGGCGGGTTCGAGCCACTCAAATTCCTTCCCAAGGACAGATATGTCGTTATTGGAGCCATCAGCACGAAGTTGCGGGACCTGGAGGACAAGGAAGAGATCAAGCAGAGGATCTACAAGGCAGCGGAGTTCATCGCGGAGGGAAGCGGTGAGACCAAGGAGGAGGCTCTTAAGCGTGTCGCGCTCAGCCCGCAGTGCGGTTTCAGCACTCACGAGACTGGATACCCCTTGACGCTGGAGGATGAGAAGAAGAAGCTGGCTCTTGTCAGGCAGATCGCCGACGAGATCTGGGGTGAGCCTTGAAGAGTCGAAAAATGGGTTCTCGGGGCTGTGGAGATCGGTGGGAGGTTGCCCGCGGATGGGTTGGGGTTCAAAGCGGTAAAACGGTGTTCTGGGGAACAAAAGCAGTGACTTTCAACAAGGTCCACGGGGAGGGCTTATACCAATCATCGGATATCAACTTCCACATTCTTCCTGCTGTAGGGGCATGTTGTGACAATGCTCTACCGAAGCCACACAATGATCATATTGGCGAACATACCCAATGAACATATTCAGCCAACCAAATCGGTGTGAAATCGCGTCAAATGCTCCGGAAGGGATCAAGCATGTCTATCTGGTTCATGACAAACGAGACGCACGCCATTGGCTCTTTGGCCCTTTGCTTCAACGCGCGTTGCGGCCGGAGGTCCGTCGACATGGAGTGTATTACGTCCGTGGACTTTAGCCTGCAACGCCTGCCGCTCCCCGCCGAATTGAGATACATTAACTTCCGCAATGCGAACTCTAAATGCCATATCCATCCAGGGGTCTTAATTTGACAAAGCCCATGCTCCGCTCGTTGCCGACATCACGGAATCGCTTTGCAGTTTCTGGTTCTAGAGCCGAAGAGCCTAGAGTGAAGCCACCCCGATACCAGTGGGCTAGTGGATAGCATCTAGAGACTAGAGCCAAATGTCGACCTTACAAGTCTTCAAGCGTCGGAGACAGCTGAGATCAAGGTGGTCTGTTTACTATCTGTTACGGAAAGAGTCAAGATCGCTTTCAACCCTGTGGCGGCGTTGATGGTCTCGGCAGGGCGCGCATAAAGGTAGGCACTGCGTTCACCTTGGTATCATGTTCGCTGGCCAAGTATATTACCAGGTCGGGCAACAGATATGCTAGATTGCAATCACTTCGATCCCCGGGCCTTCATATACAGGCGGCAGGCGACTTCAGCCACAGTACTCGATAGTCGACGGTAACCAAAATAGTAGCACCGAATTTGATGCTCTAGACTCCCACTATCGGTATGTGTTCGGGTAATAAAACAAGGGGAGGAAGCAACGAGTGTATTTATACTTGAGAGCTGGCAGGAAACGGAATCACTCCAGCGTTCACATTGCCAAGCTTTCCGACTTTTGTGCATTCATCTGTTGTAAGCCGAGACACATCGACTTCTTCACAATGGGCCTCTTCAAAGTCACCGCCGTCCTTCTTGCTGTCATCGGGTCGAGTGCTGCCGCACCTAAACCTGAGACCCAAGAGGTGGCGGCCACGACCAAGTATTGCGACGCCGCTTCAACCATCTGCTATTCCGAGTTCACTTCGACGAACAACATTGTCTACCGGATCGCCATTCCGGATACCGCAACAGCCTCAACCCCATTTGATGTGCTCTTGCAGATCGTGGCGCCAAAGGCAATCGGATGGGCGGCCGTTGCGTGGGGTGGACAGATGGCCTACAACCCTCTCACCGTCGCGTGGCCGAACGGCGCCTCGGTAGTCGTGTCGAGCCGGAGAGCCACGTATGTGCCTTACCTCGGCGGATATGCGGTATTGAGCAGAGGCGAAGTCGTAGCACGATGACTGACGAGTTTGATAGGGCCCATACTCTTCCCGGCGCCTATGCCGGCGCCAGCTACACCGTCCTCCCGACTTCAATCACCAACACCACCCACTGGAAGCTTGACGTCCTCGCGCAGGGCGTCAGCACCTGGACAGATGCGTCCGGTAAGGCGGCGGGCTTGGATCCGGCTAGCACGGCGGTGCCGCTTGCTTGGGGATCGTCGACCAGGGCTGTCACGCAGCCGGCCAACAACGCCAGCACATTCGCCGGCCATGATGCCAAGGCCAAGTTCACCCATGATCTGAGCAGCGCCAAAGTGGCGAACTTTGCTGCGTTGGTTCAGAAGCTGCAAGGCACGACTCCTTAGAGGGCGGTGGTAGCTCAAGGGAATCTCGGGTAGCCGGGGGTGGATGTGCTTGGAACAGGAAAGCAACGACATAGGAAACATATACGAGGAATAACCGTACATACGAACCAAAAGTACTAAATGCTCTCAGAAGCCTTGCTTCAACAAGACACTTAGGTAGACCCGGTTGGACTTGGTGATAGTCTATGAGGAGAACGTGATGCCCTCCTGTCTGTGTTGTTTCCTGTAGAGTTACTGTACAATAAGGTAGGTACCTACATGTACGTAGAAGATCCGGCATTGGCCCGAGCTCCCATTCAAGGTGAACAGGGCGGAGGCGCTAGTGCAGTCCTAAACCTTATCTGACCCCCCCCCTCGTGACGTCTCGTCCAACGCGTCTCCGGCGATTTTCTAAATCGCGGGTCTTGAACTTCTTCTGTTCCTTCAAACAAAGTTAGTGCATCACGCCAATCGCTGTGGCTATCATGTCCGACGGCGAGGAGAGTGGCGGCGACTATGATCTTGAGGAGTACGAATCCGAAGAATCGAACGATTCCGGGATCAACGACAATGGCCTTCTTGACTTAGAAGCAGCCGAATCTGGAAACGACTCTGACGAATCCGACGACTCTGACGCATCCGACAATGACGATTCCCGAATCGACTCCTACCCTCCATTATCACCAGGTTCAGACTACTACGGAGGTCCGACTTCGTTTCCACAGTTCATGCGCCTTCCCGCTGAGCTGCGATACCACATCTGGAGCTTGTTCTGTCCAGATCTGGTCGCAAAGTCTCGAGTACTCGAATTCTTCGCCCTCAAATTCACACAGGGAGAGAGCGGATATATCCAAGACGGTCCCTTCTTGCAGCAGCAGACCGCACCCATCCGAGCCGTTCTTGCTACCCACCGTGAGAGCCGCGCATTGGCGTTGCGAAGCGTACCGGACACTTTGCCTTTATTCGGCGAGGAGAATGCCATTCGCTTCAATAAAGATCGGGATGTGGTTTACTTGAACATGGAGATCGACGGTACACTGCAAAGACCTATCCTAGAAAAAGTTGCCCATCTTTGCATCTCATCCGATACTGCGTTATTTGAGAATTCCGTCTCTCCGGGCCGGGATGCACACTCGGCCGATTCCGCAAAGACGCTTTTGCGAATGTTTCCCAATATTAGGACAATTTATCTCCTTGCTGATGCCTCGGATTGCGATCCCGACGGCCTGCCGTGGCTCAAGGCGGACAAACTGAATTCTTACCGCCTTAAGACTTATGAGGTGGAGCCTGGCTTGGGCGAGGACATGGAATATATTTACTGCTGGCCAGATCCAGCGAGCGACGCTGCGCCTCTTGGGAGATACCCTATCTCCGACAAAATAAGCAGCTACGGGGACGATGGAGACTCAGACTCGGACTCTGACAGCGAGAACACTGAACTGCGCTACATCCCGATATTCCCGTTACTTCGGTTCGAGTTCGAAACTGGGGTGGAGTTGTTCAATCGTACTATAGAGTGGAGGCGATCTGGGGGGTATTTAGACTGGGGCCAGGCCACATCCTCTCAGTCGGGGTCCGAGACAGACGAGTACGAGAGTGAAGGCATCGATGACGATGACATCGACGCGGATTCCCAAAACTCCAGCGAAGAAGAGGACGACCTGGCGGTGTTAGCCCCATCTGAGGACGAATCGGACGAAGCAGACACTGTACCAAACCACATCTCTATCTCTTCGTCGGACAGCGACGCCGGCGAGAGTGAAGGTGGTCTGTCACAAGAGCCACCTCATGCTGGTTATCCAGCTGCAGCATTCTCCAGCCCCGACGGAGAAGCCGCAAGTGCCTCTACACTAGAGGGAAGCGAAGAGGAGAGTTCCGCGTCGGAAGAGCCCCAGATACGCATGGCCAAGCGGCCAAAGCGGCGCATCGTCTCTTCCGACGTGGACAGCGATACCGACGGAGAGCCGACGATCAAGGCTGAACGCCTGCTGAAACGGGCTCGTGTCGTCATGTCGGACTCGGAAGAGGACGATGATAACTGACGAGATGGTGGCGCTGGGGACAACGAGCTTTGTCTGACATACCAAAACGATCCTCTGGACTCCAGCAAGACTGGAGGACTGCAGTCATGATTCTGCATAGCGTTGAATAGGATTCTTACGCCCATAGCTAAGGCTTTCACTCGTGATTTACGGGGATAGCTCTGGTTTCGGTTAACGCCAGCATATCTCGTCTTTATTTATACATGAGGTACATATGCAGCGCCGCTTCCGATGCTGCCTAGTTGGCAGCATGATTCCCGAGGTCTCTTACCTACAAGAGGGTGGCCGGCGCAACGAGAGTTGCCTTTGGCTTACGTCAAATCTCCAAGACCAAAGCATACTAATCTTGAGATTGCAAGTTCGCGCATCCTCTTCCAGTCACAAGTGCCTATTGTTGCGCTTCTGCGGACTTATTCTGATTCACGCCGAGACACGCGTGAGGGAGGTTGCGGCCAAACGCTGGTGCAATTAACCTGGAGGAGCCATGCGGGGCCTCGACCGGAACCATGGCTCAGCAACGACTTGCCTTGGAAGTTGCTTTTATTGAAGGACCCGAATGCTTAGGCTTGGTGCAAGATGGTTTGCGTAAGTGACAGCATGAACGGAAACTAAACATACGGACTTGCTTCTGACTTGCGATATAGCAATTTTGCTCCAGATTGATGCATAAATACAAGATTATAAACGAGAATATGCCGATATTAAACTCCTTGACCTGTAATTTTTACATGCTTGACGATGATGTCTCCCCCCCCAATCTATACCATTTGTACCCCTAAACGCCACTATCCCACGCCTTCACCTTGCTGTAGACCTGGATGAGACCCGGTGCCGCAATGGTCGCAGCCGGAAGATCGTCGGGCCCGGTGAAGTTGCTCGACGTCGTGAGCGCCGCGATGGAGAGGCCGTCCATGACGTTGGCGGAATACGGGAAGAAGGCCTCAAACGTCACCTTGTCGCCCTGCCAGTGGACGTTCTGCACCGGCTCGCTGACGGGCAGCTGCTGGCCGGTCAGGTACGTGACGAACAGGCCCTCCCCGCTCCCGCCGGCGTACCTGGCCGCGTCCGCGACGCCCGCCAGGTCGGCGGAGAAGGTGAGGTGCTGGTCGCGGGCGTCGACGTCGGCGCCGGCGCCGGCGCTGACGACGGCGAGGGGCGTAAAGATGGGGATGTCGATGTCGGACAGCGGGAAGGGGCAGCTCCCCGGCACGACGAAGCCTTGGAGGGCGGACCACGCGTACGCGGCGACCGAGGTGGTGAGGAACGGCTTCTCGGACGGCTTCCGCGCCAGCAGGATGCGGTAGAAGCCGTTCTGCTCGCCCTCCTGCCCGATGACGCTCGCGACGGCGCGGACGGGGCCGGAGTCGCCGTTCTTGGCTAGCAGCTGCGAGGCGTCTTGGAGGGTGCCTAGCACGAGGGCTGTGAATGTCTCTGCCAGGGCGATGGCGTCGCGGATGTTGGTCACGGGGAATTGGTATTGGCACGGGGGAGGGGCAAATGCTTTGAAGTGCTCGAGGGTATTGATGGCGTTCAGGTAGTGGAGCTCTTCTTGCTGATCAAGGGGTTAGCTTAACTGGCGCAAATCGTGAAGGCACTAAAAGATGAACGTACTGCCAAGACCGTCTCCAGGATGTCTAATAGTTCTTCCTTTTTAGCTTGGCTCGGGAGCTCATAGCCGGGGGCATTCGCCGTTATGTTGTCTATTAATGACTTGAAGTAGGCGGTCTCGAACGCCTCGTTGAAGGCAATCAGTTGGAATGCTGTCAGGGAGGATGGCTCGAGCTTCGGAGGTGGTGGTGCATTGGAGAGCGTGCCGTCGGCTATCCTTTCGATGTCTACGAGTTGCTGGGCGTTGGGAGATGGAAAGCCGTTCTCGGTAGGGACCACAGCTGATCGCCTCACAGCATGTGGTGCTGCGATTGTTGCCCCGGCAAAGGCCAGGGCGGATGTGAGGAGGGATAGAGGGTGGAGATGCATTATTTGTTGATTATAATGAGTCAGGAGTCTTTTGGTGTGTTGTTCACTATGGAATCAAGTGAAGAAAGGATGCTCGGGGTATGAAGTTTAATGTAATGTGAGTGTGGAGATATTTTTTGATATCGAGGAGAATGGATGGCCGCTCAAGTTATATCCAGGAACAATAATGGACTTTTGCGTGCCGGAACCCATCGCATCCATGTTCGTTGACGGCTACAATAGATTTGGCGTCCAAAATCTGATCAGTCTCGCGTCACTGTCACCAAAATCAGCACTAAGCAAGCATTACCCGCAAAGCTTAGCCTACCGCTGACGGTCGACGAGATTTGGGCTAAGCTTTCGAGGCTCTTGCAGACCGGGACGGCGGCGAAGTAAGCTTTCTGGTTGGTCCAACGGTTCTAATTTTGGGCTGGATTATGGAGACTGTCAGCATTGTGGCTGGAGCTGACCTGCCGGCTGGGTAGCACTCGGCCGCCCTTAGCGAGGGTACCCGGATTTTGTGGTTCCGGCTGCGCCCTCTTCTCTCAAGAATCAACACATTTCTGGTCCATCCGAACGCTGTAAAGGAAAGACCAGGACAGCTTATTACTGGTTTTGCATCAAATGACATAGTTAAAATAGCTGCCAGAACTAGTTGGGCATCATCACAGTAGGTAGGTAGTTGAGGTTGACTAACTAAGCCTAGAAAGCATCGAACCGGGGGTGCGAACTGACCAACATGAAAGGAAATAAAGGTTAGGAAAATAAGTATCAGGGCAGAGCTCTAACTAATCACCATTATAGACTCCACGCCAGGAAACAAGAAAAAGATTCGAGCGTTTGTTCATGTTGAATGAACACTGGTCGCTGTTCTGTTGATCCACTCCATAAAGCCAGAATCTATCAACAGTTAGACCGAGAAGGTGTTGGTACCATCAGCAAGAAGGAAAAGAACATCATAATATCGTTTGCAGGGTAGTCTCATCACAAAAGAAACAACGAATCCGATACGACACAACAACGGAATAGCCACAACAATTGTCAATAGTCTTCATCCTCTTCCCCTCGGCCGGCATTGCCTCTCGCGGAGATGGCGCTGGAGATTGTCCCTTCGAGTGAACCACTGGCCACAACGGTTGCACTGGTCTCCCGGATCCTCAATATTATGGCGCCGGGCGTATCTGTTGTGCTCCACCCAAAGATGTCTGTCCATGTCTCTTTGCTCAGCTGTCACGACATAGCAAGGTAGCGCCGCTGTACCAGCTGGGCAGCTGATCGAGGGATTGTGAGTTCTCTCGTGCTTCCTGGATACATTCTTGCTTCAGTTTCCGATATTTCTCTCAAGTTTTGTGGGCGTAACCTTTTTCATCCGACACGAAACCTTCGATAGGGCACCCGACTCACCTCAGCTTGTGCAGTCTGTCGAACACTTTGTTGCACGTCCCATAAGAACAGGCGTAGGTCTGCTCTGTTCCGGCTTCAACCATCACCCCCTCGGCTGAACCAGCCCAGGTGGAGGGTCCTGCTGCGGAGTCCAGCTCTGTATTGCCAGCGAGCCCTTGGTCGTATAGTCCTGGGTTGAAACTGCCATGTTCGTCGAAGCCTTGCGAGTTGTCTTGTGTGAGTGTCGAAGCATCATCCATTGATTGCGTTGCCTGTTGGGCGTAGGAAAAAGAGGGATTAAAGTTAGATCCGTATCCTGTGAAGTCCTGGGGCTGTTGGGCGGCTGTGGGATCTGTCCCGGCCCGATGCGTAGGATCAGTAGCTCACGAACTGAAACTGGACTCTGGCTGAGGGACGGTTGTACTCTCTTGCGCGTAGTAACCCTGGGTACTGTGTTCCGTGTGGTAATCCTGGTTATCCTGTTCCGTGTAGTATTCTTGGTTGCCCTGTTCTGTGTTGTAATATTGGTTGTCCTCTTCTGCGTAGTAATCCTGGTTGGGCACAGTACCGGATTGATCGTATTGCTCGAAGTCGAAGAATTCTCCTTCATATGGAATGTCTCCAGAATTGGATTCATCTTCTCTGCCACTCAGCTCATATTCGTTTGGTCTATAGGACCGTGACATGGTTGTCGTGCCACCGACTTTGGGTCGAGCTTTTCGTTTAGTGCGTCTATTTGTTCGTCAGATCCGTCAAGGAAATAAAAATCTCCGAATATTATACTGGAGGCCACCTAACTGATCCGTGGTTCACGAGCTGTAATGTCTATACGTCTACTTCTTTCGATTGTCCTGCATGGACCCTTGATCTTGGCGTCTTTAGCACCGTAACAGTAAGCTGTGGATAAAAAGCCGTTACAAAATAAGAGCCGTATTGAGGAAGCGAGTTCAATAATTGACAGGATTGAAGATTTATTGGCGAGCGAAGAAGTTACAGCTAAGTTTGAGTGTGTGAAATGTCTTCCGTGTCACGACTTGATTTGAGCGAAGGAATGCTACTACCAAAGTCGAACATAAAGCCGAAACCTAGGTATCTTTAAATCTCTGTTTGAGATCATTTGATTAATGATGACACAACCGCCTGCCTGAAGAGGTGGAGATGATTACTCCAAAGTGTGCTAACGCAGGAGGCCGTCCGCTCGCCCTGGCGTCGTGCCTTGTCATCCTGGTGAGGACAAAGCAGGAGGCCCACCGCTAAGACCGGACAATGGCCCAAATACTGCAGAACAAAAATAACACCGATATCACTGGATGCTTCAGTGTGGTACAACCTCCAGCTGTACCAAACAGGCTGCATCTTTGGTGCGGCATGGATGTTGACATATTGCCCGGGCACCTGTTGCTCACACGGGCGTCGAGGAGGAAGACTCATTCATGCGTGCATCTTGAGGAGGCCTCCAGACAGAACCTTTGCTCATGTATTGGGCATGAGTTTTTATCTCGGGGCTTGGGGCCGACGCTCCTTCGGTTGTGCAGTTCGAAAATAGGGCGCCATATGCAGAATGCTCGTCATACACGTGTATTGACTTACGGGGACGAAGGACAATCGATTGCGCGTTTGCGACTCCAGAAAAGTAAGTGTCAGGGAATAACACAAATATTCTTCTGATAAACTCCTACTCCTGCCATGCGGCCAATGTCTTTCTAAAGCTAAATCCAAACAGGCCATCGACCAGACTCTTGAGGAATCAAGGATAGCCACTGGCACACCAAAGACAGCGCTCCCGAACCATTTTGTCGCCCGTAAAATCATCGAACTCATTAAATCATTACTGTAAGCTAAGTCCAAAAGAGAAATCAACGATAAGAAACACCAGGCCGACAGAGTACCAACCGCAAGATGTATCAATAACCCTCTTGTATGCGCAGGAAGTCCGCCACTTGCTTTCGAGTCGGCGAAGAGTTACAGATCTCTTCAAGTGGACGCTGATCTGGCTCCCGACACAATTGAAATTGCTCATACAATCCGCCTTTGGCATTCTTACGCTCAACAACCGCAACAACCGCGTAAAGTCCGTCGTAACGGATACCGTGTGTGGGGGCGAAGCGACCCTTGCCGCTGCTTCTAAGAACCCTCACAGGGTTTCCATTAGAGATGGACTTGTGTAAGCTCAAAGTCATGTTGCTTCTATAGACAATCTGCAGCGGATCCACGTTGTCGTGGCTGTGATCGCTACTGTACCAGACAGTGTCGCCCAGGTCGCGATCCAAATCCTCGTACTTGGACGAGCCAGAGATCACGACTGACCATGCCCCAAGCTCTGCATGTCCGGAGATTCCTGCCATTGAATGGCCGTGGGCCCCGTGAAAGAGGGCAACCTTCTGGTAAGGCCACCAGTCTCCTGGGGTCAGGCCGTTATGGCCGAAGACTTTGAACGAACGCTTCTCGGCCTCGCAACGGGGATTCAAGACATAATTGAATTTCCTTAACTGCGAGGGCTGGATGATGAAGCCATGCATGATACCCCGTCGGCCCCAGATTGGATGATCGGTCGGCGGGGCTCGCGCCAGTGCATACATGTCGTTCGTACGTATCGTTCTTGAAGTGCTGCCGGTACTGTTGGCGGATGAGGCTGTCGGTGGAGCTGAGTCATTAGGCTCGGCTGTGCTCCCAGGCTGGTTATCTTCTCCCCATTGCTCATCCTCGAATTTGTCATAGATACGTCTGGCGTGACTAGCAATCTCCACCGGGCACTTAAAGGTTGGGTTGAATAACACCTCTAACGCTTTGTCGATATGACTCTGATCACGGATAGTTGGTGTCATGATGGCGTCTGTCTCCAACCACGGCAGAAATGTTTGGAGGAACGTCAAGTACCCCTGGATTTCGGCGTTCATGGGTGGCTTTCCGTCGTACCTCTTGTACTTCACAGCCAGCCCCTTGATTTTGGGCATCGCCTGTTTCAAATAACTGGACGTGGTGTACCCTTCTGGAAGTGAGATAATAGGCACCAGCTCCGTCGGATTTGCATCCTCATCCATGGTGAGCGCGATGAGAGACACGAAAAGTGTTGGGCGAAAGTTTGGCGGCAACTCGGAAGCGCTGGAGTTGGAAAGTATGTACTTCACGCTATAGAGTAGGTTAGTCGAAAAACCTGCGCCAAGGATTGAGGTAACCAGTGGTATGTTTCTTGTGATACTTACTTCGCAAAGTCGTGATCTGTGGACATCGACGCGCTGACTAGGGTGGTGTTGTGGTAGGGTGTAAACCAATGGAACCCTCGACGGGAGTTCCACATTCAATAGCGGCTTTACGTCATCAACCATTTCGGGATACAATGCAACACCAAGGTGGAAGCGACGATGAGGGTGCCCATGAAAAGTGGGGCTTTGAACGACCGTCGATGTAGGCACTTCCAGCGAATGTCTGGAAGCCTGATGGTCGTCTTAGCTTCGGCCTCCTTTCCCCAATGTGCAATGTGCAGATGCAGTTCACTGAGGTGTTATGCCATGCAGGAAAGAATGATGCTCAAGCTGGTGCTCTCGAGTATGTGGTTGCACAAGTATGACCAGGTTTGTGCTGCGACTCCCATCGGCAAATCACGTCGAGCTGGGTATCAGGTCCTGGCATTGCGCGGAGCAGCGACCCTTTCGAATGACGAGGGAATGATGACATGTCATAGCGATAGTACGCTGACACAGAAACTGAACAGATCAAGCCAAATGACTGATGGCTTGTCAGAAGTTGTGCTATGGATGTTGAAAGACAGGCTCATATTTGACTGTGGGATTGGAAAGCATTTGGAATAATATCGTACGGTCAGTACGACTTCTTAGGTTGCTAAAGGCCAAGTAGAGCAGCCTCGTGAAACGAATAGCAAGTTCTTGTCTTCGAGTAGGCGCTTGAACTGGTGGTATCATTTCAAACGGGGTGAGAGCAAATTTTATATGATGGCGTGCTAACGTTGCTTGCACGGGTCACGAATTCTCAGCCCTAAAGTCGTAACCGTTCACAACACGTGTATTTGTATCGTGGTATCAACTCACTGTGGATATGCGATGGCAGAGACATCTCTGGTGAGTGAAACAGAAGTCATGATCGGGGTGGCGACTGATTAGGTTAGCGTGCTGTGTCTAAGTGAACGCGCTAGATTAAAGCGGTAGTATCTGGAGACCAAGACTGCCCTTCGTCCAGCCAATCATCAGCGGATATTTGTCACCACAGAAAGTCCGTCACACATCTGATTCGAAAAATTCATATCCTAAACCGAAAAATTAACGAATTTGGAAACCAAGCCTCCACCAACACAAGTACGGACGTACCTCAGTACACACCGCCGACTCATATCGCATACTCTGTCTGGTCCCTTGCGAAACAACCAGAACACGCGTGCAAGGCACAGCAGGCATATACGTCATTCAGCGACCCTGTTCTGGTGTCTGGACGCGAGAACACCCATGGATCGTGGACCTGAACGTCTGTCAAGTTTATTCTAGAACCCGACAAGCATCACCAAAATGGCAAGTCCCATCATTACTCCACTTTGGAGCGGGCAGGCTCCGACAAACCGCCTGCAGCTGCTCCAGTGGCACAGGTCTATCAAGCCGCTGAAGGTGGACATTGTCGGCGATTTTGCGGGCAAGGAGCTGTTTGCCATCCATGGCGAGGCTATGCTCGCGCATTGTGTCCGCGAAGCAAAGGTGGACTTCGACGGTATGATATATCCCTCCTCTCGCGTGCTTTGATCTTCAACTGACTGGCATTAGACGGGTTTCAACTCTTACACGCTGTGCATGCTGTCGAGACTTTCCTCGCCAAACTAGTGGAACGTGGTTGCAATTTCCATGTGGTGTGGTTCGATCAGTATGAGCACTTGTGTATTCCACGCAATGTCGCCGACGAGAAGGCCTACAAATATCGTCTCACCCGAGCTGTACTCATCCAGCACTTAGCAAATCCGTCTAGCTTTATGGAGCGCAAGTCACCATGCAACTACCAATTCCAGAGCCTCGACTGCGATTCATATCAGAGCTATTTGGCTCATAATGCTATCTGCTTCATCATGTGCTCCCATGGGGAAGCTACAAGTTCTGAGCAAGATCCTATCAGCCTCGAAAACCTGAGTATAGGATATCAGGTCGCCCGTGCTGGCTACTGTGTGGCTTTCATCAATGATATCGATTTCCAGAGCTCCAAGGTACGATGTCTGCACCTTGATTGCTGCAGATTGTGCTGACAGGTGTAATAGGCATACATTTCGATCTCGACGCCTGTCGGAGACCTCAACGAAGAAGCCGACTGTACAGACATCACCGGAGTCACGGCTGATGATGGCGAGGAAGGAGAGGTCGAGGACATCTCTGATGATTCCTCTGATGAGAATGATTTAGATACGGATGATGCCGAGTCCGTCTCCACTGATGATGAATCCGCGAGCTCCATATCCGGCGATCATGATGATGACACCGATAGCACGCCACTTATCTTCGACAGTGATGATGAGGTCCATGAAACACGTTCCGACCCCCCCGGTGAGACACTCGGCAGTGTCTCGTCAGCAAAGGAAGAATTACAAAGTCTCAGCGCTTGTTCAGGAAACAAATCTCTATCAGCACGCGAACTAATCACGCTCTACGCTCTCTCCGAAGTCCTGAAATCTGGGCAAGGACGGGATGCGAAACGAAGTGCCGTGCATCTAGTCCACCTAGTAACTCTTCGTCACAGCAAGATCGCGCATCGCTCATTTGCCGATTCAAGCGCGAAACTGGGGTCACATCATGATGCTTTCATGCGGAAGTTTTCGTCGGCAGCGTCTTGCGCTCTCTCAGGGTGGTTTAAAGGTGAGTATGCCTCGGCCGCATGGGATGCTTACGACCTGTTCGACGGACGGGTTTATCTGCAGGCCTCTCTGAATTATACCGGCCTCACTCTCCCAGAACATGTGCAAAATGATGTTACGCGCCTTGCCAAGATTCTCGAGGCTCGGAGCGACGTGGATATCACTGGGCATCTTCCCAAACCCCGTCTAGGCACGAAGAGTCTTACCGGAAAGCGCGCTGTAGATAAGAGGCTCAAACAGCAGGGGAAACTCCACCACGGCGCTCGGCCGTCATTTATCCTTCCATTTTCGCACCCCGTCATGGATCAATACCTTGAGGCGGTCAATGTGAAGGTAGCTGATGTTTCAGGGCTACCGAAAGCACCCAAGATATTCCAGGAGCTCACTCACTGGCACAACGCCAAGAGACCATTGGATCCGAAGCACATCCCGAAACCGCCTGGATACTTCCAGAGGAAGCGGAATCAGAAATTCATGGCTGACACGATTGCATACTCTGCCAGCTTGAGCGGCTCAGCGGGCAAAATCATCGACCCTGAGATTGTTGTCGTGCAGAATCAGACAATGGAGAAGACACAGAAAGGGCACAGTTCCCAAGCGCATTCCGGGCAGGACTGGAAAGCTGCCCTGAAAGAGAAGTCAGCGGTGAAAACTAAGAAGCCTCTACCCACGAAGAAACAGCCGGTCAAGAGTGGCAAGCAGAAAGCATTAGAGGCTGCTGAAGCGTTGCGGACGGAAAAGGCAGAGGAGAAGTCTTCGGCTGTCGTTGCGTTCTGGGCGAAACGCTGCAGTGAGTTTGAGAAAGAAACTTCTTTGACTAAGAGATATGCAAAAGCTCGGAGGTATTTGCATGAAGTATCTTCAACGCATGGCGCCGCCGTTGGAGCTGAAGTATCTCTATACCTGTGTCACGTCTTGACCCTACTACGCAACTCCAGGAGTCAGTCAAACAGGAGTGGTAAGAACACCGTATCGTGCACGATTCTTCCGTTATCTGACATTGTGAGTCGCAGTTCCCGATATTCTTGCTATGCTGTGGTCGCAAGCCCTCGAGACACAGCGATTCCCGATGACAAAGGAAATTGCCGGCCAGCTGCTCCTTGTCGCCAAAGCGCTCGACATCCCTATCAAGACTCCGACCACTTTACCCAGCAGAAGATTGCCATTCACGAGTTCCATTGGCAAATCCAAACTTGCTCTTCCAGCTGGCGTTGGATCCATGGACTTCCAGATGGACTACTGCGGTCCCTACCTCGAGCGAAGCTTTGATTCGGTGCCTGACCCTCGAGTGCCATTCCAGCCCGATGCGTGGCAACGCAAGGTTTTGGACGCCATTGACGATGACAAGAGCTTGTTTGTCGTGGCTCCTACTTCAGCTGGAAAGACGTTCATCTCGTTCTATGCTATGAAGAAGGTCCTGCAGGCTAGCAACGATGACGTCTTGGTCTATGTTGCGCCGACCAAGGCCTTGGTGAATCAAATTGCCGCCGAAATTCAGGCAAGATTCTCGAAATCGTACCACAGCGAAGGACAAGAGGGCAAATCAATTTGGGCTATTCACACGAGGGACTATCGCGTCAACAACCCGCACAAGTGTCAAATTCTTGTCACTGTGCCGCACGTGCTGCAAATCATGCTCTTGTCGCCCTCAAACGCCAACAAGCCTGGGTCATGGGCTCGGAGGGTAAAGCGAATCATCTTCGACGAAGTCCACTGTATTGGCCAGGCTGAGGATGGGGTTGTCTGGGAGCAGCTCCTGCTGTTGGCACCCTGCCCGATCATTGCTCTTTCTGCCACCGTTGGGAATCCTTTGGAGTTCAAACAGTGGCTTGAGGGGGCCGCTAAGGTGAAAGGCTTTGCATTTGAGATGGTCGTGCATGGATCTCGTTATTCGGATCTGCGCAAGTTTATCTATGACGCCCAGCCTCAGGCCAAATTCAAGGGCCTTGCTTCGACAGATCGTCTCCCGTTTCCAGGATTGGACTCAGGAGACGGCGACATCTCCAGATTCGCATTCATTCACCCTGTCGGAAGCATGGTTGCAAAGAATATTGATACTCTGAAGGATATCAATCTTGAGCCACGGGACTGTCTCAGCCTCTGGCGGTGCATGCTGAAGCATCAGAATGATGACTATCCGGTCGCTGATGCATTACATCCGAAGAACTTCTTCTCGGAGTTGGTGAAAAAGTCAGATGTTGTTCATTGGGAAGCAGCACTCAAGAAGCAGCTTGGGATTTGGATGACCGATCCTGCTTCGCCTTTTGACGCAGTTCGGGATGACTTACGAGGTGACCAGTATCAACAGCTCGTCAAGAAATATGTCCCCAAGCCAAGTTTCAAATCCAAGGACCAGGTGGAAAGCGACGCCTTTACAAGGTCCGAATTCGACCTTATCCTTGACTTACGATCTAATGGCGCGTTACCTGCCATTATCTTCAACTACGATCGTTATGCATGTGAGAGGTCGTTGGCCAGCCTCCTTGGCACCCTTGAAGAAGCTGAGCTTGACTATCGCGAGGTTAGCAGTGAATGGGCCGCCAAACTCGCAGAATATGAGAAGTGGAAGAAGTCGCGCGAGAAGGCAAAGTTCAAGCCGCCCAAGGCTGGTCGTAAAGGCAAAGGAGACGACGATGCGGGCAACAGCAGGCTTGACCTTGCCCGTGAGGAAGCCAACCGGGACACCAGTCCTTGGGAGAGCTTTGATCCGGATGCCCCCCTTGCTGAATTCAGTCTTGCCGACATGACGAAGATCTCCAAGGAGGAACTAGAGTCGCATTTGGATTCGCTGAAGTGGCAGCGCTGCAAACCAGAGCTTCTCAATGCGCTGCGTCGCGGTCTCGGCGTACATCACGCCGGTATGAGCCGTCAGTATCGCCAAGCTGTCGAGATGCTCTTCCGGAAAGGCTACCTGACCGTTGTTGTCTCTACCGGTACACTGGCCCTAGGTCTCAACATGCCGTGTAAGACGGTCATCTTCTCTGGCGACTCTGTATTCCTTTCTGCGCTCAATTACAGGCAAGCATCCGGTCGTGCTGGTCGTCGTGGCTTTGACCTCCTTGGAAACGTTGTTTTCCATGGCATTCCTGCACATCGGGCACTTGAGATCATGTCCGCACGACTACCCGATCTACGCGGTCAATTTCCCACCTCGGTTACTCTGATTTTGCGCTTGTTCACACTTCTGCATGGAACAGACATGTCTGAATATGCTGTAGGCGCAGTCAAGTCTCTTCTCACCCAGACGCAGCTCTACCTTGGAGGCCCAGAAGCCCAGCGCTCGATACAGCACCATTTGCGATTCTCCATCGAGTATCTCCAAAGGCAACATCTCTTGTCGCATACAGGCGTTCCACTTGGGCTTTCCGGTCTGGTGGGACATCTCTACTTCACGGAGAACTCGGCGTTCGCGTTCCACGCGCTGCTAAACGATGGCTATTTTCACAAGTTGTGTGCCAAGATCTCCAATCCAGCGAAGCAGACCCGCATTCTTCGCGAAATGGTGCTTGTCCTCTCGCATCTGTTTGTTCAGCTGCCAGTTCTGCGGTACAAAGATAAGGCATGGCTTGAGGAGGTTGTTCATCGCTCGCCATCCATAGTCATTCTGCCAGACCTCCCCAACTCAGCCAGCCGCATACTGAAGAAGCATAACAAAGAGACTTTGGGGATATTTAAACAATACGTCTCTACCTACGCTTCTCAGTACTTGGACGACGATCCGGATAATCAGCTCCCGTTTACGAAATGTTGCGTGGAACCTCAGCGGAACGACACCAACTTGAGTGCCATGTTTCGCTGTCAACCCGTGCCTCTTGTCCGCTCACCTTTCACTGCTCTGTCCGGTTTTACAGACGACTTCCAATCTGTTCGCGAGTTGTGCCAGACTGTGCGAGATGGGGTGTTTCTCGATGAGTCGGCCATCCCATACATCCCAGTCACAGAGACAGAGAGAGGCGGCGTGCCGTGGAACGCATACCTCTACGACTTCTTCAAGCATGGTGACTTGCAAGCCTTGATTCGCGACAATGGTATCAAGGGAGGCGACGTCTGGTTTCACCTCAAGGACTTCTCGTTGGTCCTGGCTACCATTGTTGCTAGTCTGTCAAACTTCCTCGATCCTGACAGTGAGGATGCCAGCGATACCATGATTGATGTACAGGACGTGGGCGATGAGCTTGACGAGGTTGCTGCAGCCAAGGACAGTGCCACCGGAAATGATGATCCACCTGAAGTGGCTGATGTGCCTGTTGCGACGGCCAAGCCCAAGAAGAAGAAGGCACTGGACTCCTGGGAAGATGAGGTAGCCTCGGGCGATGATGAGGCATCCGGGTCTGCTTCCACTCAGTCAGCCCCCGCATGGTCGCCGGACGCCACTGGAGAGTCTCTGATCAACGTTCACCGGGCATTCGTTTTGTTGCAACAGGAATTTGACACTAAGTTCAGGAAGATCTGGGCTTGAGTCGCTGGATTTATGGTATTCACTGGCTTAGTGCAGCGAAGACATTAGCCGCCCTTGATGGAATAATGCTATGGCACGATGATGATGTGTTAGACCAGGAGAATAGCGGCCACAAGGATTGCAACTGAGACAGGTCGCTCGCAAAGTACTTAGATTGTTGAGCAAGCGACTTACGGCAAACGGTTAGAGAAGAGAATACATTGTCCAGCTGAACGCTACATCCAGTGCACCTAATAGCCATGCAACAGCTGTCTCCCGCTATAGCAACTCTATTCCCATTTATCATTCTTATTACCAAGCTTGATGCTTAGATCCTAGTCCATCGGCTCTCAAGGCAAACATGTCCTTGTCCATCAGGGTCTTCAAAATACTCGGTTTGGTGTTTCGGCAAGAGTTTGCCGAAGTATGAGAACGATTAGTGTTCGGTACTGTTCCCCTGCCTACTTGGTAAGGAAAAGTTGATCACGAGTAGCCTGGGAATGTGACCTTGGAAGCCGGAGAAACATATGATGTCGCTCTACACTACACCGATATAGGCGTGCCTATAGCACTGCGGGGTTGGAGATTGGGATGACAGCTTGATGGAAAACCCGGGAATACAACGGCACATTGGGGTACGTTGGCCATACTCTAAGTGGCAAAGATGCGCAGACGGCACTTGTAGGACTTGAAGAACGATAGCATATCACACGCACGTGGTGATCTGTTTCTGTTCAAGACGATCCTAATAGCACAAGGGCGAGACTGACCTTTTCCCGCTCTGGACATGGTGGGAAGTGGGACTCGAATTCCCTAGACTTAATAATGCCAGCACCACGGGGAACAGAACCGGGTATAACAAAGCTAACTAGGGAGCTGTGACGTCAAGTGATACGGCCACGACATCAACATTTTCGGCATCAGCTTTCAGACTTAAGGTTGCTAGCTCCAATGCCACCGCTACGGGCCGCTACCTGTTATGAACACGGACTTTCTCCGGTCTAACTCATTGGTACTAGGCTCGAACAAGTCAAGAGGGCGGAGTGTGCGCATGTTAGGTCTTATTTCCCCGCAACCTAAAGCACCACTTGCCTTGATTTCTAAGTGAGCAACTCCACTTACAACTTCCGACTTTAACAAGATACTATGTAGTTGGTTGTTCTTAACCGTGTGAATAGTAAGTAGAAGTCGATCTTATATGGATATCATATAGGCTGCCAGTATATAAGTTTGAGAGGGACATAACTGCCTTATGCTATTGTAATAGACCAGATAGACGACAATATAGCTGGGCACTTAAGCACTGCTAGACTACAGGGTATCCAGGTTCAGTAGTTGATAACTTTGTCCTGCCATGGTTGTCACTGCACTCCGCGCCACTATTGGCTTTGTAGCCGTGATTCTCAGTCCGTTGACTCTGGCTCAAGATGTTATTACGGCGGACACGCATTTTTATGGGCAATCCCCGCCCGTTTACCCTTCGCGTATGTCTTCCAGCCCTTAGTCTACTTTTCGTTCGGGGTCAGACTCTAGAGGCGACCTTCTGCAACATCGCTAAGACTAACCAATCTTGATACACCAGCGAACGGAACCGGTCTAGGCAACTGGGCCGATGCATACGCAAAAGCGAAATCCTTCGTGTCCCAGCTCACCCTGTCAGAAAAGGTATGTCAGATATTGCTATCTTTCCATGGCCCAATATCCTTTTGAGAAGAGCTCTTACTTACTGGTTCACGTTCCGGAAAGGTCAATCTCACTGGTGGTGCCCCCTCAACAAATGGCTGCTCTGGTAATATTCCAGCAATTCCTCGGCTCAACTTTCCCGGAATGTGCCTTAGTGATGCCGGTAATGGGCTTCGTTCGACCGATTTCGTCAGCAGTTGGCCTTCCGGCCTCTCCGTGGGAGCCAGGTGAGCTGCACCATTACTAGTTCCTTGAGTATGTCATGGTAGAAACCGAATACTAACAAGGAATAGCTGGAATATCGACCTGGCCAAATCCCGTGCTGTTGGAATGGCGTCGGAATTCAGGGCCAAGGGCGTAAATGTTGCACTTGGTCCCGTTGTTGGGCCATTAGGTCGGATTGCAGCAAGCGGCCGGAACTGGGAAGGTAGGAGATGGCCAATGAGTTTTACATCCTGGGTGTCGAGACTAATGAGGCTAGGGTTCTCAAACGACCCATATCTCTGCGGTAGCTTGGCCGCCGAGACGGTCACAGGCATACAATCTACCGGTGTAATCACCAGCACCAAAGTACGGTCTATGTCCCAATCGCCTGGTTCACCAGCGTTATGTGCATAACTGACAGCAGTGGTAGCATTTCATCACCAACGAGCAAGAGACGAACCGTAACCCGAGCGGCAATATCTCGGCTGTCTCATCGAATGTCGATGACAAGACAATGCATGAACTCTATCTCTGGTTTGTTGCCGTCCGAAATGCACTACCCAGTCTTATGAACGAGACGCATGCTGATATGTCCTCCCCTTCACCAGGCCGTTCCAAGATGCTGTTCGTGCTGGAAGTGGTAACATTATGTGCTCTTATAACCGTATCAACAATTCCTATGGCTGCGCCAACAGCAAGACCTTAAACGGCTTATTGAAAACAGAGCTTGGGTTCCAGGTAAGAGCATTTACCTCCTTTGACAGGGCAAAGTACATGGACTGATTTTCCAGGGGTTCGTCGTCTCTGACTGGGGCGCTCAACATGCAGGCGCTGCTACTGCACAAGCTGGCCTTGACATGGCCATGCCAAGCGGGTCAGCGTTCTGGGGCAATAACCTGACCGCGGCTGTCAACAACGGCTCTGTCCCTGAGTCCCGGCTCGATGATATGGCTACAAGGTGCGTAACCTTATTTATTCGATGAGAATAGCCCTTCGGTCCATTTGCCACAGACCCGCAATCTGACGTTTTACAGAATCATTGCGACTTGGTACCAGTTCGGCCAGGACAAGACCTTCAGTGAACCCGGAGTCGGCGTTCCAAAGAACTTGACCCAGCCGCATGACATTGTTGTTGGCACCAACGGCTCATACAAGAGCACACTCTTTGATGGAGCGGTCGAGGGCCATGTCCTGGTCAAGAACGATAACAACGCCCTTCCCTTGAGCTCGCCAAAGCTAATTTCCCTATTCGGATACTCCGCAAAAGCTCCCGATCATTTCGACGTCAACAGCGGTGGCTGGAATAATGGTGGATCATCGCTCAGTCCTCAGGACACCATCTCCGTCAACGGCACTACGATCCACTCACAGATCATGGCCAACGGCACACTCGTTTCCGGTGGCGGTTCTGGTGCCAACGAACCCGCGTATATCAGTTCTCCTTTCGAGGCCCTCAGTCAGCGCGCATACGACGACGGAAGCACCCTTCTCTGGGACTTTCATAGCTTCCAGCCTAACGTCAACCCTGCATCGGATGCCTGTATCGTTATTGGGAACGCCTGGGCATCTGAGGGCGCGGATCGGCCCGGTCTTCATGACGACTTCACCGACGGGTTGATCCTCAACGTGGCGGCGTCCTGCGCTAACACGATCGTGGTGTTCCACAACGCCGGCGTCCGCCTCGTTGACCAGTTTATCGACCACCCGAATGTGACGGCTCTGATATTTGCCCATACTCCAGGTCAGGATTCGGGACGCGCTCTTGTGTCCATCCTTTACGGCGACTCTAATCCGTCCGGCAAGCTCCCTTATACCGTCCCACGTAACGAAACCGACTATAATGGCCTGCAGAATCAGACGCTGCCCGATGGCATCTACGTCAACTTCCCACAATCCGACTTTTCCGAGGGAGTCTATACCGACTACAGGTCCTTCGATGCCAGAAACGTCACTCCCCGCTACGAGTTCGGCTTCGGTCTGAGTTACACTACCTTCTCGTTCGCGAACGTCCAGGCGACCTCGACCACCTGTAGCAAGGCGCGGTACCCGACGAAGCCGATCGAGCCTGGCGGCCACGCGGATCTGTGGAATGTCGTGGCCAAGGTGACCGCCGAGGTGACAAACACGGGTGCTGTTGCTGGCGCCGAAGTCGCGCAGCTATACGTCGGCATTCCCGGAGGGCCTGTGCGTCAACTACGCGGGTTTGCAAAGCAGTTCCTGAAGCCGGGAGAGACGACAAAGGTGACGTTCAGTCTTACTAGACGGGACCTGAGTACGTGGGATGTCGTGGCGCAGAATTGGTTGTTGCAGGAGGGGACGTACCAGATCTATGTTGGTTCCAGTAGCAGGGATCTCCCCTTAACTACGACATTGACCATCTAAGTAGCTACTTAGGGAGATAAGAAGAGTAGATGAATGACCTTTAGTAGTACAATTGTACTGTACGTTGGACAGTACATTGTGAGTGTCGTCGAATCTTCCCGTGTACCTGGCTAATCTCCGGGGGGCCCGGCTAAGGTAGAAGGTTCCATTGGAGTGGGTCTAAAAATGCCGCTAGTGGACGGGAACCAAATCGTGGAGAGGGTTGCCGATCTCCAGAACCCCTCGATTACGGGATAAGCCGCAGCACAGCATGCCTAGAGCCCCGCATCGTTCGGGGCCTTATGTACGTCAGGCAGGAGGGTGGTAAGCTGAAACCCTCCGATTCGGGGGGTTTTTCTCGCGTGGCGCGTCTTCCCCCTTTTCCAGTTCCTACCACGCGTTCCAACAGACCACGGCGCATCAAAAAAATGGGAAGGGGAAAGAGGAACAAGGAGAAGAAATGATGTTTGCTTTTAAAAGCCAGAATGAAGTGGGGTGGAACGGGTAGATTTGAGGAACGGATGCCGCGGGGACCGATGCCGCGGAGACCGGGTAAACGAAGGATTCAGAAGGAAGGTTCAAGTCCTTGGGTGCAGTTACCTCATTACAGTGTACCTACCGTAGACCATTCTGCCCTTTCCCGACCATCTGGACTGCTCCTTCCCAGCTAATATCCAGTGACCGACGAGTTCGGTTGGTGTTCATTCTATCCCACTTTTAATTTCCTTACTGTTCATCGCTCCTACCAACAGCAACTCCTGCCTTCAGCTGTCCCCAGGAAGTACCGCGCTGGTTTGGTTTCACAGAAAACCGAGCGAAGGCCAGCGGCTGAGCTGCTGCTGACAGATTACTTTTCTCACCTGTTCGCGTTCCGAACCCTCTAATCTAACGACTCTCTTCGTCGCGCTTCTGCTCTGTAGCACCGCCAGCCGGTCTCAACAACGAACCTAAAAGCACTGAGCAGAGACAACATGGGCGCCAGATACGTAGACCTGAAACCCGACCCTCGGGTTTCGTCCTCTGCAATGGCCAGCCGTCACGCGAAAAGCTTCTCGAAGCGCAGGAAGGCAAGGTTCATGGCACTCTCGCGCCGCCGAAGTTGGACTCTTCCCTTGATCCTCACCGTTGCGTTCCTCGCCCTCTACGCCGTCAACCCGAGCGAGTCCAACCCCGCCCGCCACTTCATATTCCCCTCCTACAAGCTCGAATCTGCCGACGGCAAGCCGACGCAGTACGGAAAGGGTCCCTGGGACATCGCCTTCGTCTGCTTCTACACAATAGCATTGACCTTTATCCGCCAGCTCTGCATGCAGGAGGTCCTGGTCCCCCTCGCCCGCCGCTGCGGGATCAAGTCGCGTGCCAAGCGGGCGCGCTTCGCCGAAAACATGTACACGGCGCTCTACATCACGGCCATCGCGCCGTGGGGCATGCACGTCATGAGCCGCACGCCCGTTTGGTACTTCAACACTCGCGGCATGTACGCCGACTTCCCCCACCGCACGCACGACGCCAGCTTCAAGTGCTACTACCTCCTCCAGGCGGCCTTCTGGGCCCAGCAGGTCGTGGTCATGGCGCTGGGCCTGGAGCAGCGCCGCAAGGACTTCCGCGAGCTCGTCGCCCACCACGTCGTCACGGTGGCGCTCGTGGCGCTGAGCTACCGGTTCCACTTCGCGTACATGGGCATCGCGGTGTACATCACGCACGACATCAGCGACTTCTTCCTGGCGGTCTCCAAGTCGTTGAACTACGTCGAGAGTGATCTGCAGGCTGTGTCGTTCGGTATATGCATCGCTGCGTGGATTTATCTGCGGCACTACGTCAACCTGCGGATCCTTTACTCGGCCCTGCCCGGCTCAGAGTTCAGCACCGTCGGGCCGTACGAGCTCAACTGGGAGACGGAGCAGTACAAATGCCCCCTGTCCAACATCATCACGTTTGGGCTCTTGGCTGCGCTGCAAGCACTGAATTTGTTCTGGCTGTACTGCTTGTTGCGGAGCGCCTATAAGTTCATCTTTCACGGAGTCGCCAAAGATGACAGGTCCGAGAACGAAGAGGAGGTGGAGGACCAAGTGCCCGCTCAGCAGGAGAAGGAGACGAAGGGCCTGGGCATGTTGGTCGAAGAGGTGGGCGAAACCGGCGAGGACTTGCCGCCACACGCTAACGGCAACAAGACCGTTCAGGGATCCGTGCAAAGGAGACGTGCGAAGATCTCGGCATAGATGTTTCGGTCCAGGACGGCGATTAACTTCGAGACCTGGGCATATTTCAGCTTCATACCAGTCATGGCAAGCATGGCGTTTGAGTGTGGCACGGCGATAGATCGGGGCGGCTATTGTATACACACATCATCCTATTGAGGTTTTCATCACTGAAGGATTGCAAAACAGCTCAGGGCGTTCACAATCAGGATCAGGATCGAGACATTTCTGTATCAACTTATATGTGAAGCTCTTCATACACTACGGCAGGGAGCGCCGTGACTGCTATCAAGGACCGAAAGGAGAAGTAATGCTAATAATAAAGACTGTCTAAGAACTGTAACTATAATAATACAACCTTGACCTTATAGAAACTTCCTCTCGTCATCTTCTTAGCAACCTCGGAAGATTTATCGACTCCCCAGTGCCCAGCGTACTCCGGAACACAGCAGCCATGGCACTCGACAACCCGATCTCCTCGGCGCGACCAATCCAGTCATCCAGAGGCAGCTCCTGTACATCTTCCCCTGTCGTGCGCGTCATATACTCTCTGATATCCCTCACATCCACTTCCAAATCACCCGACTCGTGGATATAACTAACGCCACCTTCCGCAGCCCCAGACATAACAGCCCCAACCAACCTCTCAGTCACCATCTCAGGCCTCACCAAATCAATAAACCCACTCAGCAGCGGCACAGCGGGCACGGCCCCCACCCGCCGCGAGTACTCCAGCATATCCTGCAGCACGTCCGCCGCCGGATCATCCCCCGTCCTCCCGTCCCCCTCGGGCCGCAAGATGCTCGACGGCCGGTGCACCACCACCGGCACCCCGGTCGCCGCGTGCGCACCCTCGAGATACGCCTCGCTGGCCCACTTGGAGGCGATATACCCGTACTTGCCGTCAGCGGGCGGCGCGTACTCCCGCACCGAGACCTCCCCCAGCGCCGGGAAGGGGGTGTACATCCCCACGCCCGTCGTGGAGACGTAGTGTATCGGGATGCGCCGGGGCCAGCACAGTCGGACCAGCTCCTGCGTCGCGGAGAGGTTGGCGCCGCGCAGGGAGGCGTAGGTCTTGAGGTGGGACACGTCGGCGCCGTTGTGGATCACGGCGTCGCCGGTGGAGAAGATGCGTACGGCGGAGGCTTGGGACAGCCCGAGGAGGGGGAGGGTTAGGTCGCCTGTGTGGAATTCGGCTTTGGGGCCGAGGGAGGCGAGGAGGGCTTGTCGGGCGGGGGAGGTTGGGTTCCTGACGGCGATGCAGATGACTTTTGAGATGGAGTCTTGGTTCACGAGGGATCGTGCGAGGTGCTGCCCGAGGAAGCCCGTTGCTCCTGTTAGGACGACGGTGCGAGGCGGGGCTATGGGCGGATTGGGGATGTGCTGCGGCGACACCATCCCGGGGAGGAGTGTAGTTTCGGCGGCCCAGTCGATTTGGTTGTGGCTTTCCGGCTCGGTGTCTTCTATTTTGAGGAGTCGGGCCATAGACCTCAATGTGGTCGCCTGGAAGAGCTTTGGTAGTGTGATAGAGATGCCGAGATCCGCGCGGATCTTGCTTTGCAGCTCGATTAGCAGCAGGGAACTACCTCCAATGGTGAAGAAGTCTGAGCTGGCGTCGATTTGGTAGAGTTCCACTAGCTCCTCGGGGACCACGGCTTCCCATAATGCTCGGAGGGTTTCCTCGGCTTTGGTTAGTGCTGGCGTCCCCGCGACATCTACGGTGTCTTGTTCAGCCCTCTGAAAGAGGCCCTTTGGGATAGGCAGGGAGGAGATGGCACGCCTGTCAACTTTCCCAGCCACTGTTCTGGGCAGCGCATCAATCGGAATGAGAGCCGACGGAAGCATGGTTCGAGGCAGCGGCAACTCGGCAAGGAGAGTTCGAAGGAACTGGTTTTGGTCCTCGTCGAGCTTCTGGGTCGAAAAGACGACATGGACAATCATGAACTTGACCGCTCCATCAGAAGTGCTGTGCAGGGACGCCACAGCATCAGCGAGTACACCACCGGAAGCTTGCAGAATAGACTGCTCGACGTCCTTCAGATCGATTCGCACACCGTTGAGCTTGATCTCCGTGTCATCTCCAATGCGGCCCTTCAGAACGAGTGAGCCGTCCGGCTGCAGATATCCGACGTCGCCTGTCCGATACATTGTCACCCACCCACGCTTGAAGTCTTCTTCTCTCGCAAAGGTATCCGGCAAGAATGAAGCTTGGGTACGTTCGTCCAAGTTCAGGTACCCCATGGCAACTCCCAGACCACCGATGGCGATCTCTCCCATCTGGCCTACTGGCTGGAGTTTCTGTCTGCTGTCCAAAATATAGAAGCCCTCGTTTGCGGACGCCACTCCCACAGGGATTGTGTCCCGATAGAACCCAGGGGTATGGTACGACAGCTCCATTTTGGTGGAGCCGCACGTCGTTTCAGTCGGGCCGTACACGTTGAAGAGACGGAGGCCGTCGCGATCCACCTCGCGAAAGAGCTGTAGAAGCGGCTCCGTGACCGGCTCTCCTGCGACCAAGGCAAGGCGCCAGCCCGACGACCGCAGGAGTTCTTGGTTCTCGCGCCGCAGCCAGCTCTTGTACTCGGTTGGGGTCGCGTAGGTGGCCGTCACGCCTTCAGTCTGGATGAGCTCGGCCAAGGCCCGCGAGTCTGCGCGTATGAGGTGCGACACTGTGTGCAGTCTTGCTCCGACACCGAGAGCGAGGAATATCTGCGTCACGGACAGGTCGAAGCTCCAAGCGCTCTGTTGCAACACGACGTCGTTCTTGTTCAGTCCGTACGTGGCAGCGCAGTGATCGAACTCATGCTTCAGACTGCTGTGGCGTAGGATTACGCCTTTTGGGGTCCCTGTCGAGCCGCTGGTGTACAAGATGATAGCTGGTGCGTCAGGCTTGGCGAGGATGGGCACTGTCTCTTCGTGTGACGTTTTCAGGCTTGATACGTTGATCAGGAGCGTGCCCGGTTGACTCTCCAACTTCCGCGACTCGTCGATCGTGGGTTCGTGGATGAGAATGGCGGCGGGCTGGCAGTCGCCCACGATCAAGGACAATCGTGTAATGGGAGTGTTGACGTCGAGCGGGACATAGACGGCCCCAATCCTTAGGATGGCGAGAAGGGAAGAAATCCAGCAAACTGTCGGATGCTGGAAGACGGCGACTCTGGAGCCGGGCTCGACTCCTAGACGCAGAAGCTCAAATGCAATGGTATTCGTTCGGAGGGAAAGCTGCTCGTAAGTCATTGAGGCACCAGAGCTATCCGTCACAGCTACTCTACGAGCGACGCTTGGGAAAAAGCTCTCAAATCTATGCACTAGCGTCTCTGGCCAAGTGGAATCGAAACTAGGGCCTGGACAATTATTAGCTACCAGTCCAAGAGAAGTCTTGGAGAAGACAGTGCAGGGCCTTAATCTCGTGAGAGAACTCACCGCGGCCTAGAGTCATCGCTTTCTGCAGTTCTGCAGGTCTGAAAACCCATTCGTTACCAACTTCTTTGTCGGGTGCGTTCGCGAACTCTTCGAGGATATCTTCATATCCATACTGCAAGACCTGCGCGTCAGATTCCGTGTATAGCGACTCCTGTAGATTCAAGAGAATGCGCGAGTCGCCGGTAGTGTTGTTCAAGACAGTGAAGGTGATGTCATAAGGCAGCTCGGCCATCTCCTGCTTCATCATCGTCATGCGGCAGCCGAGGAACGACTGGCCGTCTTCGAGGTCGTTCTCGGCGTAATTCATGAACGCCTGTGCCAGCGGCGTGTGCGTGGCCTGGCGCGACACGCGGAGCTCGTTGAGGATGACTTCGAGGGGAATGGAATTTGCGAGGACCGCGAAGCTCTTCTCTCGTGCCTCCTCCAGGGCGCCGAGGAAAGGTTGCTCCGCGCTGGCGGCCATCCTAAGGGGGAGCATGTTGAGGAACGGTCCGACGCCAGTGCGCATGTGGTCGTCCCTACGGCAGCTATCTGCAATGCCGATGCACACATCCGTCGTGCCAAGGAACCGGTGTAGGAGGGCCTTGAAAGTTGCAAGGTGGAAATGGAATGGCGTGGCACGGTGCTTTCTCGCAACTTGCCGGACCTTGTCCGAGAGCCGGCTGTTGATGCGGAAGTCTAGAATGCGTGACACATACCGCTCGAGGGGCTGTCGCTCGGAAATTTGACTGCGGTGAAGCGACAAGGGTTCGGGCACAGTGGTGAACTCACGACGCCAGAAGTCGATGGCGTTATCCCAGGCTCCTGAGGAGTATTGCCTTTGTTGATCTTCGGAGTAGTCCAGATATTGCAATGGACTCGGTCCAAGAGGAAGACCGTTGTAGAGTCGCTCCAGATCGGCCATGACGGCATCATTGCTGGCTCGATCGAAGAAGATGTGGTGTGAGCTCATAAGGAGGTAATGGTCCCGTGGCGAGTAGGATAGAAGGATGGTCCTGCTGGTCTGACCGCTGCCTAAGTCAAACACATGGCTACGAAGAGCCCTGTATTCGTTGAGGAGATCGTCTTTGGTGTATATCCTCTTGTGCTCAAGGCTAAAAGACGGAGACTTCATCACCCCTTGGCTGGGCTGACCGTCACGTTCGCAGATGCAACTGCGCAACGATTCGTGGCGCTCTCCCAGACTATGAACGGCACGAGAGAGATCTCCAATGCGCACTTCTCCGCTAAGGTGAAGCATAACTGTGTTGTTCAGAGTCGTCTTGTCAGGCAAGAGCTCATGCACGAACAAGAAGACGGACTGGGTGTAAGACAGGGGCCCGAACCTTTCTAAGTGGATTTCTTGCGATGCTGATTCGGGCAACTCACGTTCCTCCTTCAATTCGAGGTCGCCATTGACCGTGGACGAAGTCTCGGCTTCCGGAGCTGTGGAGGGCGGTGTCCTTGACTCTCGAGACGAAGCTTCGGAGGACGATGAGGTCTCTTCCGACTGCGGCGAAGACAACTTGGGCGCCACCCCGTCTGGTATCTCCTCCACAGCGTATGCAATAAGCGCTTGGAGGGCTTCACCCCTGAGGATTCGAAGGGCGGGGATATTGACCTGGAAGTTGTTGAGGAACCAGGATCGGATCCGGACCGCGACGAGCGAGTCGAGACCAAGCTCGTCAGTGCGAACGGCAGGCGTAATCGCATAATCATCGCTTAGGTGGAGCATTTTGCGCATCTCAGCGATGAAAGACTCTATTGTTGTGGTTAGTTACGGCGACATTTGGGGATAGAAGAAACGGCCGTGATCTCACCTGTGATGATCTTTTCAACGTCTTCCTTTGTCGTTGCGTTGGCCAATTGATCTTTGATAGACGGTCCAACGTGCAAGTTCGCCGCGCTGGTGTCCTCAACGGCAGTTCTTAGAGTGAGACAACCAAACTGTGGTAAATTGTACCACTGTGGCCGGTCAGGCGCGTTAGCTGGCATCCTTCTCAATCCGATCGAGATCTGCCACTCGTCACCAGAGTCCGGCCGGCTATATTGGATAGCCTCCGCCAATGTCTGATGAACATCGTACTCGGATATGGTCAAAAGCCCTCGTTCGAAGGACGGCCGCGTCAGGACGTTGCCCTTCTCGCGGGTGATGTATCCCGTGCCCATGATTAGACCCAGCTCCACGACGGACGCTGGCAGTCCACGCTTGCGTCTCTGTTGCGCCAAGCCACTCATGAATAGATTGGCAGTGGTATAGCCCGCCTGACCCGGGTTACCTGCGACAGTGGCGACGGAAGAGAAGAAGATAAAGAAGTCCAATGGTTCATCTCCCAAAACACGGTCTAGGTTCAGACTGCCCTCGACTTTGGGACCCAGAACGCGGTTGAAGTCCTCAACCCCCGTGTCACGAAGGGCCATGTCAAGAAGAACCATGGCACCTTGATACACGCCAGCGATGGGGGGTAGTGTGGTGGAAATCTCGCGGTGCGCCTCAGCGAGCGCGTGGTAATCCATGAGGTCGCTGTATATCTCGTCAGTAAGATTTCCGAACAAGTTTTGATGATTGACTCACCAAGCTAGGATCCGGACTACTGCACCTTTGGCTGCCGTGTTACTCAGCCAAGTCTCATCAATCCTCGGATTCCGACTGGTGATGACTAGATACTTTGCCCCGTTTCTGATCATCCAATCTGCAATCGATATTCCAAGGTCTCCAGAGAGCCCGACCAACCAGTAGGTTCGCTCTGGCTTGAAACGCGCTATCGCAGGACGTACAGTCACAGAGACTGACGACGTATCCCAATCAACGATTGTGAGTGCATCGGTCATCTCCTTGTTTCTTTCTAGACTCCGAAGGTTGACTTGACTAGTCACATAGTGGTCCTGTGGATGGGTGTTGAGAGCTGAAAGTGCACAAGCCGCCGCAACTTTGAGCATATCGTTGACCTTGCTGTCATGTGTTCGGGTCATCTTTGCGGTCCTGGAAAACAGTGTAGTTCCATTGACGATAGGTACACTGGCTGGTAGGCACGAAGTCACAGGCGACAATCCGCCTTGAGTTGTGAAATCGACAAAGCGATCAACATGGGAGGGAAAAAGCGCTCTCATCTCAGACTGACGCATATATCGACCAGCATAAATCATGTTTGTGAGATCCGCCACTTCTTTGGAAGAGGTCGTGCAGATCAACTTGATTCCAGTCGATTCAATCTGGTAGCCGAAGAATGTTGCCACAGAAGCAGGAGCGTTGTGAACAACCAATGTCGCGCCTTCGACCAAGGTATCCGTGAGGGCTGGCAATAGGAGGTGTGCCGCGACTAACGTCAAAAACAACGCTGCTGACTCGAGGGGGACAGAGCAAGAAAACAGATTGCTCTGCGGTATCTCGACGAGGGAGGAAACACAATCCCAAAGGCCCAGGTACTGTGTGCCGGTTGTTATGCAGCTTCCCAAAACTAAGAAGCTGTTGCCCAGAGCAGTCTTGATGGCTTGTAAGCTCGAATGCGTCACCGCCAAAGACAACGTACTGCCATCGCCATGGGGACCGGCCGGTGGGGGCTGCTCAAGGAGTACGCACTCGTCGTCGACATTCTCAACGGTAATGACAGAGCCGTGCATTTGGACATCCTTATTTATTGTTCTGCGCGCAGAATTGTAGCGATCGTTGGCGTTGCTAACGGGTCTCATCCGAGGTATCAGATGGCGTCCGTCCGAATCGACAACGATCTCAGACTCGACTGACCATAAGGTGTTGCGTTGACTCTGTTCTTGGACAGACCCGGAAAATTGGAACCGCAGTACAGCTTCAACCAACGTTCTCCCATCAATTTGATACACATCCTGGAAGTCTATGAACTGATAGCGAACCTCAGGGGTTTCCCAGAGGGCCGACCGCGCAAACCCGATAGCCATGTTGCCAAATGGGTTGTCAACCATGCGGTCTTGAGTGACCCAAGCGATGGACTTCTCCGACCCAAACAGGGCCTTGAGACTGGCCCAGAGTGCCGCCGTGATGCCTTTAAAGACAGGGTGGTCGAGGTCCTCCAGGACAAGGATGGTGGCGCTCTTGTCAATCTCGGCATGGTCCAGCTTCTCTAGCGATTCAACCACCGTGATCCCCTCGCAGAAGGGGTGGATAAGCTTTCGAACAGCCTGTACCAGGCGAGAGACGCGCAAGGTGGCTCCCCCAACGATGAACAGGTGCTTGATACCGGACCGTCCCACGAAAAGCGACGGAGACGCCAAGAGAGGCTCCCGGATGAATTCGACCCAGTCGTCGACCGCCTGGGAAACCATGACCGAGTTGGGTAGAGACATCGCGTCCTTGACGGCCGTCATGGTGTCAACCCCTGAGAACCCGGTCTTACGCAGGATAGAATCCCACTTGGATTCGGACACACAGGCACCCAGCGTTCGGCCTTCTTCTATGCCCTGCCACCATCCCGGGAGACATCCGAATAGGGCGGTGCCGCGGATGATGTCGGTGTTCGTCACTTCGTATAGGACTAGGTAGCCGCCTGGTTTCAGGAGCGATCGCACTCGGCGCACAGTCTGCTCGATGCTCTTCGTGGCGTGCAATACAAAAGACGCTACGACAATATCGTAAGAATGCAGCTCAAACCCCTGCGTCTTCATGTCTTGCTCGAGGTCGAGGACACTGTAGGTGATTCGGCCCTCAAATGACGCAAACTCTTCCTCGGCCTTGTCAAAGAAAGCCGCCGATACATCAGTGAATGCATAAGTTGAGAAGTTGTTGTTGATGCGCTTGAGGATCTCTCGCGTTGCCTGACCCGTGCCTGCGCCGACTTCCAAAACTCTGCATTCTGAATATCGCTGCGCAATTTGGAGGACGGCCTCGGCTAAAAGGCTGGTGCCTCGCGTGATGCTTCGGGCTTGCGCGTAGTATTCGGCCAAGAGTCCGTTGTTCATCAAGTGCTCGAGCATGGTTGTCTCTCCCAGAATGGCCCGCGGCATCTGTTGTCCGACGATGTGCATAGCCTTGATCTCAGGTTGGTCGTAGAACGGCTCAGAAAGAGCGATGATATCTTCCAAAGTGTCGTTGAGCCACTCCTTTTTCGCATAACGGTGTTTGCCTTGTTGGACGAGGTCATGCGTATGTGAGGCGAAGGCCAGGTAAGCGGCGTTGTATGGGTCAGATCGCCCGATGTCATCCGCGGGAATTTGTTCGTCCAGTTGTCGCAGGTAGAAATAGCTTCCACGTTCGAGAATGGTTGCCATCTCCCTATCTTGCACTGAAGCCTCATAAGTGCCGGGAATGTCGGCGTTGGGCTCGGAAGGGATCCAATATGTTGCGTAAAATTGTTGCTGGTCATCGGCCGAGGATGCGGGTGTAAAGGGGACGACGTTCAGTCCTTCCACTTGAATAGCGGTGTGCTCACCAGTGGAATCGTGTATATCAACGTCGCCTTGAAATCCCGAGATCTCTCTGGGTACAGCTTCATCGGACATGGATGCGACAAAGGGTACTTGGGAGGTATCCGACCAGTGATGTCCACATAGTAGAGGATTAATTCTGATGCTATCAATACGGGTCGGGAGATGGAGACTCCAAAGCCTTCCATCCTCCGGATAGCTGAATGTGAGGATGATAGAGTGGAAGGCTGCATCTAGAACCGCAGGATGAATAATGAGGACCTCGCCATTGGGCTCGGGCGCCGTTAGGGCGAGGGACCCAGACGCCTTGCCGAGCTTCCTTTTCAAGCCAGACAGGGCTTTGAAAGGACCAGTGTATCCGTAGCCGACCTCGTTCAGGGAGGTGTATGCGAGCTCGGTGTCCACGTCGACCATATAAGGCTCAATGCATGACGTCGCGGGTAGCGTGTCTGGGGAAGCCTCACCAACGAGAACCGATATCTCGCAACTAGCCACAAGTTGGAAATCCTTCAGCGACCCAATGCACGCCTCGTACGTGAAGTAAGCTGAGATGTAGCTTGCGTCTTCTCGGTTGATGTTGCTAATGACAGATCTCACCTCGATACCAGACTCTTGTTCATCATTTCCAAAGACCAGAGCCTGATGTATGACGAGATTCTTGATCTGCATCATCTGCACGGAGCTTCCATTTGCCAGGAAAGGAATTGTTTCAAATGCCGCGGCTGCGTATGCGGCTGCTGGGAACACTGTCTGACCCTGTATCCGATGGTGATGAACCCACGGGAGATCCTGAGGACGTAGAATGGCCTTCCACGTAACTTGATGCGCTGAGCTCTGGGGCTGCAAGTCTCCGAGAAGCTGGTGGACAGGCTGGCTTCTTGTGCGCAGAGCTCGCGACAGGTTGGACTCATGCCAATACCCTTGGGTGTGATTCCACTGGTATGTTGGCAAATCTGAGATGAAACTGTGCGTTGAGGGCTCACCCATCGCGGTCTCGTACCGGTCGAAGTCGATATCGAGGTTGTCGACGTGTGTCCACACGTATCCGAGCGCAGTTGAGACGCTCTCAATTGCGTCGGTGTTGCGTTGGAGTAAGCCGGTGTATGGCATCTCAACCTTATGATCCCGAAGAGTGTCAAGAACAGGGCCCTTCAAGGCAGGGTGAGGTCCAACTTCAACTACAGCATCGAAGGGGCCGAGCTCGAGGGCCTTCTCAACCGCTTGCATGAAGAGGACTGGCGACAACAGGTTGTCGACCCAGTATGACGCATCAAAGCTGGTCGACCCGTCTAGAGACAGCTCCGGTCGGACACTGGACACCCAGGTACAGCTCGACCCAGAACATTTCATCAGTATAGAGAATTGCTTCATAGATTCCAGATACGGCTGCGAACAAGGAATCATATGGTGCGAGTGGTAAGCCCTGTCCACTCGCAGACGACGGACGAACTTATTTTCGTCTTCGAAAATGACCACCATTTCGACGATGGCATCTTCGTCACCAGATATGGTGATACTGGAGGTAGAGTTACACGCGGCGACATTGACTCTGCCGGCGAAATATTCGTCATCGCAGAGGGACTGGGCATCCTCCAGAGTCGTCCCGACAGCAAGCATCGCGCCTTGACTCCCCTCGAATCCGCCAGCCAGGCGGGAGTGTAGACCACGATAGTAGGCAATACGGATAGCGTCAGGAGCAGAAAGAGCACCAGCAGCATAGGCGGCGCCGATCTCGCCTGATGAATGGCCTACGACCGCCGCGAAGTGGATGCCGCACAGGCGCAGGAGCTCCACCAGGATGACCTGGACCGCAGTGCAGAGAGGCTGAGCAACTGAGGCGTTGCCAACTTGGCTCGACTTAGCTTCGGCTAGCAGTTCCTCCCGCAGAGTCCGGGACGGTCGGTCCGCTTCAGGCAGTTGTGTCAGGGCATTGTCCATGACGGCCAGCAAATCAGCCGCATACTTCGAGGTCTCGACGAGCTCGGCACCCATCCGAGCCCATTGCGCGCCTTGACCTGTGAAGATACCCAAAAGCCGGGCCTTTTTTATGCTAGTGCCGGCCGCTTTGGACTCTAGCTGGAAGTTGCTGTTGCCAAGAATTCCTTCCAAGTTGGACTTTAGCACCTCAATGGTCGAGGCAGGAAGCGCGAGTCTTAACGGGAGACGGGAGCGGCGTGATCTCAAAGTCCAACCGAGATCTGTAGGACTCGCGTCGGGATGCTGGTCCAGATACTGAGCATGTGCAGCGAGACTGGACAGTAGCGACTGTTTGGACTGTGCGGAGAAGAGAAAAGGTGTAACAGGCTTGACCTCTTCGGTTTGCTCAACGTTGGACGGTTCAAAGCTCTCGAGAATAATATGCGCGTTGGTTCCACCGAACCCAAAGCTGTTCACGCTGGCACGGCGATTTTGCCCTTGTGGAACCTGCGGCCATGGCGTGAGTTCCTGGGGGATCTGCAAGTGACTGTAGAAGGGGAGGACATTGGGGTTGATGTTCTCTAACAGCATATTTGGCGGAACGTAGCCATGCTTCATAGCTTGCACGACCTTTAGAATGCCGGCTATGCCGGCGGTGCTTTCTGTGTGACCGATAATGGTCTTGATAGAACCGACAAGGAGGGGCTCATCCGCCTCCGGGCTTCCGTTCCCGAAGAAGGCCGTATGTACAGCCTCGGCCTCGACCGGATCGCCAGCCGGCGTGCCGGTACCATGGGCTTCAAAGTACTGGCAGCGGTCCGACTTGAACTCCGGATTGAGGCCCGCCTTCGCGTAAGTAGCGCGAATCAGCGTTGCCTGTGCCGTTGCACTAGGCATTGTGATGCCACGACTACGACCGTCCTGGTTTACTCCGGTCTCACGAATTATGGCCTCGATGTGATCTCCGTCCGCCAATGCGGCACTTAGCGTCTTGAGGACAACCGTGGCAACACCGTCACCGCGGGCGTAACCATTTGCACCCTGATCCCACATGCGAGATCGGCCATCGGGAGAAAGCATTTTCAGCTTACTCTCATGGATGTATGGCTCCGGGCCGAGAAGAAGATTGCTTCCCGCCGCCAGCGCAACTCGAACCTCTCCAGACCGCAGAGCCTGTACGGCTTGGTGCACGGCGACCAAACTGGAAGAGCACGCCGTGTCGACTGTTACCGACGGTCCATGCCAGTCGAAGAAATACGATATCCTGTTTGAAAGGATGCTGCGAGCGGTGCCTACATCTCATTAGCTGCCTGCGAACGGCGCTACGGAACATATTCTTACCAATGGCAAGGTATGTAGGGACATGCTGCAAGTCACGGAACTGCAGAGACTCGTAGTCGACGTACATGACGCCGACGTAGACGCCCGTGTCGGAGTCTTTGAGACCTTCGATGGACAAGCCAGCACCTTCTAAACCCTCGTAGACCGTCTCGAGAAGAAGGCGCTGCTGAGGGTCCATTGCCACGGCCTCTGCTGCCGTGATGTTGAAGAACTGGGCGTCAAACTTGGTCACGTCCTCTTGGAGAAGATAGGAGTGCTTGACGTTGGCGTGACCGGGAAATTGCGAATCTGCATGATGGAATCCACGAACGTCAAAGCGGCTTGGAGGAATTTCGCAGAGTACATCGCGGGGTTCTCGAAGTAGCTCCCACAGTTTGGATGGCGAATTAGCGCCACCTGGAAACCGACAACCGCTGCCGATGATTGCAATGGGCTCCTTACCCTGGAAGGTTGGTCCTGAGGAGGCCATGACCAGCGGTGCATGTGGCGATAGTAATGTCAGAAGCCAGTGAGACCCGGGAACTCACAGATTGATAAGGTAGTTATTTGCCGCGTGTATAGTCGAGATATCGAAACCGGTCTCGGTTAGATGTGTTGATGGACTGAAGACGATGGGCCGATCAGCAGGCGCGATTCAAAGTTGCCTGCGAGTATATGGGCCAGTATGATTCCCGAAAACCATTTTCTCTTGTGCACCACCTGGTTTAGTCTTCAACCCTTACCCCTGTTCTAAGCTGTCCTAGCTGACACGGTCCCAACAAGTAAGGCAAATATAGGACAGGCAGACGCTGTACTAGGCTCCATGTTCCATGTCACACAAGCCTCGGAACAGTCCAGGCCCAATGCTGGACTCTGGTCCCTGCAGCTTGCTGACACGATAGACCCCGAATCCGCCATCGGACCGTCTGACTCCCCGACAGCGGTTGGGAGCGGGATCGACATCCGTATTATGCCTCCGAAGTCCTCCGAGCGGATTACCGTACTACCACGATATGAAGGATCTCGCTTTGTGGGACCTATGCCATTGGCCGGACTCGTTCTCCGGTAGCCATTAGAAAGTGAAAGTTCCGTGCATTGTAGTGAATCCTGTGGAACTTGATCCTGGCGGCAAGAGCCGAATTGCCGTTCCGGGTCGGGGACTTTTTCCGCAGATGCGATAATGCGGGTAGCCGAACAGGGGCCCACCTAAATGGCCAGACAAATTAGACAACGCGTAGGATGACTTACATGAGTTAGCTTAGGCATGGCATTTTCGCATTTACGGCCTTCTCTGACCGGAGATGGACCCCTTACATGTAGTCAAGCTAGTTCTGCTGAGATTGAAACTTGAGATTGAGCAGGCAACACGGACCAGTGTGTGCACCAGGTCCAGTTTGTACAGCCAGCACGATGTTGAATCTCGAGTTTTCGTCGACTGCCTTGGCCCTCCACGACTATGTTATTTTGGCAACTGGTGGCGTAAGTATTGCCATATAGGTATCTTCGTCCTCATATTCACCGTCGGCTGTCTAACGAGTCTCTAGATTGTCGTGTACAGTCTGATTCGGGCCCTGTACTTACTTTGGTTGCATCCTTTAGCAAGATTCCCTGGGCCCAAGCTTGCTGCCGTTTCCAACGTATGGTATGGATATCAATGGTAAGTAGAGCTACTGGCGACGACACGTCCGCTAGGGGGATACTGACATGGTCCGTCCTAGGCTTTCCGGCCGTTACCCTTGGGCTATGCAACGAGCCTTTAGGAAATACGGTCAGAGCATCGTCGATTGTGCATAGCGTACAGTTTACTAAACCTGACCAGGAGACGTAGTCCGTATCGCGCCTAACGAGCTGGTTTTCATCACCCCAAAGGCTTACACAGGTATGTCAATGTCTGTCAAGACCGTTAATCGGCACCGTACTTCACACAATCATCTGACATGCAGCGTACGAGACATCTATACCAGCAGCATCAATGGCCGTCCTGCATTCGTCAAATCAGACTTGCTTGACACAGGAGACAAGTACGAAGGACTGGCGTCAGAACGAGATATTGACAAGCACCGTGCTGCCCGCAAGCAGCTGGCTCCTGCTTTTAGCCCCCGTGCGTTGAAGCAATACGAACCAGTCATTCATTCTCATGTGGATGAACTGGTTGCTAAGCTTCAAATTTCGCCTGCTACTGAAGAAGGCGTTGATATTGCTCCGTGGTTCGAACGAGCAACATGTGATCTTGGTGGTGCGATAACACTCGGCCACAACTTCAAGAACATTCAATCCGGTATGGCGAAACCACCCATTGTTTCCAAAAGAAAAGAAATTGCATTTCTCTCTACAATAGTTGGCAAGTGGCTAACTTGAACCTCGAAAAGGCCAAAACCATGCCATCTTGGAGTCACTCCTGCGCATCGGTCATTGGGCCACATTTAGAAACGTCATGCGCCGCTTTCCGTTACTCTATCCCCTATCATATGTCTTACTCCCACCTAAGGTCGCTCTGAGTTATCTTAGAGCTCATTCGACCAGTAAAACGCTCATTAGAACTCGCGTAGAGGAACGGCACGACCGCAAACAGCTGGACTACATGGCACAGTTCCTAAAGAACGACACGGCGGTTCCACCAGACGGTTTTCTCGTGGCTCAAGCCGGCCATCTAATTCTCGACCACTATGAATCATCGAGTGTGCTCACTGCTGGCGTGTGTTTCTTGACGACAAACGACGAGATCATGAGCAAGCTACAGACGGAACTGAGGACTACATTTCAGTCGTATGAAGACATTTCGGAAGAGAAGCTGCAGGACCTGCCATGGCTGAACGCGACCATTGAAGAAATCATTCGACTTCATACGAATGTTCCGTACGGATTGCCCAGGATCAGTCCCGGATATACAATTGATGGGCACTATGTGCCTAAAGGGGTTAGTCACCCATTCTTCTTTTACCACCAACCAATGGTCCTTCGTTTGTTCTGCGCAAACTCCTGAGCTAACGCCGTTTCCCCAGGTTGTCGTTTCCTCCTGTGCCTACGCAACCACGCATTCTGAAGAGTACTTTAACAAACCCTATGAGTTCAAGCCTCAACGGTGGCTGCCCAAGAGCCATCCCGAGTACGACCCTGTCTTTGACACGGATGACCAGAGCGCCTTCAGGCCTTTCAGTGCTGGGTCTCGCAACTGCCTTGGTCAGGCAATGGCGTACCTCGTTCTCCGAATCATCTTTGCCAAGCTCTGCTGGAGGTTCGACTGGAAATTGGTGAACAAGGACGAATTGGATTGGGACAGGGATTTGCGGCTTTACATTGTCTGGCAAAAACCAAAGGTGCATGTTCACCTTACCCCTTTTGCGAGGCAGGTGTGATGAAGGTATTTTAGCGTCATAGCATATTGCTGAATGTTGTACGGAATCATCCTAGTGGAGGAATGAGGCGTGAATTTATCCAAACTCATAGTTTGCTCGAGTGTTGAAATTAGTTATGCTGGCAAAAGGATCAAGAGTATCATATCCATTGCTTTGTTCCTGCTAGACTGAAGCATAACATTCGATATTCTTCTCAGTGAATATATAGACAGCAAACCCAACGACAATTTCCTTGAGAGAGATCATAGTACCGGAGATGACGGCAGCAAGTGGAAAACAACAGCATAACTTACGCATTCGAATTACGTAGGCTCTTCATTCAGTACCTAGGCAATTCTTAAGCTTGAAGCCATAGCAAACATGTTTTTCTACGGCGCGGGATGGTGTTGACGCTTATGACTTGGTACTACCAACATAGCGTCTACGGGCGAAGGCAAATCTTCTGGAGTTAAGCGGCGCGCTTTATAGAATCTATATAGACGAACGTTTGATCCGGTCGCTGGTCCTCCTGATAGATTGAAACGTTTCTTGCGCCCTACTCATTACAGCTCTGACGACCTCAGATGTATCCTCCCCACTCAAGATCCCGGGCTCGGCATCGGTCTCACCATCCCGGTGAGCCCAGACACGACATTCCGCAGGGAGACCTAGCAGCCTCTCAACCGTGTGTAGCTGGTACTCAAACACCTGACCCATCATCATGATCTGGATGCTCGTTGGCTGCGTCCTGTACTGTGTCGGAGTCCCAGCCGACCCGCCAGACCCGCATCCATCATGCAGGCATTTGCTCATACGAGAAAAGACGACTTCAAACAGCTCACCAAGCTGGACATGGGTTGATAGAAGCATCAATGTCAGGGACAGCGCCGGTGGCGGGTCCGGAAACTTGGAGCCAGGTGTTCGAGCCACCATCTGCAGGACGGTTGCAAACGTCATGTTCACGTTCAACACGCGGTTCCAGATGCTTAGGTCTCGTCCGTGATGGAAGGCGTCTCGCGTCAGATGTGGGTTCCACGAGTCCCAAGACTGGTCTTTGAGCTCCGCCAGTTGACTGAAAATGTTGCCGAGGAGGCCCACGGCAGTGACGGTCAGGTCACCAGGGTTTGACGTGCTGGGCGTGGCGATGCCGCTCCCGCCGGAGTCTTTGTCACCGACGTCGGCCATCTGCTCGTGGAGGTCCCGGTTTAGATGCTCCGCCATGTCGGTCAAGTTTCCGAAGTCTAGGTCGGGCACGCTAAGCTCGGAGAAGACGTGTGGTTGGGTTCTTGGCGAGGAGAGGGCGGGATCCACCGAGGTAGACAACGCAGTCGGGAAGCTCGGCGCTCCCAGCCACATGGCGGGCGCAGTATTTGCATGACTCGGTTGCCTGCTGTTGAAAAAGTACTGGGCCGGGCTAGTATCCGTTGGTTGGCTCTGTGTGGTCGGAAGGGGATCTGTTTCCATCGGGATACGCAAGGCCCGGTGTCCCGAGGCGTGTGTACTCCGAGCATCATACGCGGACGGGGTATCATCAACTTGGCCACGGTGATTTGCGTGTATCTGAGGCCGTCCCAGTGGGCGGCCGGCGCTCGTGACACACATGGCGCCCAGCCGGAGGCAGCGCTCACAGGTTCCATTGTCCGGCAGGTTCCGGGGACATTTGAGCTTCTGTTCCCGGCATCGATCGCAAGCGTATCTCTTCGCTGCTTGGCTATTCATGACATCAGGCGAGCGCTCCGATACGCGAACGATACGACCAGGGGTGGTAGATGGTCGATCGGAAGCTAGAGATTCGGAGCTGTTATAGTCCCAACCACTTATCAAAAGAACATGGGACCCATGTCAGAAAATATAATATCATGGGCTTCGTTGATGTTAAAACTTATAGATAGTCGTTTTGCAGTCCGATTCCGTGCTTTCGATAGTCAGACCATTCGATTGTCAGCGATAATGCTTCATGCAGAGTGACACAGCATCTACGAGTTGACAATCTGGGACCTCGAGCGGCCTGCTGCCCACAAGGATTTGGGAGGATTGTGTAACCCGTGTGTGTTACAACCATTGTGTTACAATGGCGATTGCGCCACCCGCGTACTCTAGCAAATGAGGCTGTGCCACTCAGGACCTATTAGTTGCAAGCCCCTCTTTGTCTTGCCTGTCCGTCAGCCAGCGATCATTGCATGTACGGTTCATTGTATGCGCGCAATAGCCGTTCCGGGTTGCATTCGAGATGGATTTTAGCGAAGCGAGGTAGTGCTGTATCAGTAATACGCAGTATGCAGGCAGGGACCAACTGTACGCAAGGGTTCACTTGCCGCACCACCCGAACCCCACCCCCTTTGCGCCCTCGCATGGAGCGATCAGATCCATCGGATGGGCTTGCACAGCATAGTCAGCAACCCTCGGGGTCACTGTCAGTGATCTCTGCATAAGCGCATGCAGTCGTTCGGCTACTTTGCAGATGGCATTCCGAAGGGGCGAAAGGGCAAAGCTGAAGCACGGAACACATTCTTTGGTCCCGTAGGATCGCCAGCCCTGGCGTGAGCCCGGAGGGTGCTGCGTTCTCCAAATGGTGAAATGTGCATCTAGACCCCAATTTTCATAGTGCGCTCCATTAGTGAGCATCTGCCCTAAAGATATCCCCAATACTGCTGCAAACCCCAGGCCCAAGAGTTTGTTTGGTTTAACGTGAGCCCGCCACTTTATTTCCGGCACGATGCTTCGTGAACTCCTGTACGGAATCGCAGGCTTGGTTCTTCTGGCCTACGCTGCGGACTTCTTCTACAATGCTGGAGACGATCCTCTGGAACCAACTCGGATACGATCAAAAGTGCCCTTGATAGGACATGTACTTGGACTTGCGCGTCATGGACCGACATACTACAAAAAGACCAGGTATGCGGACTTTAGCAAATGGGTATTCTTACTTTAGGGGCACCTTTTAACTAGACAGTCGGACAGCAATGCCACAAACGCTGAGATCTATACGTTGGGGTGTTTTAACTTCAAGGTGTACATCAGCGCTTCAAGCCGCCTTCTTCCTCTTATTCAGAAACAATCTAGGGCCCTGTCTTTCAGGCCGTTCCTCCAGCTCGTGGCCCGCAAATACGGCGATGCTTCGGATGCGGCCTACGAAATATTCGGCGGAAGTCTGCCTGATGATCTGAGTCAGTCTGTGAAGACCAGTCTGGCTCCTGGTCGGCATCTCGACGAATTGAGTCTGAGAATGGGTAAAAGAGTATTGGTAGATATAGACGATCTGCTCGCTTCCAAAGGCGAGGTATCCCTGTTAGACTGGGCTAGGCATGCTGTTATCCAGGCAACAAGTTGCGCCGTCTATGGAGAAAAGCACCCATTTCTGGATCCAGAAATTGAGAGTTCATACTGGTTCGTCATCTCCCTAACGTCTAGCGCCTCTCCTCAGCTGACCGAACGGTGAAGGAAATGGATGACATACCTCACGGCGCATCTGGTTGGCTGGTTGGATATAACCAAGAAGGGCTATGCGGCCAGAGAAAAAGTGTTCCAATCGTACATCAAGTACTGTAGCAAGCTCCCAGAAGAGAGCTCGCATCTGATGAAAGAGCACCAGCGTGTTCTGGGAGAGGCGGGCATATCCAACACGGATAAAGCCAAGCAAGCCGCCATCTTTACCATTGCCTCTTTCAGCAACTCGGCACCGACACTGTACTGGACATTGTGGGAACTGTTTTCCCGTCCGGAAACTCTCGCAGAAGTCAGGGCCGAGCTCATAAAGCATGCGGTCTCCAGGTCAGGAGACAGCTTTGTGCTCGATGTCGCGGCCCTCAAGTCTCAGTGTCCACTCCTTCTCTCTGTGTTCCAAGAGACGCAGAGAACCCGTCACGTCAACCCCAGCTTCCGCAAAGTATTGGCCGACACACTGCTGGACGACAAATATCTCCTCAAAGAGGGCAATTACCTTCAGGTACCGGGAAATGTGATTCATAGCGAGACAGGCATCTGGGGCGAGACAGCTCTGCAGTTTGTTCCGGACAGGTTTATGCCCAAGAAAGGCGGCGAAAGAGACGTCTCGACTGCCAGTGGTTTTGTGCCATGGGGTGCAGCGCCTTATCTCTGCCCGGCGAGACAATTCGCTGCGACTGAGATCCTTATCATAACCGCGCTTCTTGCGATGAGGTCTGATCTAAGCCCTGCTAGTGGAGTATGGGAAAAGAACCCGGCTCTAAACCACGCAGATCTTGCTACCCTCTCTCCCCCCAAGAAGGACGTCAAGATGCATGTTAGCGTTCGAAGAGAATGGGCAGGCACGTGGACTATGAAAATGGGTGAGAGTCAGAGCCGTGTTCCTCTTGCCTCAGGGTAGAATAACAGGTCATTGCGAAAGGGCGAAAGGGCGAAAGGACGAAAGGGTTCTATCTTGCCAGATGCTGTGTGTGATAAAGTAGTGATAACATATTCACGAATAATTACCAACAGAGTCATTACTAGGGGCCATGACTCGGGCTTGCCTTCTCTTCCCTTTTGTTAAAGTATTTGTATATGTCGTTAGTCGTGAAAAAAGAGTTACTTGACCGCAACATGGCTATCGTGTGTTGAGAATAGGACCGGGTGGCGGCTTCATTTTGCCACTCTAGTGATGGTTGACCCTTTTCACAAGCTAACAGGGCTATTTGACAAGCTTCTTACACTATCCTATCTTCATACGACCTTGTTATTGTCCTCTCAACTGCTCTCCTATTCCCACTTCATCTCCCATCACAATTTTTGATACGTTTCTTTCTAGGCTACGTGAGTTTTGTCTACGGTGGAAATGGGCCAGTAGATCGATGTAATAGCCGTATCTCATCCATTCCACGCTTACTTTATGTAATTACATCCTGTTCATCAAGATGAATTATCACTTGCTTTGATCGCAAGCGGAACGAGGAAAACCGAGTCTGATTGAAAGAAATATGATCCCTTTTCTGAGACCAAATACAATTGCATTATGTCTCTAATTAGACATGCTCAAGCCACTTCAGAGTACTTGCTTCCCCATATGAATCTCTTTTCTCATTCTGGGCCTAGAGTTTGCTTGCAAAGTTGAATGCTACTAGCTTCCGCCTTGGCCCCCGTTCTTACTACAATTATCCGCATATCTTAGCCACTCTTACCCTTCTTGACAAACTCGCACATGCATGGGTGCGCCATTTTCAGATTCAGCTCGATGCGAATCTGCTGTTCAGGTTGTCCTGCGGGAATCCGGATCTCCTCATACTCTTGGCAGATCCTCGCCAGAATGTACTCCATCTGCTGCTGCCCGAATTTCTGGCCCAAACAGTGGCGAGGACCACTTCACATCGTCCAGTTTAGCATATGAGCCATCCATAATGCAGCTTTGCATTTTCTGGGCTTTGGGGACTTACTGGTTGTACGGAATGAAGTGCCAGCGGTTGATGTTGGCTCCCTCCCAACGCTCGGGCCTAAACTCTAGCGCATCGTCGCCGTAGATGTCCTTACGTCGTTGAAGGCCACCTAGAGAGTATACTGCATTTCCAAGTCAGCGACGAGAGACTTCAGGGTGTCTTTTGGGTTGGGCGGCTTACTGATGGTCGTGTCCTTGGGAACAGCAAGGGGCTCCCTGCCACTCTTCCCTCCTCCAATTGGCAGCGTGGCGTCTTTCAAGGCCATTCTGACGTTCATGCCAACTGAAGATTGACGGTCAGCCCCACAGTGAACTATTTATATAGCGGACTTTGACTTACGAGGGTGATACAGTCGGAAAGTTTCATTGATCACATGACGGATATACACCATTTCTTTGAGATCCGAAGCCGAAGGCAGTTTGTCGCCGGATCTGACATGATATTAGTAAGTTTCTAGGCATCTAGATTGTCATGAACTGGAAGGGAAGTAGCCACATACACCCGTGCAACTTCGGCTTGCATCTTTTTCATGACTTGAGGGTATTTGCCCATCAGGAATATGGCCCACCCGATGAGGATCGCGGACGGATCCTGCTGCTGTCAGCTCTGCTCTTTGATAATTACCATACTCAACAGAGAAGTACCTTTCCACCGAGCATAATGGTCATCATCGAGTCTTTGATATCCTGTATATGGAATCAGCATATATTGAAGATCCTGGTGGGAATGCAACTGGAGCTTTGCTAACCTTGTAACTCTTCTTCTGGCTAACAAGATCGTCCAGCATAGTATAGTCTTCAGGGGACTTCTCGGACAAATCTCTCGCATATGCCCTATCCACGATGCCCGTGGTGTAATCGCTCAGTTCCTTGAGCGCCTTGGGAGCGAGGTACTTGTCTTTGACATAATACGCATTCTTCCCGAACAACATTCGGGCCGTGTTGATAGGGTGCAGGGTCTCCATAGGCTCTCTAAACGGGTGGTGCCCTGTCAGAGAATTGGCCGACTCCCCGAAAAACACCTCCGACACGACATCCAGCTGATATCGGTCGGCGACGTCATAGACCTCAATAGGCTTGCCAACATTAAAGCGGTCGAACAACCTCTGAGCGTGTTTCTCTGTGATTTCAAGATCGCTCGGCCGAAGCTTCATTACCTATGGGAGTTTCATCGTCAGCCATCGGCTGCATTTCTCTGCCGCGGTGATGTGTCGCTCCTCGGACTTACATGGCCCTTAATGCGCTCCTTGCTGTTATGCCAATCCTCGCCATCGACTATCCACATATTAGTTTCCACATTGGGTGTGAAAAAAGCCGTTCTACTACTTACCCACAAATATTTGTGTTTCCCCAAGCATGTCTCCCCAGATACGCTTGGTAACTTCGCCCCTACCAAAGCTAGACCACTAAGCCGTGTTGTCAGAAGCTGTTTATCTGGAGCTAAGAAGCAGAGCTTTGATTCTAGGACTCTTGCGTACCTCTGTAGACATGATTGCCTTGATGTTGGCCGGCTCATCGGTGAAGATTAGTCCCGTGGCAAACATGCGCATTTCGACTGTGCGACCGGGTACGGCCTCAAGCCAACTGTTCACTAGTTCGAAGAACGTGAACCGGAAGAACCTGTACAGAGAGTATATAGCTAGGTCAAGACCTGCCGGATCGTTCCCTGTGTCAGCAATGACAATTATAGATTTGCATACACACTGACCGAAAGGGGCTCTGAACGGGACAATAGGAGGCGGTGAGCCAAATCCGCGAAGCCTCTTGTCGCGACGCCACTTGGTTCCCCAGTCGAATACATAAATGCTCGCGATCATCAAAGAGGAATATGACGCCCATACCCAGCCTCTAGACATCTCCTGAGGGAGTTTTGACAGGATCGTCGGGTTGATATTGGGCTTGATCGCATTGGGTATGTACGGAGAGATGACATTGACCATGTTACCCGCGAAACCCGCAGCGAGATCAGTGAGATTGCCGGTGAAACCCATATGGGAACCGGCTGAGGGTACAGGTGAGGCCATAGTTGCTTAGAGTCTTCCAATGGTCCTCTGGCATCCAATAACACGGTCTTGGCGAAGTTTCGGCTTGAGGAGGCGCTCTTGAGACCTTGCACGTGTGAGGATATATGCCAATAATTTCGCAGTCTCCCACCATGCAAAATCAGACACTCATTGTTCCGTCTAAGAGGTGTGTTTGCCACAGAGCGAGTGAGCGTCGATATTAATCAGGCCCCAGACTGGATCAAGTCTAAGGTGGTCTGGAACAAGGAGATCCAGAAATCCACTTAGCCGAATTATGCAGGGTGCTCATTCCATGCCCTTGGAATGGTGGTACGGCACCACACTACCACCTGGCGTAGGCTGTTAGCGGACCCCAGGATCGGAACTGGATATGCGGAGGGTTAGGGTGACTGGGTTTTGTTTTGGGTTCTACTGCAGATCCGGAAGCTTGTAAGCGCTGCTCACGGCCCGCGATTGGTAGATTTTGAAGGAGCGGTCCGGAGCGGGATCCACTCGGAGTCGGGGCTCGGAGTCGGACGGTTGCTCGGAGGCTTTCGTAATGCGGGTATTTGATGACTGCAGACACCTTTTCGATGTGAAATCCTTCAGCAATGCCGATATGCGGCCATCCCATCAGAGGCCATGCGCGGAAGGCTGAGCATAAGCCTCCTCGAAATGGGCGCAAGTCATCGCAATGAAAATAGGAAGGAGAGGCATCGTACTGAGATCTTCAATCGCCAGCAGCAAAGAGAAAGATAGCGTTCGACGAAAAAATGGCCCAAGGAAAAACAATCACAGCCCTAGTCCAATCGCCCAATGGTGGAGGTCCGCCGTTGGTCTCGCACGACCAGCCGATGCCTCAGATTAGAGAACCATACGAAGTCTTGGTCCGTGTCTTGGTCGTTGCGCTGAACCCAACAGACTACAAGATGCCAGATTACCATCCGGTACCCAACGCTGTCATGGGCTGTGACTTCATGGGCACGATTGTCGCTGCTGGCGCAGGGGCTGGAAACGCGTGCGTCGGGATGCGTGTGTGCGGTCCCATGCATGGCTCGAACCCGGGAAACCCTAACTCAGGAGCATTTTCCGAGTATTTGGCTCAAGACAGGCGACTTCTTGTGCGGGTTCCGGAGACATGGAGCGATCTCCAAGGGGCGGCGCTTGGAGGCGTGGGATGGGCAACCGTGGCCTTGGCCATGGAGGACTCACTCCAGCTCACGGGTACCCCTTCAAAGCCTATTCCCCAGAGACCAGATGGGACTCGAGTGCCCGTTTTAGTGTATGGCGGCGCAACAGCCACGGGCACCATGGCTTGTCAGTTGCTGTCGAAGTGCGTGAGATGTCATCCCCAGTTCTGTTCCGGGCGAACTAAGTCATGTCTCTTCATAGGTCTGGCTACGACCCAATTGCCACCTGCTCTCCGTCATCGTCGGCTCTTGTGAGAAAGTACGGGGCTGTTTCCACGGTTCCCTACTCCTCTCCGACTTGCGGAGAGACAATCCGGGATGCAACGAGAGGCTCCATTCGAGCGGCTATCGACTGCATCACCACTCCGGAGTCGGTGAAATGCTGCTTCACGGCGCTTGGTCGTGCGGGCGCCAGATACGCATCACTGGAACACGCACCCGACGAATGGCGAACGAGAAAGGCCGTCAAGATGAACATGCCTATGACATATGTAGTTATGGGCCGCGAAGTCAAACTCGACGGCGTGTACCACCGTGGTGCGGACCAGTCCAAATTTGACCTCGGGGTACGATGGGCACTAGAGATTCAGACCCTGGTAGACGAGGGACGACTCAAGTGTCATCCGGTTCGGGAGGTGCCTGGCAAATGGCAGGGTATGATTCGCGGGTTGGAAATGCTAAAGGAGGGTCAGGTTCGAGGAGAGAAACTTGTGGTGCGAGTAGGAAATGCTTGAAGACCTCGCTACGGCTTTATTAAAGAGTCGCTCAATCGCACGGTGGCAATAGATATGTTTATGGTCTTGAGTATGGAATAGATTTCTTTTCATGTCGGGCGTCGCGATCGAGGCACTGGGTCACTTTGCAACTTTAAATTCCTTATTCGCCCCGCTCGCAACAAGCCAAAATCTAGAGTTCGCATTGTCATCGACAATTCTATCCAGAACCGATTCCCAATTTCAATAGCTAAGAATTGGTAAAATAACCTCAGAGGTTGGGTCTATGATGATCAAATACAGTAAGTCACCAAACGTACTGTAGACATAGAAGGTGAAAACGAGTCCATCCCCTTCGCCATAGCTCTGATATGTCGACGCGCAGGATTTTGACCAAAAATGGCTATGACTAGGAGCATGGAGTTGCCCGAGTCGGGATTTAGCGTAGTTCGGAGGATTTCCCTTTCTCGTTCAATCATGTACATTCGGACCCTTTTTCCAGCAGTGCCTACCAGTTCCAGCGGCTGATAAGCCCTGACATAAAGGTCAAGATAGAGAGCGACCCAATTTACATCCATCACATTTTCACAGCAGCTGTGTCATCTTCTTGGACAAACTCATGAACACTGTGTCACTTCAACGATTTCTCTCAGCAGTCCCTTAATCCGTTCTCTTACATCAAATACCTACTCCATTTCGGAAGTAGCCATGGCAGCGGCATCAACTAGCAATGATGAACCGAAGACCTCAAGCAGTCACCATGAATGGCCAGAGAAATCCACTGCAGAGCTTTCCGCAAACGAATCTAGCGCAGCCTATTCATGGACTAACCAAGACGGTACCTGGCGGCGAAAGCTAGGATCTATGGAGTCATTTTACCTGAGCTTAGCCTCTCCCGAAGGCCAGCCCGTGCATTGGATGATCGGGTGCAGCGTAACCATAAGAAGCCCTGCCGATGCCGTCAACACGGAGGAGGCTCTCCGGGAGGCATGGAGGAGTGTTCGGCGCGACTTTCCTTGCGTAGGAGCCGTTGTAGACCCTGATTCAAGGGAAATTGTGGTCCTCGATAACACCGAAACAGAGGCGTGGCTGCAGAAGTCTTTTCGGGTCCACGACGGAACAACCGCGGACGAACTGTTCTCGGCCTTCAGGAGCCAATTCCACATGACGCTCCATTACCTGCGCGATGCAAACCAGCTGTTGCTGCAGTCACCGCACACACTCATTGACGGGAGGGGCATTCTGTATCTGTTTGACGCCTTGTTTAAGACACTGTCATCTCAGCCAAGCGGCGGCTCCCGAGATCACAAGACGACAGAAACGCCAAACCTTTCCAAGCCATACGACGATTGGTTAGATGTTTCAGCTGTTCCCTCCCAGAAGAACATGCTCGACGCTCAGTCGATTTTTCAGCGGGTTCTACAACAAGAAAAGCCAATCCGGTTGCCTGGAGTTGACTTTACAGCCACTCCTCAAAGGGCAGTTCACACAGATCTTGAGTTGACTGAAGAGGAGACCTCATCTATCATCGACGCATGCAAGCGAAAGGGCGTCAGCGTCACTTCAGCCTGGCATTCAGCACTTGCGTTGGCGACGCAGGTAAGCAGAATCCACCACATTCTCTATGCGGTTGTTGATACTAAACCCGGGGTCCCTCACAGAAATTGCAATCGGCAGCCGGCGAAGAGGGCAGATCCTATGTCCAATTCACCACCATCGACCTTCGCCGCCACTTTCCTTCCTCTTTTGTCCCTCACAAGCACTCAATAGGGTCTCTCCAGACTGCCCTGCCTTTCGCGGCTGACCTCGCCAAAGACACCACTTTTGACACTCTCAGTCAGTCCCTGCACAAGCAATACAAGGCGCTCTTTGCCTTCGCCGACAACGACTTCAACTACCTGAATCCTTACATGGCCATTTCGCGGCAGATCCTGGAAAGTGGTGGTGTGCCGCCCAGTAGCACGCCGTCTTTGTCCAGTATGGGTGTAGTTGACGACTATCTTCAGCGCCATTATGGCGATTGGGAGGTCAGCAACTTTTGGATCAGCTCGACGATGATGACGGGGGATTTTCAGATGTATCTGTGGACATTTCGGGGCAAGATGACGTTCAGCGTATGTTACAACGAGGCTTTCTATAAGCCGGAGCAAGCGGACCAGGTCATGCAGAATACTAAGGATGAAATGGTTCGGGGTTTAACGCAAGTATAAAATAGTGTCAGCATAGCAGAATCGTTTATACTATGTAAGGTAGGCATAAACAAAGTTTATTGGCGACTTACACAAGCCGCTCACCGAATCATAGGCGTTAACGGAGTGGATCTCATCTGAGCCGATCCGCCGGATCCGGAGTCTTCGGATGATCCACATCGGGGAGAAGCACAACTACGGAAGATCACGTGATTGGATTGGTAATGTCACAAGGAGTTTGGCATAACGTCAGCATTCCTCTAGTGGGCTTAAGCATAGCGTCAGCACAACACCAGTCGCATAAGCTTTTTCGCCCCCGACAATGAACTTTCGCATAAGCAGTTGTGCATATTATCGCCATTAGTACGCTTCGTGATCACCCAGTCCATTTCAAGCCACCCGGGAAGCCATGACTCAAGGCCATGAAAGCACTGACCAACCCCCTGGCGGGACTATGCTGAGCACACGACCTGGGAAGCCAGTTTCGGCGGATCGCCGCTTACAGAACCGAAAAGCCCAGAAGGCATACCGTAAGTTTTCTGTCCCGAAATCTGTGGCCTCATGTCACTCATGCGCGGTGATAGGAGATCGAAAACGGGAACGACTACGAGAACTTGAGAGCAAGCTTGCCACACTGCAGAGCGCACCTGCGACCGAGCCGCCGGCACCACAGTCTGCCACTACACTTCCTTCTATGCCAACTCCGCAGGTGCTGGCCTCAGATATCAGCAACTTTCGGCCACTCGACTCTCTCCAGCAACCCTTCTACGACTTGTTGCCCGACGTTGTTTATGAGCCTGATCAATGGGCAGGCCTTAGGCTGTGGTCAAGTCCGATATCTCCTGAAACGTCCTCGGCGTCTGTCAACATCAACGGTAGTGATTTTGCCATGCCAGAGTTAACCCCTAAAGAAAAGGGTCTCGACCAGCTCAATAGTCCAATTGTTCATGCTTCGGACCATGATCAATCGAGCTCAGCGTCGCCAGGCAGCGCGCAGACCCAGCAGTCGCGACATGCGGCAAATGGTGAATCGCCTATGAACACCGAGGCAGCATCGGTCAATATCGATACCGAGGCGGCGCCCTCAAAAGCTATTGAAATCTACCGTCCGAGTGGCAAACAGTTCGCTGCCACTCCCCGACTCATCCAAGAGTACTTCCTGTCCCTCCCGCCAGCCACTCAGAAATTTCTCCACGAACTTGCCAAGGACGGCGACTTCAGCTTCGTGGATATCGTTCAAACCCTCCTACACGCTGCAAATGACGTGCCGAACGCCCCCGGGCCGATGAACACTCTGTCGCCGGTTTTACAAGCAGTATCAGAACCGACGAGCTACTCGCCCTATAGGAATGTCCTACGCATAGCGCGGTTCTCATATTTTGCCGCTCTCTTTGCCAACTTCAGCTCCCTCGGATTCGATTTCTCCTGCTTTCTCGACGAGAACTCTGTGTCTCCGTTCTGCGGGCAACCCGACGGCGGCGCAAAATACGATAACATCCCCTCCAGTCTCCGTCCCATACCGTCGCAGCGCACCGTTAGTCATCACCCCTACATAGACTCCCTCCCCTTCCCCTCCTTTCGACGTCGCGCATTGGCCGCCCTGTCAACAGATCCCCCCCTGCTGGACCAGGACGACCTCTGCATTGACTTGATGCTGAACGATGGGCTCGTGTGCTGGGGCTCAGCCAACCAGAAAGGGTCAGACCATGGCACACCGTGGGACAGTCACAGCTGGGAGGCCGAGGAGTGGTTTCTTCGGAAATGGTGGTGGCTGATTGGAAAGGACGGCGAGCTGTACCAGAGTTCCCGATGGTGGGCATCACAGCGCGGCGAGAAAATCTCCTTGCAAGCTTTATAGGCACAGCTTTAGATAAACTTTTGTAGTTAACTGTTGTATCTTGTGTTCAAATTATCAGCTTGTTGATATCTATCGCTATAATTTGGTGGACCAAGAGCTCAAAACGGCCAACTAAATCCCATTTACCCTTCTAAATGTTTAGATCATCTTTTGCGGAGACTGATCTGTTCATGGTGACGCAGTGCGGCAGAGGCCTGTTAGCGTAACCTACCAGAGCTTTAGTGCTTGTTGCTTACGCTAAATTTTTGGACCCTAATCTCGTCATCACCTGGAAGCCCGGAATGCTAGATCATCTCCATCGCGGATGTTCTAACAATTTGCTCACGTAAAAAGACGAATGCATCTTGATTGTCAGTAGAACAGTGGTATCCCCAGAATGGTTATAAAAAAGCTGTCTTTCCCCAGAGGCTTTCGCACCTTTTCAACACACAACCAACATTACAGTTGACCAGACTCGCCCGAGGATATACACACAAGGCAAACAAACACCTGCAAGGCAATTTCACAACAATGGCCAACTTCGGATTTAGCACAACCTCAGACGAGGCCTGCGAAGTGCTCAAAAACAACATTGTTGGAAAGACGAGTACGTTTCACTTTCAGCTAGAAACCGCTGAGCATATGCTAACATGAACTAAAGTCATTGTGACTGGTGTCAGTCCGAACTCTCTAGGAGCAGACACTGCCCGGGCCATTGTCGCCCAAAAGCCCGCCCAACTCATTCTTGCCAGCAAGAGCCAGTCGAAGTTGCAAGAGGTCATCGACTCTCTGAAGATCCCCGAGGGCACGACCGTTCGGCCCCTGCTGCTGAACCTCGGCTCTCTCGACTCGGTACGGAAAGCCGCGTCAGAGGTGTCCGGCTGGGTCACGGCCATCGACGCGGCCATCTTCACCGCCGGCGTGATGGCGGTCCCCGAGTACACGACGTCCGAAGACGGGGTCGAGCTCCAGTTCGCCGTCAACCACCTGGGCCATTTCCTTTTTGCGAATCTGCTGATGGACAAGCTCCTCGCCGCCGGAGACGCCACGGTGGTGAACTACTCTAGCGAGGCGCACCAGCGTGCCAATCTCGGGTTTTTGGACGACCTCACCTACGACAACGGCAGGCTGTACGATAAATGGACCGCCTACGACAACTCTAAGCTCTGCAATGTCGCCTTCTCTGTCGGGCTCGTGCGGCACTTTGGGAAGAAAGGCCTGCGCTCATTTGCGGTCGATCCGGGCGTCATCGTCACCAGCTCACTGACACGGAGCGTATCACCAGAGGATTTCGTCAGCAAAGGTAAGGATCTTTTCCGACTTCCCGCCGTAGATCCTAGAATTCGCACTGACGGTAGTAGGTTGGGTTGATGAGAAAGGTAATCTAAACCCGGCCATCGTGCCCAAGACTTCTGCCCAGGGGTCCTCGACCGGTATTATTTCTGCCTTTGATCGTACCTTGTCTAGTAAGTTCCGCCGATTATTTCATAGTCTATTGCATTACAAGGGGGACGCTAACTTTCGCAAGACGACAAAGGCTACTATCTGGCCGACGGCGCCATTACCAAAGATAATCTGCTGCCTGCTGCTGTTGATCCCTATGTGGCGCAAAAGCTTTGGAATATTAGCGAGAAGCTCGTGAAGCAGACATTCTAGACTGCTGGTGTCTAACATAGAAAACAAGCTAGGTAGAATTAAACGCACGAGGGCGATTAGAATAGTCACATCAATCGAGGCCACTTTAGTATACAATGACAGAAACACCCCCATCACTACAGGGTCCAGTTCTGGAATCTAGGATTTGACATTGACTGTGCGGTTCAAGACGGTACGTCTCTACACTGGGGATTTTAAGTCCAAATGTGCAAATACAGCACTTACCAAAAGCCTGTTGATCAACTACTTAGAAACTGAGCCTTATCCAATGTTGATATGCTTTGTGCAAAGGCGGCTTAACCTGGTAGCACTCTTAAAGGTAGCTTGCATCAACCCAGCCATATCCGTCTGGCCAAATCTGGTCTAGAGTCACGGGATCTGTGGCCGGAGTCTCAAACTGTCTCGCAGCTGTCGAAGACCCAGCACCAGTGTTTTCATACTCAAGATAGATCCTGATAAGGGCAGTTAGCAAGAACGCGTTCGGGCATGGCGTATAGGTGCCGTTGTCGATCAATGTAACTTACGGAGTTGCGTTGGCGGCTAGAGTCGTCCAACCCTTGGGATTCACGACGTCCGTCAACTCCGAAAACTGGTAAATAACTCGTGAATAAACGCGCCACGGCCGTCCGAGATATACCTGTCCGGTAAGGCTATAACCCTCGGCGGCTGTGATCTGGTAAACCCGACATGTTAGCTCAGTCGGATTAACATTTCATGATCATTGGCTGACATACCGTCGAGTGGTCGATCACATACCAGGCCGGGTCGGTGTCTGTCTCCCGGCTAGTAGCTGTAATTGCACCACCACCATTGGATGCCATGGTGCACCTCTCAAACCATGCAGAAGCGTCTCCAAATATGTAGTCGGTAGCTCCTGGTCATTCTGTTAGTGGGAAGCAACGTCTGGCCAGTGAACTCTAGCGGACTTACCTTCCATGTAACAGTTGCCGTAATACTGGTTTCCAGCCTTGGCGTAGAGCCTTTCTATTCGGTTAGGACATATAATACATCTGAAAGGTAGTTTCGGTCGGAAAACTCACGTGTCCTGGTAACCGTAGAAGCCACACCCGTAGTATCCTTGCTGGTTGCCATTGGCCGTAAGTGCTACTGCCTGCATTTCAACATGTAATAATCAGCACATCAGTCCATGTTTGTACGGGGTCAAACATGATTTTCTACCTGGGCGCCTTTCCCATACGTGTTCACGACGTTGATGTTGTACATTCTGAAATTTGCGCTACGCACATTGATTGCGCTACTATCATCGAGGTTGCCGGCTTGGGGGGAGGATTCATTGCGCGTGACTGTCACTGTGTTGCTCTCGTAGGTACGAACGCTATTTGCCAACTTAGAGTCGTGTTCAAGCTTCTCAATTCGAACTGGACGGCAGCCAAAGATGATAGTACGTACTCAGTGGTGTATCCATAAATGGTGAGATTCCCCTTGTAGCTGATGGCGAAGTTCTCCGAGTAAGTACCGCTGTAGACGAATATGCAGGCCGGCGCAGAACCGCTGAGCGAAGATACCGCAGAACTAATGTTAGGGAACACCCCTGAGGTAGTGACGCCTGTCGTGTGTCCGGTTAGATATGGGTTGCAAGGAATTCTATGACACGCTTTGGTTTCTAACCTTGTTTGACTCGAAGGCAGCCAGCCGGAGCACAGGTACGTGAGATGGAGGCCCGTTTCACGGCCGCCAGCGCGATGTCAAGATGGCTGGCCAGGGCAGAAGCCCACACAATGGACTGGGCGATGCGCATTCTGCTAGATGCCTCTGAGATGCAAACTGGTCCGGTGTATCACTTTTCGACAACCCAGATCTGAGACAAGCAGATCCTGTAATGAACACGGGCATTTTGAATTCTATGTTCGATTTGAGCCTTGTCATGTCAGTGTATTGATGGCACTCGTTGCTCAATACTAGTGGTGGAATTCCAGTCTGTTCAGTATCTCACCATAGGAAAATATACGGCCGATGAATCGAAGGTTTCGCATGGAACAAACGCCAACATGTGCATCGTCTTCAACGAGCAAGAGAGACTAACCTGTCTTCCGGTTAAATCGACATGTCCCGCTCTTAAGAGAACCTAAAAAAATACGCCTGCATGATCGCGGGGATTGCTAGTACTTGAATGCTGGTAGACTAACGACGGGGGCCGGCACGTTGCCTTGGCAAACTGAGATCCAGATCCGCCAACCCGGTCACTGGGATCCCTGAACCACACCTGAACCACACTGCAAATATCGGCAATCGCTACCTTACCTCACTTCCCCGCCAAAGTCCCCCACAAACCGATAACCAAGCGCGCCAATCATTGGGGTCAAACCTAACAAGGTGTAAACCAAGGGGTTCACCTCAGCTCAGTCCCTTGCACGGAGGAAGCGAATCCGCCAATCAATTGACCTGGACTCACCGCCAGGCGCACGAGCTCTAGTTTATCGTTTCTTCACTAGTAACCGTATAGGTTATGCACGCATCTCACGGAAATTGAAATCATCCAGAAACTCCAAGTCAAAAAAGAGGGGATGTGACGGAAGGGAAAACGGAAAGCATGGGCACCAGATGCTAGAAGTAAGCTTGGGACAAGCTTACCTGGGGAGAGCAGCGTGGGCACAAATATAAGTTGGGTAAAGCATATCCTATTGCCCCATTTCTACTACGGTCAACTCAAATGCCTGCGTAAGCTCCGCTGGCATCAAGACATAACCCACTTGATTTGCACTTGTCATTATCATGATATTCCAATCCGCCATCTTCTTCCTCGGCACCGCCGTGGCTGCTGCCACGCCTACGCTGGTGCGGCGATGCGAGAACACATGTACCCCTATGGCTGGCGGCAGTAACGCCACGGACGACGTGCCGGCGATTCAAGCTGCCATTGCTGCCTGTCCCTCAGGCACAATCCTCATACCTGCCGGTACGACGTACTACCTGAACACAGCGTTTACCTTCGCGGGCTGTAAAGGGTGCACTCTGCAGGTGGAAGGCACCCTCAAGTCCACTGACAACACGACCTATTGGAATGGCCGGCGCGCCATGTACCTGATGGACGGTATCACCGGCGCTCGTGTCTACTCCGCCACTGGCACCGGCTTATTCGACACCAACGGTCAGGCCTCCTGGGATCTTTTCGACTCTGACAGCAGCTACGCCCGACCGACTGTGTTCTACATCAACAACTCGAAGAATATATCCATCTCCAACCTCTACTTCAAGAACGCGCCGAACGTGTTTCACTCCGTCACAGGCGGCTCCAGCAACGTGTCTTACCACGACCTTACACTTTCGGCCATCAGCAACAACGCCAATGCTCCCAAGAACACTGACGGCTTCGATGTTGGATCGTCGAGCGATGTGACTATCGAAAACGTGACGGTGACCAACGACGACGACTGCGTGGCCTTCAAACCGGGCAGTACCCGCACAGTTGTCCGAAACATCACGTGCATTGGCAGCCACGGCCTGTCGGTGGGCAGTCTCGGCGGCGGCCGTGGCAGTGTCGACACAGTAAGCAATATTTTGGTGGACGGTGCCGTCATGGTCAACTCGAGCAAGGCGACGGGTTTGAAGCTGTACCCTGGTGGCGCAACACATGGCACCTCAGTTGTCACCAATGTTACATTCCAGAATGTCGTCGTGCAGAACTCGGACTATGCAGTGCAGATCCAGAGCTGCTATGGAGAAACTGCTGCCTACTGCGCCACGTCGCCGAGCACGGCACAAATCTCGAACGTTGTGTGGAGGAATTTCACTGGCGTCACCAGCACACATTATGCACCTGCCGTGGCCAACATCGATTGCCCGGCGAATGGTACCTGTGGCATTGAGCTAATTGATATGAATGTTGTCGGTCCAAAGGGTGCTACGGTGTGGCAATGCGCAAATACAGTTGGGGACATAGGTGTGCCTTGCTCAGCTGGCGCCAATGGAAAGTAGTCTAGACAATTAGGCATTTTGTAAATGGGAAACTATTTATAACGTTAGGAGCAAGATATAGAGCTTAATGCTAGATGCAGCTATTGGATATATGGAGAATGGCTAGTGACAGCTTTTGACCCGATGCAACGTTAACTCTCATTACTCATTATAATGAGCCTTAGTCTTTATTCTAAGTCGTCCTCCAAGCAATGTTGTATAAGGTAGTCATAGTGGAGTAACTGTCATCAGTTCGGTAAGAGCACCTGAGCAGCAACTATGGATGAAATTGAAGATAGTGCTGGATGAGCTTGATCGCATCAAGCAATCACTTTTTCATATTTCACTAACAATCACTCTTTGCAGTTGAGTAGAACTCAGCGTTTATTCTCGACTACACGTTTTAGTTGGGGGGTTTGGAGATTGAGAATGTAAGGCCGCTGTCGCATGCGTAGTCACTAGACTTAGACTCCAAGTACTAAATTGCTGGTGTTGGCTCTTGAATATTGTGCTACACAAGCTTGGTCCCCCAACAATCACTCTGTCAATTCCAAAAGTTAGAACGAACAGCTATTCATTTCTATGCCCTCCGTCAACTGATACCTAAATACAATTGATATCCAACAGCGACCTGTCTACATTAGTGCAAGTCCACTGTGCTGTCTTTCCAGAAGGTGTTGTGATGTCTATGTTCTTGGCCACGATATTGGGGCACACCTATTTGCGTCAACTTTCTGTATATCACGATCCTTGTCAGATCTGAGCACCATGGGAGAGCTTACCGCTTCGGAAGAACACACGATGGTGCCGACGATAGGGTCGTAATGGGACGAAGACGTGCCAGAGAAATCTTCGAACAAGATATCTTCAATGATCATGGAGGACTATGCTTGTAAGGTTAGCAGACTGAGCCCCAGCGCTCTACCTCACCATTTATTCGACTAACCGGATACTCATTGCACAATGTCAGGTTCGAAGTGCCGTAGCACTGCGTCACTTGGATAGCGTCTGAGAGTATTAGCGTCAATTGCTATTCCAAGACCAGGTTCATTGCAGTACTTACAATCGTCACTAGTGTCGTGCATTCCACTGTATGTCACATTCCTGACGACGCCTTTCCCGCCACCGCTGCTTGTCGGAATCGACCCGTCAGCGTTAGGGATTGCGCCTTGGTAGACCTTAATGCGAGCTGCGGTGCCGCAGTTGATCATGCTGACGTTGTACACCATGACATTCTCGACAATGTCGACTTCCCCGACGTATTGTCCAAGGGAACCCACGCTGATGCCGTGGCTGCCATTACACTGCGCCGAATCGGTTAGTACTACGTAGCACTCCTAGACTGTTCAACAAATATCACTTACCTGCAGGCCCTGCACGACGATGTTGGTGCTGTTTGGTTTGAAGGAGACACAATCGTCGGTGTTTTGGACAACGCTGTTCTGGATAACCACGGAATCGGAGCGATAGGTGTCCCAGCCATCTACAGGCGGTCAGGGACAAGAAACCAAAACGAGGAGATTCGAGATACACTACTCAGCGTGCTACTCACCTGTATTCTTGGCTGCAGTTCCGACAGAAGTTACCGTGAAGTTCATATCGCTGATGAGAAGATCCTGAGCACCGGAGATGAAATTGAACCAGTTCGCCGGGTTCTCCACGTGGAGGTGGCTGATTGTCGAGGCTGTCATATTGATGATACCCCACAAGACGGGCCTCTGTAGCGTTGAGTTAGTAGTTGCGGCGTTCCACCATGTCTGTCCGTTCCCTATTTTGCAAGTCAGCGTGTGCTTGTGCTCGTGCTGTTTCATATCACAAACCGTTCACTGTTCCGCCACCGTATATGTTGATATCGTGGCCGCCCCACTGCCAGGAGACTGCGGTGCCCTGGAAGGCGTATTGGAAGGCGTGTCCAGTCCAGTAGGCAATGTCGGTGGTAAAACTAATGGTTCCTGAGATGATAACATCCACCTCGTTTAAGAACGTCAGGTCGAGAGCCTGGCCAATGGTGTACTCCGTATCGGGCAGATACACGGTTCCACCGTTATTACACGCCTTCAGAGCAGAGAAGAACGTCTGGCTATCATCCTGTCCGTTCCCAAGGGCTCTCACGTAGCATACTTGAGAGGAACGGGCGGGTGACTTGTAATGAGGGATGGTCGGCGCGTACGGTGCGGCGACTGGATTGGGTCGTGGCGGTAGTGCCGACTGGCAGGTCAAGTCGGCAACCGAGAGCTTGGCAAAGAGAGAGAGCCAAAGGGACCAGGTGGTTGCCGTGGAGATTCTCATGATTGCGATGAATGACGCGCTGATGCTCTTGATTTTGCTGCTGGCGGTCTCAAGAAGTCAACGAGACACGGAGTAGGGACCATAACCTTGATATGCATCTGAGTACTCGGCCGGGGTTGAACAGTTTTCGCAATACTACCACTAGTTCTATCGCAAGATCCTTCGGTTGGAGCTTGAGCTCAGGCAAGGTCGACCATGCAGACCGGGCCAGGCGACATCCATGGCAGACAGTAACGAAAACTAACGGACGGACATGGGGCAGGATCTTCCACCTATCTCAACCACCGGCGGATGAGACTTAGAGCGTTCACATTGAAAAAGCTCACCCCAGCTCAGGGACCTTGCAGCCCACCTACCGGGGAAGTGACCATGCTGAGGGTGAGGCGATATGTTCGTGATGATGACCCTCGGCAAGGTGAGGCAGGGATTATCGACTTTAGGCTAAATGTATCCGGCGCTAGCAAACGAAGCCAGGGGCATTTTACCGAGTAGCGCTCCCGCTAGTGACGCATCGTAATGTGGGGGATCGACCGAAGCGTTCATTGTCAACGGCCAGGACCTTTTTGAAGAAGCTATTTTGTCGTAGCGCGGGAACTTCTAAGGAGCTGCGGGCAAATTTACTTTCCAGAACCAGCACCGAATCCCTTGTACGAGTTAGCTCACGTTCTCACTTTTCCATGAATCAGAGGACAGCAATTTTTCACTCGCCCCATATGGCGTTAGCTTTCGGAATCATTGTCGCATACTTAGGGCTCTTCAACGAAGTATTTACATGATGGCAAGGTAAGTGAAGGACAACCCCCAACCTCGACTTTGTCAAGTTCTCTGGGCAGCAGCAATCATGGCTATGCGTCGCAGCTGGATAACCTTCACGATGCGGGTAGGCCTTGGGCTGATCTCGGTCGCCTCTACAGTTCTTGCTGCGCCAGCAGCGTACGTGACCTGCCAAAAGCCAACTGACAACCCTCTTGATGGCTGCCCAGCCGGAACCATTCTGGTCTCGGCCTCCGGATGCGGAGGCGCCCAATATAATACCATCCAGTCTGCTATCCTCTCACTGCCGAACGATAACTCGACTCAGACTATCTTAATCTTACCTGGGAACTACGTGGAGCAGCTGAACATCACGCGTCCTGGCCCCGTCACGCTCCTAGGACAGACAGCTCATCCAACGGACCAGGGCCAGAACCAGGTCCAGGTGTATTGGGCGGCTGCGAACGTCAATGGCCGGTATACGGATAACGCCTATACAGCAGTGTTGACTGTGGCGCCGACGCTCGATGCCAGTCTGACTGGGTCCGGTCCGACCGGCTTCCCAGTCCCGAGCGGTACCCCTTTTGGCTCAGTACAGTTCAGCGCCTATAACATTGACTTTCGCAACGTCTATGCAGATGCGTCAGTCGGTCAGTCGCTCGCGGTGAGCATCAGTTATGCGAATGCCGGGTTTTACTGGTGTGGCATTTACAGTTATCAAGATACTGTAAGATGAACTTTCCTCTTGGTTTCACTTCTTCTTGCGGAGAGCTTTGTAATGCTAACGCTAGCAGGTGTATGTTGGTAAACTTGGAAATGCATACTTCTACCGCAATGAAATTGCAGGCACCACAGACTTCTTCTACGGTAAGCCTTCGCTCAAGTTATATTGACATAGACTTCATCAAGCTGACAAGTGCGGATGTCTAGGTTTCGGTACGGCTTGGGTGCAGCACTCAAATGTTACCCTTCGAAGCTGCGGCGGTGGCATCATTGCCTGGAAGGGCACGAACACGACTTTCCCCAACAAGTACGGCGCTTACATCTCTGACTCTTTTGTTAATGCGGCCAACGCAACCATCGCTCAATCCATCAAGGGTAAATGCTCGCTGGGACGGCCATGGAACGATATGCACCGCAGTGTTTACCTGAACACCTACCTGGATGCGAGTATCAGAGGCTCGGGATACACTACTTGGAGCGGGGCGCCATACGCACCCGGCTCAAACTATGACCAGTACACCGTCATGGCTGAGTACAAATCTTCTGGGCCAGGGTTCGATTCAGCTGCTAGAATCGCGGGCAACGTCACACTGGAGTACAATGCGGACCAGGCACGAGCATACCGGACGCCGAAGGATGTATTCATGACACCCACAGGGGCGCAGCCGAATATTGCTTGGATAGATCCCGCAACGTACACATGGTGATTCAATTTATAAGACCGAACCCACAAATCATATGGGACATGCTATTTCTTTAGAGACAAAAAAAAAAAAAGAATTTAAATCTTGGATTTAAACATTATGAGCCTCGTAACCCAAGGTGGTCTAGTTGGGGTCTGGAAGAGCTGAGTTTGGTGTGTGGGCCGTATGGAGTACTAGTACAAACCCCACGGTGTAACACCACGTAGTATATCATAGTAACACATTTGGGCTGAGATTTTGAGATCTTCCAGGGCCTCGTTTCCATGTCCTTACAATATTATCGTCATTGGACGATTCCTCTTCGCTGTAACGAGAGTCGGGTAAGTCGGCATCAGTTCAGCGCTGCCAAGCTGCCAAGCAGATCCTCCTATCCCGTCGCCCCACACGACGTCTCATATACAGCATCTAAACCCCGGGCGGAGGCCACATTGTGTCTCACATCTCGCATCTAAACCTTAGGGGGAGGACCCTGCGACAAACTAGCCGAGACGTAACCATGACTACAGGGTTCGTGGTGATCAAGGCGATCCTAACCGCCCCACGGCAAGGGACTATCGAGACGGTCGGACAGTGCAGACCACAACCTCAGCCTTGGCGACTGTGGATGCGACCAAATCTCTCAGCCTTGGCAGCAGTCAACGTGTTCCATGAGATCGCTAGACACCGAGATGAGATCGCTACATGTCTTAGGCCTCTCAGTTAAGCCTTGAGATGGGAGAAAGATGAGACCGTGGGCGCCTGGGTTTCTCGATGTAAATCTATAAGTATAGAGGTGTAGACGTACTGCCAGTACTCTATCCTTTTCAAGATAGCATCTCCTCTTCGTATCATCCCGTTCGAACTTGACACTCTTTATATTTTCCCTTCTGCGGCTGGTCCGGGTATACTTTACTGCATTTCTCTCTCTGAACTATCTTCACTCGTTTGATTCTTTGTTAAGCATCTCATCTCCTAAGCCGCCGAGCCGCGTGGTCACCATGAAGCCTTCTTCTGTCTTCCTTTTTGCTGGGCAGTTTCTGGCTGTCCTTGCCCTTCCAAAAGGCAAAGCTGCCAGTACTTCAACAGCGGCTGCCGCCGCTACCAGCGCCGCCGCCGCGGGCGGAGCCGAGGAAGCCAAGGAGGGCAACAAGGTCAACCAGGCGGGTCAGTTCGGCGCCAAGATCACCATAGGAGGTGGAAATATCCAGACCGATACACTCTTCCCTCCGGGTGTAAGTCTACCCATCTATCTATGCCCAACCCTACCTCCAAGTCTATTGAAGTACCATGCTTAACACAACTACAACATGTTCAGCAAAACGGTGCTCTCGAGATCGAGCTTCAGGACCAGACCGCCCGAGCCTTTACCGTCACCGAGAACAAGACCCCGGCAGCCGCACCGGCCGGTTTCGTGGCTCTAGAGCCCGTCTCCTACGTGGTCGCCCTGGAAGGCGGACCGGCAAATCTCACTCTACAGAAGGTCGACTATGTCGGCAACGGTTGGTAACCCCTATTGTCATTCCGGTCCAAAGCGATAGTTTTCTAATCATTATGCCATCCTTTCATATACAGGCAAACTCGACATCAGCAAAGGAGTTCTCGGTCGTCTCTGCCCGGAGTCTAAGACCTTCGTCGTCGGGGCTGGCGTGGGCGAGACGGAGTTCGAGGCCGACGAGAACGAGCTGACTACTCCGGTGGACAATGTGGTTGGCGAGTTTGCATTGTTTCTTCCAAGTGCTGCCGCCAACACCGGGGCCGGATCTGCCGCCGGAGGCGCTGCATCTGGTGCTTCCCAGGCTGCCATGGCCGAGATATTGGCCCAGCTGCTGGGATTGCTTGGAGTTGGGGCGGCCGGGGGCAAGTAAGGGGTCAACTTGCGCTTGGAAGCGGTCAGAGACTACTCGTCGGAGAAATGTGTATACAGTTTCATTCTATACTCTGATGGCAGGCCATCATGAAAGACAACCGCTTCGAGATTTCCTACATGGGTAGTGTCTTTCTAGAAGATTTGTACATTGTTTCTGATGCCCGAAAATACGTCTCTGTGCCTTCACTGCGACCGTACACACCGCAATGCTAACATGTCACGCCTTCGATTTCCAACAATATCTAGCAGTTATAGTTAGGGTTGTAATAAGGGGTGGGCGTAATCAGGTCTGGCGTGCAAGGCGCGTGAGTGGGCTGAGATGTACATATACATAGAGTACAAGCTACCTCGGCTAAGTCTCCGAGACTAAGATCGCTGCATGGGGCTGAGTTAGCGTCTTCTGGGGTTGTTACAGATTGTTCTGGGACTTGCATCGTATCCTATCGTTGTCTGAATGCGGCAGGAGCTCACACGACCAGATCCCGTGTTAAGCATTCAAATGTTTGACGTGTCACTTGGTAAAATCTTATCTACATGTACTTGTTCACGACTGCTATCACGATTGTGCACGTCTGGCAAGTAATCATTCAAGCATGGAGTCAGGGGTAAATCCAGTAATCGAACCAGCAGGGATATTCAGCTTTCATTTACAATCAGCTCGTTCGTCTACACAATCACAACCAGCCGCTTCTTCATAATTCACTGTATATCGTGCTCAGTACCAGTCAAGTCTCTAGGATTGGTAGGTAATTGCCGATCGAATAGGTAGGGCAGGTTTACCCGAATGCCAAGAGTGTCGCCGCATGCCCCTGTAGCTCTGACGTCGTGGACCGCCTTGGCTTGTATGGGATGCGCATGCCAAGGCTGACATGAACCGATGTGCAAAACCAGCCTCGCTTATTTTCCACGGTTGGGACCGTTGGGCGCTGTTATCTCTCTATGGCTGTAGAGTGTAGCGTTGCAAAATCTGCGAAGGATTGTCTGCCACATGATACGTCGACTTCAGGGCGGCAAAAGCCGACTTTCTTCAGGGCGGCAAAAGCCGACTTTCGTCCCAACTCTGACTCGGCTGGTGACACATGGCATGCTTCACTCCTTGTTACGAGTATACCAGTTGGACGACAATGTTTACTGATGATACCGTGCAAGGTACGCCCACGCCATCTCTTTCGGTGTGAGATGAGACGCGCTTGCGATGGTCGGGGGACGGTTTCTAACCAAACAGTCACAGATACTGGAACCATGTCTCGTCGGACGGGTCTTTTCAGCAAGATACTCCTAGGTAGGTCTCAATTCTTATAGGACGTCTTTCCAGTTGATATGTTCTCACGATGACTTCCTCTACTTCTGTTGTCATTGTTGATGCACTCGTCTAAACTGAACGCATCATCTGCATTTCTCGACTCACCTCCTCATTGGACATTACTATAACATTGACTGGTGCACATACCTCTTCAGTTTCTATCGCTCTATTAACAGTGAGGAGGAAACAAAGGGTAGGCTTCTGAGAGCATGGCCCAGATATCAAAGCCCGTAAGGGCTAGCCATGCCGCAACAACACCTACAGTTGTCCTCCTCCTCACTCTACTCTCCCCCTGCACGGCTCAGACCACCACCCCCTTCACCGACCAAGCGACCGGCATCCAGTTCCAGCGCTTCTTCGGCGCCCGCACGAACTTCGGCTTCGGCATCGCCCTCCCACAGACCCCATCGACTTCCTTCATCGGCCAGCTCACCTTCCCGCTCGTGAACCGCGCGGGCTGGGGCGGCTTCTCGCTGACCGGCGACATGGAAGGCCCCCTGCTCATGTCGGCCTGGCCCGACGGCCGCGGGGGGGTTGTCTCCTCCTTCCGACAGGCCTTCGACGAGGACAACAACCCGCCCGAGGTGACGGGAACCTTCTCGGTCCGCCCCATCGCCGAGGCGACCTCGGTCAACGACACCTTCCTCACCTACACGTTTCTCTGCGACGGATGTCTCGGTCCCGGGTTGGGTCTGGATGCCGCGGCTACCAGGGCCGAGATGGGCTGGGCGCTCGGCAGCAAGGCTGTACGTAACCCGGGGTCGTCGGCCGGCGTGCTGGCGTTCCACAACACGGGGTTTGGGGACTTTCAGGCTGATCTCGCGGCCGCGAGGAACGCGCAGTTCGACACGTGGGCTGCGCTTGCTGGTGACCCCCTGCAGCCGGCTGCCGGGGCGCAGGCGTTTGATCTGGCCGCTGGGGATGGCGAGGGCGATAGCGGCGATGAGGACGATGGAGGCGGAGACAATGATGATGGCGAGGATAGTGATGATGACGATTGAGATGCTCTTTCTTTCTCATGTATGATACGAGCAAAAGACAAGATGATTATAGTATGGCATCAGAGGCAGTACTTTTGTATCAATGTATACTCTATTAGAACATGAGCTGTACTGTAGCCGTTACCCTTAATGACGTGCCATCTTTCCGTCTGACAAAGTCTGTGCACGCAGATCTTGCCCCACCATTCCCGTCTCCGAGTTTTCCGGACTTCCTTACCATTGGAAGATCTTCTCTCGGCATTCTTGACTCATGCCGATGTTGTGTACATACCAGACTCTACTGCAGTAATACTGTCGATTATCAAGAGATATAATCCACACTTCCATCCCCATGGGTCGGGTTGACCTGCTTCCTTGGGCAACCCACTCCGGACGCTGAAGCCAGGGGCAACCCATACCATTTCCTAGACGCCATATTTCACGGGCCCTCTGCAACCGGCGCTGAATTGCTCTTCATATGCAGTCCATGATAAGTGATTCCAATGGCAAATTCGCACTCCGCCCTTCCTAGTTCCTCCATGGACTTCGCGTCAAGACAGAGCAGGTAGCTCGTGCGGTTAATGCCGTCCAGGATAACGCTCAACAACACGCCGTCGTCTTCCTCCCGCAACTTCGCCAAGTCTCCCGTCTTAGGGCGAGGAACGAATATGGGCTCGCTAGGGGTATGTCCTGCCTTCCCCGCCCATCTGATGACCTCGCGCGTCTGCGTGTCCGTTTTGATAAGGCAGTCAAACAGCGTGCTTCTGGCCACGCTGGAGCACGACCAGATATACCGGTGCTTCCGGCAGACGTAGTCCGGGTGTATCACGCCGAAGTCGCCCGAGTGCGGGCCGGGAATGTCCATTTCGTCCTGTACCCATGGCACTGTCGAACCCCCCAATACGCCGCGGTCGCGGACGGAGGTAAACCCGGACTTCCGGAGCCGGGACCGGACGAGGTGCGAGTTTGCGTCCACCAGGTTCTGGGGGCTGGTCCAGAACTTCTCACCCTTACTATCCTGATTGGTGAGGACATCATAGTAGAAGGCGTCTATGATAGAGCGGTTGAGGAACCGGACCCACTCGCAGATTATGTCGCCGTTATCCTCCTCCCACGCGTTGGTGGTGTGGAAGAAGAAGCAGGCCGGAGACCGGAACTCCCCTACAATCCCTCGTCCGTGATGGCGATCGATGACTATCCATCTGCATGTTTGCTTCTCGTCGAAGGGCTCCAGAGATTCGACTATGTTGTGATGCCAGAGGACTGCGACTCCGTGGTAGTAGGCGACGGGCATGCAGATGACAAGATAACTCGTTGTGATGAAGAAGCTGTGGATAAAACACGCTTTGGAGCGGAAAGTGGCGATTATCTTGACCTGTCCGGTCTTGTTAACGATCTGGAAGACGCGATAGGTTGCGTCAAGGCTCAGATCGATGTTAAAGCTGAAGTAATCGCCGGTAACAGGGTCGACGCACGGATGTGCAGGTCCTATGGGGCCCTTGAGGCTTGGGTGAATTCTCTCTTGGCTCGTCGGGCCGAGTGGCTTCAGAGTCTTGGGATCCAGCTCGGACAGGCGGGCGGTGTCGGTACCGATGAAGATGCCGGGAGTCGAACGATGTCCAACGGTCTGCTGCAGACCGGCATTAGACTGAACCGTTACGCCGATATTTGTCGATGGTTCAGAAATGCGGAAGAAGCTCATGACCTTGGAGAAGATGCCAGTGCACGGATCGGTGCGTTGTCCAAAAGAAGCGGCCTTCATTGTCCCAGTCGCCTTGATCTGCTGTACGAGTTCCTCGGATTGGAAGCGTGACGAATATTGGACCCTGACTTTTTGTCCAGTACCTTGCGTCTCTGAGATGATGTCGAACCGGTGCACATGAGCCAATCCGTCAAACCAATGTTTGAAGCTGAAGGTCTTGTTGCTGGCCGTCTCGATAGTGTGGCCGCTGGGTCCCGTCCGGTACAGAGATCCGGCAGCCCATGATGGAATAGTGCCCTTGACCTCAAGCTCGACAGGACCTCGATGCTCGGTGAGACCTTCGAACTACGTCACACATATCATATTGGGTTAGTCGGCAAACTTTTAGATGGTCAATGACATTATAGATGCATATATATATGGACAGTAGTAGGCATGATGATTCTAGCGGCACTGCAGCAACTTACACCGGCTTCATTCGGCCACTCCTCATAGTCGAACCCGTTGTAGAATTTGCTGAGGTTTCTCTTGGTCTCGTGGCCTGCCTCATCTATCTTGTAGGTGATGGGACCAGTCGCTGGCGCAGTCGAATGTGAAGACATTGATGAAAATAGAAGTCGACTATCCTTTCCAGCACGTGTAGTCTGTAACACGACCCCTGCTTCAGGGCGAGCAGCTGCCTCTAGTTAAGTTTGGCGAATCTCGGGTTGTGCATTCCAGTATTTTTTCTTTCTTTTTTGACTCTAGTCTCGTTTGCCTCTCGGCGAGTTTACGCCGTGCAACCTTGCCTTGCATAATGCGCCGTTGGTACCTTCGGCCCGTAAAAAGGAACAGAATTGTCGGAAGGATCACCGGGCATGGCGCATCAAAGCCGTCGGCCAATTCGCCAACATGAAGACGCCGGTCAATGTGGGCTCCTATCTACCGGCTCCTCATTAACTTGTGAATATGGTCTAGGCCACATCGAGACCTGACATGCTCTCTGTTCGCCTACTGCTCAATTGACAAATCTATATGTACGAACCTAGAAATATATTCTAAGTATAGTTGTTGTCGTCGTTTCTCAATTGAATATCGTCATCGCCCTTGCAGTCCTATTGTTGCTTCATCGGATATCGTGATAGACAACTCGCAATGAAGTTGAGCCTCGTCACACTGACGGCCTTTGCTGGCTGGGCCATTGCCCAGGACGTCTCACTTCTTCCGGACTGTGGTGTACGCGCAACCTCATCTGGTCTCCATGAAATATGCTAAATCTACATATCTAACTCTTCTCAGGTACACTGCGTGGTCGACGACTTCGCTATGACGGGTTGCGACAATGTCTTCAACTTTGCTTGCCAATGCGCCGCGTGAGTTCTCTCGTGATTCTTTTGCTATAGACTGGTGCCCCCGTCCGGAAATAACTCTCTAACGCGTTGCTTTATGATGTTGCCCTAAAATAGTCCGCTTGACTACCAGAAAGCCATGGGTCGCTGCTTAGTTGCAAACTGTTCGGCTGCAGATGTGGACAAGACGATCGACTGGACCAGGAATACTTGCCAGAGCGTTGGTGTGCCGTGGAGCCCCCCTACTTCGTTGGACTGAACACTGCGTGCGTGAGATCGTCGTTGGGGGCGATATGCGATGGGATCATTTTGGATATGGATTGCTAAAGCGCGTGAGCACAACCTTTGTTACAGTGTTAGTTAGGAACAAGGGTAGTATGTATATATGTCCATGCGTGGGAAGTCCTACCCATCTTATATGCTTTCGTGTCCCTCTGTCCCCTGCACGTCCTGTATTAATATCGGACAGGGAATCAGTCAGTACATAAGGCGTGGGGACGTAGAGGCCTTGCCCCTTCAACATGGATACGATGGCGGGATGAGGTGGATGCCTAGAGAGATGTCGTAGGGCTCGAGCTGAGTGACAGGAAAGACGGGCTTTTGCTGCTTTAGTTCAGTTTGTCAGTAATCTATTCTCTCCTCCTGATAATTAACATGTATATCCTCCTGACTTTATGCGAGTCTTGGAATTTATGTCGATAATATGGAATTGACAAGCAGTTCACATCTAGAGAATATTGATTGTATGGAAGCTGCTGAAAGCGCTGATAGTATTGGTGGCTTTAAGGAAGTACTAAACTCAAAGAAGAATTCACTATGTCTGGACAAGCGTTTTCTTTATATTGTCAAGTTTCCTCGGCCAGCCCAGTTGTCGACGTTTCCTACTCTATGTTGTTCTAGAGAGCAAGAGCTGCGACAAGTAAGGCCAACTTCCCTGCCGCCCCGTAGGTGGAGGCTCCCGCTGTTGATACCGAGCTCGGTGCGGTACTGGAAGTTGTGCTCGACCCTGTCCCGGGGCTTGTTGATGGACCAGATGATGTCGGAACAGATGTGATAGAACTTATATCGCTGGGGCTTGCTGTTTCTGACGTTGAGCTGATGCCTGTGTCCGCAACAGTAATGGTGGGAGAATATGAGGTGCTGCCTTGACCGACGCTTGTAGTTACCGTGGAGGTAAGTGTGCCGATGGCAGTAGAAGATGTCGAACTTGAGGCAGCAGCCTCCGAGGAGCTGGCCGCAGCCACAGCTCTTGCGCAAATAGCGTCCGTAGCGGGTCTCGCGACATCTACTTATTGTTTAGTGACACTGGAGCGGCTTGATTTGCTGTGAAAAGGGGAGGACAGGCTATGGACTGGAAACCTACTATCTGCAACATATTGGCCGCATTGCTTCACGATGCAAGGCCGTGCATATGCCTGGATGGCTAAGTATACTGCCGGGTCCTTACAGTGACAGTAGTGGTCGAACACCCCGCATTTCGTGGTGGCCAAGATGGCAGTAGCCAGGCAATTAAGGGCGCAGAAAGGAACATCCTTCAATTCCGGGTCTTGTGCGTTTGATGCGGCGATTATCGCAACAGCGACAGCGTACTTTAGCTGCATCTTGGCGTGTTGCTCCAGAATTAGTAGTTGACAAAATCAGTCAAATTCCTACACTCGTGCAAGGTGCAAAGCAAAGAGAAATGGATATACCTGGAGAGCTTGTGCTTAGTTTCACTAATTCCCGGAAACAGGAGCAAGTATAGATCAACGGGTTGTGAATTGTGACTTATTGCAGGAGATGTTAGATCCCGGCCTGAGAGTCTTGACTATGCAATCTGTACCGTGATTTCTGCCACGCATGTACGGCATGTCCGTTGTTCTCTATGCATCGGTTGCCGCTGCGGGTTCTCCGAAAGGGGAATTTGTCTGGAATCCCTCCGAGTGCTACAGTCTAATGCATCCGTGGAAACCCTCCGTGCTGAACATAGATCATCAGCAAGGAGCTCGCCATTGCTGTCATTTCATCATCCTGCCTTATTGGAATTGTAAAGGATTGACAATCTATGCACAGGTAGAGGATCTTATCGATGTGTATGTGGTACTTAGCATTACAATCTCACGCTTTTGTTACTGGCCCGTTTCTGGGCAAATATCAATCACTTGAGAGGTATGGCGTTGAAGGCATTTTGGGCTTTTAAACACAATTACCATAGATGTCGGCGTATTTTCGTCTCCATGGGCCTTGGGTACCTAGACATCTGCTGTGAGCTTCGGATTAGCTTGGCCGGTGTATGTCCCGGGCTGGGAACGTCCAAGTTGGTTGGCTGCGCGAAGGTCTGCATTCCGGATCATGGCGATCTGGTGGATTTACTTCAACGGTTATAGATGTCGACGATACTTAATTTATAATTTTATTGCTGCTATGTAAACGGCTTCTGTGGTTAAAAGATAACCTTAGAATCCTTATAACGTCGTCCAGGAGATACAAAACGGCCTCAATCGCACCAGAATTTCACAGAATGCCGATTCCTTGCTAGTGCCTTTCCCTACATTCCGCTACTCCGTCAATATGTCCTTCCCATCAAGCCTGTTGCTTCGATGGTCGACCCAATAAATCAAATCACTTCCAGAGACCGTGCAGCTTGTTACTCAGAGCACGGCATAACTCTCGCACGTCATCGATGCGAGCAAGTGACCGCTCTGAGCCGACTGGACACTTGTCCCAGTGGCTTACTGGCGACGCCAGCTGTTGACAATAGGTATGACCCGAGACGAAGAGTCGGAACTGGGTAAGGGAATAGTCGAGGCGGAACAACGACAGAACACTCTCGAGGTGCAGGTGGGATTGTGTCGGCTGAGCCCCATCTGCGGATATTCTGAAGCCGGATCTCTCCAGACTCATATCACACACCTTCGCGCCGTGTGGCATTTCCTTGGTTCCCCTTGCTGCGTTGGTCTGGGCTTCCGAAATGGGGGTGGCAGCCACAACCTCATTGGCTTGGCTGTTTTCGAAGCGGCTGTTATTGGCATAGAAGTTGAACTGTATCAACTCTGCGGCGATCTCAACGGCCTTGTCAACCGCGACGTGCATGATCATGCACTGGTGATGATCGTGGCTCGTCGCATCTCCAGCTGCAAGTTCACGCCGGAGTAATAACGCCATGTGGCCGAGTTCGTTCAGGGTTTGGAGCACAGCGCCCAGTGGCTCCTGATCCGCGTGGCAGAGCAGGTTGAATGGCCTGGTCTGGCTCCGCTGGTGGATCTCCGCACAAAGCCGCATAGACTCGGCGAAGTCCTGGGTATGGTCTCGGCCAGTTGATACAAGCTCTTTGTCGTGTCTGGCGGAGCGTTTTACTGTCCTTCGAGTTGGGTCCTTCTCCATGTTCTCTGTTAGAAGACTAGCGTTGGGCTCTGGATTTGGACTAGTTGCCGTCGATGCCAGAGAAGGGCCCATTTCGTCATGGGACTCCTGGGGGATATTGGTTGTGTCGAAAGCCACCGAAGATGAGCGCATGGGAAACATAGATGTGACAATACTATCGAAGTAGTCTTCGCTCGTTCCAAGTTGGTCGTCGAGTGGCGTCATCCTCAGTGGAGGGCTCGTGGGCGATGCTGTAGACTCCGGGACATGTGCCTGTGTTTTCGACCACGGTCGTGTTTCAACATCCGTGACCCAGCAGCCTCCCGCAGCGTGCATAGTGTTCTGATTGCTAGCACAGTTGGAGTTCGCGTTGCATGTTTCCGGCGGAGTGAATAATCGGTGGGCCCATACTGGGAGACTGGCCGGCCGGAATGGCTCAAGCTCTAGAAACTGCTCGCGGTAGCCCAACACGGCCGGAGCTCCGGCTTCATAAAGCGACATTGATGAGGGTGATGGTGGAGTCTTTGTTATTTTAGAAGTTTCTTGAGCTGCAGCCGCAGCAGTTGCCTTGCGTGGCCGCCCAACTTGGTGCTTCAAGGAAAAGAGACATTGCCGATGGTTGAGATGACATGCCTCACAGGAGCGCCTCGTGGCATCTCTTGACTGTTTACAGCGGATCTTGCGTTTGTGACATTCTTCGCATGCCAGCCGGAAGTCCGAGGGAGTTGGAGGCCAGTGTCCAAAAGTCGTCGCTTCAGCCATCACTTCTTATTTTGAAGTGGATATGACATTCCTAACCTCCTGATACTAGTACCGTTCTCCTCCAACTAAGACGGCGCCGACTGCAAGCTCGCCATGAAGTGGTCCCCTTTTCATAGCTCGTGCCACAAGCGCCAGGATCCGACATACAGGTGCCGTCATTCCGCTACCTCACGCGAAGGAGCAACAACGAAAGTTTCCAATAGGCAGGTCGGTCTTTTGGTGTAGGTACATTGGTAGTGTGCATTTCTACTGCCATTGGCAGATGAAAGATAACGCACTCCACACACACACACGCTCGCGACAGAGGGAGATTCCAATAGGCTGATCGGTCCGTAGGCATTCAGGTACGTGGTAGTCTGTGCGTTTTGTAGCTAAAGTAGGTATTGGCAGGATCAAAGATAACGTACTCACACCACACCACACACACGCGTGGGGGCGGGAACTTCCAATAGGCGGATCGGTCTGCAGGGACTAGGTATGTTGGTAGTAGTGGGATTTTATTGCCTAAGGTCGTATTCACAGATCAGACAACCTTTTGTAGGTTGCGCCTTCAAGGTGCATATGTAGCGGGGTTGCATGGTATGAGGTTTTGTAATTTATTTCCGGCGAGGTCGACTCATACTTCTTCGGAGTTCGCGTCTTCAGAACTGGGGTCGGTCCCCAAATCGATCAGATGCTGGGTGGGGTTGGGACTGCCCGCACATATACGACTTCACTGTAACGCAAGGCTGTAACCTTTCGTTCCTTTGGAAGTGAAGATGGTCTGACCGGCCCCGGCAACGGCACGGCGTTTATATCGCGCCAAGGAGGCACAGCCGGGGAATATCCCTTTTCCAAGCGCCAGAGCAGGGATCTAAACTAGATCCTGGCGGAACTACATGGACGATTTGACAGTATACGCCATTATAATGTACAATTTGGAGCGGCCGTGTTCCGAGTTAGACGCCCTGGTGGGCAACCTTTGCTCCCTTCTTTTGACTGACGCCAGCCCACTATTAGCTGAAGGCCCAAAGCTCCAAAGGATAGTATCGCATTGTTGAAGACAATGAAGATTCTCGGTATTCACCCATGGTAAGTTATGAAAGAACGTCCATGTCAGGCTCGTGGACGCGCCATGTCGTTGCCATTTCCCTGGTTACTCTAGTCACGAAATCCCTTGAAAGCTACCACTAACCAGAAATCAGGGGGACGTCGGGGGCCATTTTTGAGAAGCAGATGGCTGCAATCACAACTATGCTTGGCAGGAATGATGAATACATCTACATCAATGGGCCTATTGAATGCGAAAGAGCTCGAGGTATGTAGTAATAAGAAACACACTTCAGTGCCCCAGTTCAAATCCTGCTACTGACCCAAGAGACATAGATCTGCCCGACTGGGTGAAAGGCCCCTTCTACTGCTGGTACAATGGCCTCTCTACCCCAGAGTGTAAAGAGGCCCACAAGGTGGTGGCGGCAACGATTGCTGACGAAGGACCCTTCGACGGGATTATCGGCTTCAGCCAGGGCGCCTCTCTTGCTTTGTCATATATGATGGACCACGAGATCAACCATCCAAACCAGGCAGTGCCCTTTAAGTTCGGTGTCTTCTTCTGCTCGAATGCAGTCATCTCGCCAGACATCAAGTTCAACGCGGATATGGTGCCCAAGTACTCGAAGTACTACAGAACAGGCGAGTCGGTTCCGGAGGTCGACTATGATAACGATGAGAACGCAGATGGCAACATGAACAGCACAAATGAAATGTTCACGCATGAGAAGCACGGTAGACCTCGGAAGTCGGCCCCTAAGCATCGCGCAATGCTGATTCTACCGAGTCAAAAACAAGCTCTTGTCGATGAGCTTGTCGGGCTCATACACGACCTCATGGGGCATGTGCCGGGGCAGGCCGACCGTAGCACCCATGGATTCCAGAAGGACGGCACATACGACGACTTTCCGCGGTTCATTCATCCCCTGACGACTGGCTGCCGCATTTCAATCCCGACCGTCCACGTTATCTCGAGAGGCGATCCGATCATGCGGCATGGAGAGTTGGCGGTACGCTTGTGCGACAAGAAGAAGGCGAGAGTGGTTTACATGAACGGCGGCCATCGCATGCCTGTCAGTGTCCCCGATCTGCGGGCTGTATCGTCTGCCATGGAATGGGCGATGGAGAAGAGCCAGCAGTTGTGATCTAGAGTTACTTTCAGTCGTTGTTGCGCCAATGCGCAAAGGACTTGGCTTACATTCCCATGACACCTAGATTAGACTATAGCGAACACCCGAAGCGTTAGTAGCTTTCCTCAGTTCCAATTCCAGTCCCAGTTTCCAGCGCGCCAATTTCCGTTGCATTCTCAGACCAACTGGAAAGCAATAATGTATTAGACAATCTCTTTCAATAACAATTCGGAAACGTCGTTTCCACTAAGCTGAACGTTACCACGGGCCGTTCGATCCCACTCGTATTGTTAGGTACGTACCTGAGGTGCTTCATTTCCCAGACGGCCTAGGGTGGGTGTCTGTGCCGCACCCGGACTTAGCGAATGGTACAGTTACGCTGTCATCCACAAACGGCACCCTTGGAAAAAGTCGTACCACAGAGGTAGCAGTCTGCGGGGAGGTGGAAGGAGGGTTTTCCCTTTTGGCGAAATAGGCCGCGCTTAAGCGTGTTGGGCACCTACAGAGTGCAGCCGATGTTCCAGCCACTTTTCTGCTCCCGTGTCAGAGTTGTTGCATCTATGGCAATCTTGCTTTGGTGTCTAAAAAGTGCCTTTCTATGATCCCAGTATCTTTTTCCCTCCTATGTTTCCTCTGCCCGATAACAGCCAGAACGCTTAACAAGCGATTTCAGTTCAATGCAGGAGCCCAAGCCGCCTGTCCCTGACAGCGAACAAATTGGTTCCCAAGCGACGGAAGTCCCAGCTGAAGATGGCACACAGTCTCCGCCAGAGTCCGCTGCGGCAGAACTCCTCATGTTACGGCGAGAACCGGTACCGACATGGAGGCTCGTGACAATCCTTACTTGGTAACATTTTCCCATCCTTCCAGCCTATACATCGAGGATTGTCTCTGTCGAATCTCGAAGCTATTCTGGCTGCCGACTGACGAAATGCATTTGGGATTGTTGCAGCATAGGCGCGGGCTTGTTCCTGTCGCTCATGGACACGACCATCGTCGCAACCATGCTCTATAGTGTCTCAGAGGAGTTTGGAGGCTTCAGGCTGTCACCATGGATTGTGCTTTCCTACACTCTGTCCTACGTGGGTAAGTTTGATACCATTGCCCGCTACCTAGGGTCATGCAACTCATTCCTCCGTCTCTCTACAGGCTTCTCAGTCCTTTCCGCTCGACTGTCGGACACTCTGGGTCGCAAACCCGTACTGCTCTCGTCTTTTGTCATATTTTTAGCCGCGTCCATGGCGTGTGCAGCCTCCAAGAACATGGATCAACTGATCGGGTTCCGCGCTGCTCAAGGTGCGGGAGGCGCTGGCCTCTACGCGTTGGCCATGATTATCTATCCCGAAATCTGTCCTCCGAACATGGTACCAGCTATATCCGCGGTCGTGGGCATTGTCGTCGCTCTTGCTGGCGTTAGTGGGCCCATAATAGGCGGCGCTCTCACAAGCTACGCCGACTGGCGGTATGGTTTCTGGATCAAGTAAGTGGTTCCATACCAAGAACGTAGATAGGTAAATGACCAAGCTGACAGCTGTTCTCGCCAGTGGCCCTTGTGCCTTTGTACCTGGCGTCATACTTCTCTTTACCTGGCCCAAAGACATGTTAACATTTTCCAAGGTGCCGTTCAAGAATCTCGACTACGTCGGCACTATCTTCATCTTAGGTTGTACAGTGCTTCTGGTGTTCATTGTCAACGAGGCAGCAATCAGGGAATTTACATGGGACAGTGGTCCGACCATCTCCGTACTCATCATAAGTGGCCTGTGCTGGATCGCCATGGTCCTCTGGCAGAGGGAGATATTCAGAAACCGCAAATTCCGGCACATTCGGCCGCAGTTCCCTTGGCAAGTCCTAACGGACAGGGTCATGATGTGTGCCCTAGGAACGTCTATGTTGGCTGGTTTCGTCATGTTCTTGGCCATTGTCCACATTCCCATGCGAGCCCAGATTGTGAATCTGTACGACGCGGTAAAATCTGGGATTCTGCTCCTTCCACTGATGGCAAGCATGGCTGTTGGATCTATGCTCGGTGGGGCCGTGTCGTCGAAGAAGAATAACACGTTCTGGACGCTGAATATCGCAAGCATCCTGACGCTCGCCGGTAGCGGACTTCTTTCCACGCTCGGCGAAACTCTCAATCCAGAACCCAAACAGTGGGGATATGAGGTCATCCTAGGCTTCGGCCTCGGTCTCAATATGTCTACAGCGACCTTTATAACCTCTTTGCAGGTAAATTTCGAACATCACGGTAAGGATAAGCTTCTCACTAGTTCTTTTCTACTGACTCCCACTCTATTCATGACTTCTGACCTCCCTCATCATAGCCGTCAGTCAAGGCATTCTCGCCCAGCTGCGTGTCTTCGGAGGGAGTATGGGTGTAGCTGCGGGCTTCATCGTCCTGAATAAGGAGATTCAGAGTAGTCTCAGTGGAGTTCTAAGCGCCGAACAACTCCAGGACTTCTACAAGTCCCCCATCGCTATCTTTGGTTTCAGCGTGTACCAGCAGCTGCGAGTCAGACAAGCCTACATCGGCGCTTTCAACACCAACATGCGAGTATGCATGGGACTGTCGGCACTCAGCCTTGTAGTGGCCTTGTGCACGTATCAGCGCCGTCCGCCCTCGGTCCAGAAGCGCCTGGAGGACCTCGAAACGGTGTTCGCCCAGACAGCGGCACTGGATGCAGCTCAGAGGGGTTGAATGTTGTCAAAGTCATCGAAATGGTAACAATGGCTGTAATTTAGGGGATGATGTTGAAGGAGAGGGAAAGACCGGACAGATAGCCATAATGAGCTATGTATTGGTATCCCGTAGTTCTTCTTGATGTTGTAGTCCTAGATACTTGGGCTGGGAAAGTTGGACGTCCAAGGAGTAGTAGTCAGGGCGTGTACTGGTCATGAACCACCCCAAGATACGGGCTGCACCCAAACAAATCGCCTACACTGAAAACCTTGAACGCAGATAGACAAAGATTCTCTAAAGCCCCACGGATACTTCTGCACCGGCCAATTTTGAAAGTTGACCCTTGTACATGTACATGACCCCAACCAAGACAAGAGGGAATATTTTCATGTGAGAGGTAAGACTGTCAAAGGCTGGGGAGCCCATCCACACAGTCACAGGTCAAAGGTAACCCCTAGATTGCCTTACCCAGGACGCACGCAGCCTGGAATCAACCAATCACCGCTATTTCCATTAATTCCTCCAAGTCAAGGCTGCAGAGCTGCAAGGACGTTCTCGGACGGAGAGTAACCCTAACCACAAGTTGCTAATATCAAGCTTCGGTCTATTATTTCGGCCCCTTAATGCGCATGGGAAATTCCCCGGCCGTAAACGGACCATCAATGAGATATGCATAAACCACACGGCCGAGTGTTAGCCTAGAATGGACGGCCGATTTCACTGTGGTGCTCCGCATGGAACCCGGGGTAATCGGTGTCTTTTACTGTTCCCATCCGAGGCTCGGTAAATTTGCGTGCGAGGTGGTAGAGCTGACATGAGGTCGGTCATTTCGAAGCTGGCAAAGCATCCACAAGGCCAGCTTAAGATCATGACGCGCGGCCTGTGATACGACACGTTCAGAATTGCTCAACTCAATCTCGTCGTTCATTTTCCCTTTGCGTAGTCGGCGTGGTCATTCGACATGGATCAAGACAAGCTTCGGCCTTTAGCCATTGTTGGTCTCAGCTTTCGGTTCCCTGGCCAGGCCAACACGACGCCTGGTTTCTGGGATGTCTTGAGCAATGGGAAGTCGACGCGTACTAAGATCCCCAACGAGAGGTTCAATCCTGATGCCTTCTACCACCCTTCGCCTGACCGCCAAGGTGCAGTAAGTGAAAACTAACTTGCAACTTCAACCCTAACGCCCATTATGCTCCCTCTGACACAATTTTAGATAATCACCACTGAAGGCTGTTTTATGAAGGATGACCCTGGTCTATTCGATGCCCCTTTCTTCTCCATCACTGCCGCTGAGGCTGATGGTATGGATCCGCAGCATCGTCTGCTTCTGGAGGTTACATATGAGGCGTTTGAAAATGGTATGATGAATCCCACCGAGCCGTCTAGGCCAACTGTTCGGAGGCTTACGTCAAACATAGCCGGAATGCCCATTAAGAACGTGGCCGGGTCACAGACCGGCTGTTATGTTGGCGGGTTCAGCAGCGATTACGATGCCGTGAGTGGTGTCGAGATCAACTACATGTCATCGTATCAGGCGATAGGATGTGGCAACTCCATGCTTGCAAACCGTGAGTCTCATCGCAAAGACGGCGCCTCACACTTAACTTCCAACACACTGACAAGCAAGCTAACCTTAATGACCAGGCTTGTCGTGGTTCTACGACCTTCGAGGCCCCTCCTTTGCTATAGACACGGCGTGCTCCTCGAGTATGGTAGCACTTCACGAGGCCTGTCGTGAGTTGCAAGATGGCAGCAGCAGCATGGCGGTCGTTGCCGGCACCAGCTTAATGCTGATACCCAGCGTCTGGCGTGGCCTGTCTGCCCAAAGATTCCTCAGCCCGGACGGTGCCTGTCACTCCTTTGACGACCGTGCAAACGGCTACGGTAGGGGCGAAGGTATCGGAGTGCTAATTGTCAAACCACTGGATGATGCATTACGAAATGGGGACGTCATCCGAGCCGTCATCCGGGTGAGTTGTGACTCTCTTTCCCCTTGCAATCCAATGTCTCTCCCAACTGGTTGATATACTTTTTTCAGCTCCCTCGAGCATGGTTTGCTAACTTGGAGACAATATCAGGGTAGCGGGATGAACCAGGATGGTCACACCCCAGCCATCACGGTCCCGAGTGCGGAGGCGCAAATGAGACTTATCCAGACAACTTATGATAGGGCCGGATTAGACTTCAAAGAGACATCCTACTTTGAAGCGCACGGGACAGGTACGCCAGTTGGTGACCCCCTGGAGCTCCTTGCTATAGGAAAGACCATCGGGGCCGCCAGACAAGAGCTGGGTGAATATGTCATCGTAGGGTCCGTCAAGAGCAATATTGGCCATCTGGAGGGTGCGTCTGGCATAGCAGGAGTCATCAAAGCCGTTCTAGCTCTCGAGAACGGAGCCATCCCGGCCGTGGCTGAGTTCGAGAACCCAAATCCGCATCTCCGGCTGGACGAATGGAACCTTCAAATCCCGAAGGAGCTCACGGCCTGGCCGTCGCCAGGCTTGCGACGCGTCAGCATTAATTCTTTTGGGTACGGCGGGAGTAATGCACACGTGATCTTGGACGACGCCTTGCACTACTTAAAGGGTGGGTGAAGTCTTCCATCGTGCTCACTACCTGCTTGCACTTTACAGGAATCAGGGTCTAACACAAAGTGCGCAGCGCGGAACCTGACCGGAAACCATAACACCTCGCCTGTGACCGTGGTTCGGGCTGGGACTCCACTGTCGGTCAGCACTGACTCGGGGGTATTCATTGGGAAGGAGCAGGAACAGAAACCCTCATCGGCCCACAAGCGGGTTTTTGTCTTCTCCTCGCCTGAGGAAGAAGCCTTGGCACGGCTTGCGGAAACCTATGCTGACCATATCCGCGACAACGCGGAGAGTATCTCTGATGATGACATGGAGGAGCTGCTCTCCAACCTGGCTTTCACTCTGTCTCAGCGTCGGAGCATTTTTGATTGGAGAAGTTTTGTTATCGCTGATTCCATCACCAAACTCCGGACCTCTCTGGAGGCACGACTTCCGAAATTCGGGCGTGTGGCAAGGGACCCGTCGTCCGCCTTTGTGTTCACCGGCCAGGGCGCACAGTGGTTTGCTATGGGTCGAGAGCTCCGCGACTATGCTGTTTTTCAGGAGAGTCTGGCCCAAGCCGACGCCATACTGCGTTCTCTGGGTAACCCTTGGTCGGCACTGGAAGAGCTACTGGAACGTGACAAGGATACGAGCCGCATCAATGAACCGGAACTCTCCCAGCCGCTCTGTACAGCATTACAGATTGCTTTGGTCGACCTGTTGGCGCACTGGGGTGTTAGACCCAAGGCAGTTGTCGGCCACTCGAGCGGTGAGATCGGGGCTGCGTATGCTGCAGGCGTTCTCAGTAGGCAGGACGCGCTCAAGGCTGCCTACTGGAGGGGAGTGAGGTCTGCGGAAATCAACGAACTGTCTCCGGACCGCAGAGGGTCGATGATGGCTGTGGCCCTCTCCGAGGAGGCGGCGCAGAAGTACCTCGATAGACTTCAGAGCGGCAAGGCCATCATTGCCTGCATCAACAGTCCCAGCAGTGTGACCATCTCCGGCGACGAGTCTGCCGTCGCAGAGGCCGAGGTTCTGCTCAAAGCCGACAACGTCTTCGCTAGGAAACTCTTAGTCAAGACTGCCTACCACTCTGAGCACATGAAAGCGGCCGCAGAGCCCTACCTCAATGACATTCGCGATATCGTGCCACGGAACACTGATTCCGGAGTCACGTTCTTCTCTTCGGTCACAGGAGCTGAGATCCAGGGAGAGGAGATGGGACCGGAATATTGGGTCAAGAATCTTCTTAGCCCGGTTCGGTTTTCCGACGCTGTCTCCCTGTTGCTCAAACCTACCGATTCCAGGAACCGGCGCAAGGGTCTTGCAAATGTCCAAGCCTTAGTCGAAATCGGTCCTCATGCTGCGCTACAGGGTCCTTTGAGAGACATCATGGCGGCCGAGTCCGAGTCTTTCCTGACCAGCGTGTCCTACGTATCCATGCTAAAAAGAGGCAGTGATGCAACCGAGACGGCTCTGAACTCTGCTGGCAAGCTCTGGACCATGGGATTCGACGTCGACCTTTCTCTGGTCAATTCTACCGATGCCACGCCGGTATCTGGGCAACCCCTGGTCGACCTTCCACATTATCCATTTAACCACAAGAAGCGATATTGGCACGAGGCCCGTAACATCAATTGGCGGTACAGCCAGGAGCAGAGTCGATCGGACCTGCTTGGCTCGCCGATAACTGATTACAACACCGTCTTTCCTACGTGGAAGAATTACCTTACACCGGCCGAGGTGCCCTGGCTCTTGGATCACAGGGTTCATAATCTGCTTGTTCTTCCTGGAGCGGTATATATCGTTATGGTGTTAGAGGCGTGTCGCAATACTGCCGATACCACTAGGACGATACTGGGTTACGAGTTTCGCGACATCTTCTGGCACAAGCCCATCATTTTCGAAACGGAGAGCTCCATCGTTGAAACCCAATGTCTGCTTTCGCCGGCTCCGCTGGGTACCAAGAGCAATATCACAACGTGGACATCTTTCTCGGTGTCAACCATTGGGGCCGACAGTGTGGCTTCCCTGCACTGCTCGGGTCTAGTGAAGATCAAGTATGCAACTGTTCCCGGGGAGATTGACCAGGGCAAAGAAGCTGAGCTGGAATTTGTCGGTTTCAAAAGCAAGTTCTCCGAGATTCGGACAAGCCCGACCATGGAGCCAAACGTTGGAAGTACTTACGACAAGCTAAACAGCTTCGGGTTGCAGTTCGGCCCTACCTTCCGCAACTTGATAAACTTGCACGCCGGCGAAGGGTTCGGATACTGTGACCTGAAGGTCCCCGATACAGCGGCATATATGGCTGAAGGCTACGAATGTCCTCTGCCTATCCATCCAGTCATGCTGGATGCCGTCTTCCAGATGTTGACAATAACCAGCCACGCCGGAGGGGCTGGTGCTGCCATTGCCATGCTGCCAAACTCGATTGAAAGCCTCTATATCAAGGCAACGACACCGACTGAGCCTGAATCAGTCCTCCAGGGATACGTCACGCGGCGGCCAAAAACCATGACGCAGCAGTTGGGCAACATGGTGATCTCAGACCCAGAGTGGAACGAGCCGCTCATCGTCCTCACCGGTCTTACCGTCACGGCGACAGCAAAGCCGGGCCAAGGGACGTCCACGATTCCCTATTCACGACTCGACTGGGTTGCTGATGTGCGACGATCCAATGTCTCTCTTGCGCCTCCGATCACGGATGGTGAGATCGATACGGCCAATGCCGAGTCGGATGATACCACCACCACGGAACTCGTACAAAAGGACCAAACCGCACCCACCAAGGACTCAGAACATGGCAGAATAATGAGCCATTATAAAAAGTGGCTTTCGCGGAGGCTGGCTAATTCAACAGACCCGGCGGGTGCCCAGCCTGCGGAACTCCCTACACTTGACGCCGTCGAGCCTGCCGCTGCTGATAATGACAATGGAAAAGGATTGAACAGCTTCCTACCTGAGGAGTTCCTAGATGACTTCGCCACCATCTCGCTGGGGCGATCATTTGCCGACACAGTTATGGTTGGCATCCTAGACCGTGCAGGGCACGTCAACCCCAATCTCGACGTCCTGCAGTTGGGAGGTGACACCTCTATCTCTTGTGCGGCTGCAGTGCTGCCACGTCTAGGCGGCAAGTATGGCCGGCTATCCAAATATGTGTTAACCGCCTCGGACTCTACATTGCTAGCTGAGGCAGCAAGCCCCCTTGCTCGTTTCTCTGCCCTCGAGTTAAAGAACCTGGACCTTGAGCTCGGGCTGGAGTCTCAAGAGGCGTTCGATGCCGGTGTGCTCTTCGACTACGTCGTTCTTGATGACTTCACGTTCTCGACACATAACCTCGAGTCGGTTCTAGATAGCATCAAAAGGCTCCTTAAGCCTGGAAGCAAGCTTGCAATCCAGACCATCACATCCAAGCAACCTATGACTGGCTCTGCCCTAGAGCCAGTCCCTGTTCGACTAGACGAACTGGCCTGGAATGCTCTCCTCGAGAAAACTGGGTTCACAGGAGTCGAGCAAGTGTCCCATCACCCCAGCCACTCGAAGCTTCATCAAGTCTCAGTCATGGTTTCCACAATCATTCAACCAGTTGAATTTCCGTCTCCCGAGGTCCTTCTTGTCATGCCCTCCACCCCATCCGGTGATCTCAGCAAGCTTGCCGAGACACTCACCCATGTCCTACAAGACCGCAACCTAAACGTCAGGGCTGCAGCCTGGGATGCCGTCGAAGATTGGTCCGGGAAACTGCTGATCTCCTTCCTCGAGTTCGACGAGCCCTTGCTCATCAACATGTCCGAGGATGTCTTCGAGGCTGTGAAGGCCATGTCCTTGCGGAGTACTGGTATGTTGTGGGTGACTCGAGCTGGTCTACGCTCTGGTGCGCATCCCAGTTACAGCGCATCCCTCGGCATGTTCCGCGCCATCCGATCCGAAGACGAGAATCTTCGGTTGGTGAGCATCGACCTCTCGCCCGAGACAGACCTGTCTTCCGCAGGTGCCACGGATACCGTTCTGAAAGTTTTCGACACTCTTGCGGTCGACAAGGACTTTTTTCCCCCCCGGGATCGGGAGTTTGTCGAGCAAGCGGGAGTCCTCTATGTCCAACGCCTGGTGGAAGACGAGGATCTCAGTTCGCAAGAGGCGCAGATAGGGGGTAATGGAACCACCCTTCCACCGGTGGCTGACCGGTTGTTCCAGGAAGACCGGAGATTGAAGCTCAGCATCGGCCAGATCGGTGCTCTGGATTCGTTGCAGTACGTGGATAATCAAAAGTTCTTGCTACCACTTCCTAGCGACTACGTCGAGGTCAAGGTCGTATGTACTGGGCTCAACTTCCTTGACGTCATGGCCTCACTTGGCGAAGTCCCTGATCCCACATTGGGGAGCGAAGTCGTCGGGACCATCACTGCAATGGGGTCCGACGTTACCAGATTCGAAATCGGACAGACAGTCGTGGGGTCATGTCGCGATGGCTTTGGCAGCCACGTCCGAATGAAGCACACCATCCCGCAGCCCATTCCGACGCACATGAGCGTAGAGGAGGCCGCATCTATCCCGGTCGCTTTCATGACGTCTTGGCAGGCACTCGTGGGAGAAGCCAAGATCCGTGAGGGCGAAACGATCCTCATTCACGCCGGTGCCGGTGGTGTCGGCCAGGCCGCAATCCAGATCGCGCAGCATTTTGGACTTGAGGTCTTCACCACGGTAGGATCTACAGGCAAGAAGGAACTCCTCATGGAGCGATACGGTATTCCAGAGGATCACATCTTCAGTTCCAGAGATGCCAGTTTTGCACAGGGCGTTCGACGAGTAACCGGTGGGCGAGGTGTGGACGTCGTGCTCAACTCCCTCGCCGGCGAGCTCCTCCGCCAATCCTGGCACCTGGTCGCCGATTTTGGTCGGTTCGTTGAGATCGGTAAGCGCGACATTCTCGGAAATACGGGCCTGGACATGGAACCGTTCCTCCGCAGCGTCAGCTTCATCGGCTTCAACCTCGACAAGTACAAGGAGGGTCTCCCCGAGTTCGCCGAGTGCGAGGAAGCCATGCAGCGCATTTTTGAGCTGCTAGCGGCCAAGAAGTTCCGCGCCATCCACCCGATCACCGCCTTTGACTATGACGACGTCACGACCGCCATGCGTCTGCTACAGTCCGGCAAGGTTCAGGGTAAAGTCGTGCTGAAGGCTCACCCAGACCAGCTTGTTCCCGTCGTCCCGCGCGTGAAACACCCTCTGGTGCTTGACCCAACGGCTACGTACCTGTTATCTGGCGGTCTGGGTGGGATTGGCAGGAGCATTGCCGCTATGCTTCGAGCCAATGGAGCCAAGAACCTGGCATTTATCTCCAGGTCGGGTGATTCCAATCCGTCTTCCCGGGTCTTTTTGGACCGACTGAATGACATGGGTTGCAATGCGCGAGCATACGCTTGTGATATCTCGGACCGCAGTCAACTTGCGGAGGCTCTATCGAAGTGCAATGAGGAGCTCCCGCCCATCAAAGGGTTGATCCAGTGCGCCATGTTCTTAAAGGTCAGTTCTTCTGCGGTGTAACCCTCTTCCAAAAACAAAGGTATCCAAGATTAACGCAAGATATTGGCTGCATTTAGGACGGTATCTTCGAGAACATGTCATACGATGACTGGGTAAGCTGCACCGGTCCCAAGATCCACGGAAGCTGGAACCTTCACGACCTGTTACCGGACAGCTTAGACTTCTTCATCATGCTCGCTTCCACAGCCGGCCTGATCGGAAACCCGGGGCAAGCCAACTACGCGGCAGGTAATACTTTCGAGGATGCCCTGGCCCATCACCGTCGTCGGCTCGGGCTAAACGCTACCGCCATCGACTTGGGAGCCGTACGCGATGTCGGCTACCTGGCAGAGGCCGGCGACGACAGATACTGGAATATGAGCCATCTGAACAGTCTCATGATCACAGAGGCAGACATTCACTTCCTCATCAAGACGGCCATTACCGGATATTCTGCCGGAGACAAGGAGACACCCGTCCAGGTCGTGTCTGGTCTCTCGGGCGCAGCCATGGACAGCACACAGGTCCAGCGCAGCCAGTGGGCCCTGGACGGCAAGTTTTCCATTGTCCTAAAGGCTTCCATCAACAGCGTGTCCGCCGAATCGGAAGCAGACATAGAGGAGGCACTGAAGAAAGTCGATAGCGTTGCTGGTGCTATCGCCATTGTGGAAGAGATCATTGCCAAGCGTGTCGCAATCGCCGCCATGGTCCCGGAGGAAGACATCAGTCATACTGAATTACTTCAAACCTATGGAGGTACGCCCGCCATCTTTATATTGTTGGGTTTGAGCCTTTGGTCGCAGTTACTAACCTACTATTCTTATTAGTGAATTCTCTTGTTGCGGTCGAAATCCGGACGTGGCTGACGAAGAAGTTCCAAGCCGATATTACGGTAGCTGAGATTAGTCCGTCATCGATCTCGACTGTAGCTACAAAGGTAGTTACAACAAGTAGGTTGTTTAAGGGGCGACTGAATGATGCTGTAGAGTCATAGTGTAACAACCCGAAGACATTATTTCTAAAAGGGACTCATTCCGATATTACTAGATATACATACCACCTAGGGACGTATACCAATGTACGCCTGAGCTGCGAGTACCGGCGATGATGATCCTACCTACTTACATGCGATGTGGGTTTGTGGTTCCTCAAGTGGATTCTAAGTCTACCTTAGTCCTCGGAGGAGATCCTAACGCCCCCGAACCCCCGCTCTTTGTTTAGTTTCGTGGAGTTGTCCCACACCTGTCCCACACACACCGTCGTCGGAAACAGCTCCTCGGCGGTAGGCCGATAGCCTCCGGGGAACCCTGCAAGGTACACTCCAATCAACCCCAGAACTTCTCCACAGGACCAGACAAGCATACATAGCATACATACATACATGGCTAAATAATATCAGGGTCTCTTTGAGCTTCTTTCGTCGTGAGTGTTTTCGATACTCTTCTCTCTATGACCTACGATCTGTTACATACACAATAGCATTGCTCTCTCTCATCTCTATCTCCCCCTACTCCTCTCCCATTCACTCTCACACATACACACAGACACACAAAGCGATGCCGTACATCATCGGGCTCAACAGCGGCAGCTCCTTCGACGGGGTGGACGCGGTGCTGTGCACCATCGACTTCGCGGCCGACGGCCACCCGGCGCGGCCGGTCTACGTCGACGCGCTGACGGTGGACTGGCCGGACGAGCTGCAGAAGCAGGTGCTCGCGGCCTTCAGCAACTCACTGACCATCTTCGAGCTCTGCCGGCTCAACTACGCGGCCGGGGCCGTGTACGCCGAGGCGGCCAACGCGCTGATGGAGAAGGCCGGGCTCAGGCCCGAGGACGTCGACGTGATCGGCTACGACGGGCAGACCATCTACCAGGAGCCGGCCGACAAGGTCCTCATGGCCAAGTACAGAGAGAATGCGGCCACGGCCGGGCTCGTGGACCGCTGGACAAAGTACGGGTTCCCGTGCGGGCTCTTCATCGCCGAGTCGGGCGTGGTGGCGGCGCTGACGCAGGTGACGACGGTCACGCAGTTCCGCCCCGTGGACCACGCGCTGGGCGGCTCGGCGGCGCCGCTGATGCAGTACCTCGACTTCGTGGCCTTCCGCGACAACAACGGCGGCGCACCCACGGCCACGCTCAACATCGGCGGTATCGCCAACGTGCAGCTCGCCGACGCCGACCGCCGCAACATGATGGCCTTTGACACGGGCCCGGGCAACGTCGCCATCGACCACGTGATCAGGGCGCGGACGGGAGCCGCCTACGACAAGGACGGGGCGCTCGCCGCCAAGGGTAAAGTCATGCCCGAGCTCCTGGCGCGGCTGCACACCCACCCCTTCTTCCAGCGAACGCCGCCGCGGTCCGCCTGGCGGCTCGACTTCGGCTCTGACTTCGCCGACGACATCCTGGCCGAGAACAAAGACGCGTCGACCGAGGACCTGGCGGCCACGCTGACGGCCTTTACTGCCGAGTCGATCCGGAACTCGGTCGTCGACGTGATACTCAAGAAGGCCCCCCGCGTGCGGCAGCTGGTGGCCAGCGGGGGCGGCACGCGAAACAAGACGCTTATGCGGCTGCTGACGGGGCTGATGGCCGAGCACGGCGTCGAGGTCGTCTTCAGCGACGTTTACGGGCTGCCGGCCACGTACAAGGAGGCCATCAAGTTCGCCGTCCTCGGCTTCGCCATGAAGAACCGCCTCGCCAACAATATCCCCGCCGCGGGGGGGGCCGAGTCCTACGCCATCCTCGGGAAGCTGTCGTGGGCGCCGAGACTGGCTAGGAACGCGGGGCCACTGGACGGTAGCGGTGCAGAGGGGGTGAACGGCCATGGAGGCGGGCATTGATGATGGTAAGGGTGAAGACGTCACCGCCCGGATTCAGGTGTTGTGGTGTGCGATAGAAGCATTTGACTGGGCGTTTCCACTGTACAACGGGGGGGAACTGTTAGTATGTTGAGTAGAGTTATCAGTCCATGTGTCATAATAGACACAGAGAGTGACTTTGCATAGACGAATACAAGCTGGGGAGTTGGTTCTTACCTCTCGACTCCCAACAAGTTGGCTTTGACGTTCTGCAGGATCGCCAGGCAGTGCGACGGCACGCCGCTCCCCTTTTCGGCGTGCAAGAGGGCAGACTCCGCCTTGGCGATCAGGTCAGGCGTGTCTATGAGTTGACCGTGTCTCGGCAGAAACTTGGCCAGCGCCGGCGTGGCCAGAGCGAGAATCAGCGTCAGTGCGGCGCCCCATATCCTGTGTGTGTGGTGCGGGTCAGAGACACGGAGACAAGGAGTCATGCTAGACTAGGCAGGGTCTTACATGTGCAGCTCAAACCAGTCTCTGCGTCCCGGGTTCAAGTGGTCGACGTCGTTTCCGAGAATGATCAAGCCGGCGCACTGGAGGCATCGATGACAGGCATCGTACACCCAGAAGGGCTGCCCCTCCGAGTCCGAACTCCCCTCGGGCGTCCGCGAGTCGTGGTCCATGGGGATCTCAAAGCTCTCGTGCGCAATGTAGTACAGGATCGGGCGGCACATGAGGAATTCGAGGGCGTAGAACTTGAGACGCAAGTGGGCCTATACCCGCCGGAGAGTTAGCAGAGAGAGGTACATAACACGGAGCCAAGGAGGGGTGTGCACTCACCAGAAAGTCCGGCGAAGGGCTCGGAATCGTCATCGCCGCGCCCAGGTCCCGAGGGAAGTGCCACTCGAGAGGGAGGTTCTCGAACCAGTGCGTCAGCTCGGCCTTGAGCACCGTAAGCGCGTTGGCGAGCATCGACGGCTGCGAGTAGGCCTGCTCGATCGTGTACATTTGCGCCAGGGTCCGGTTCTGGATGTTAGTGACGGCCAGCGCGGCCTCGAACAGCATCTCAGCGAGCTTCTTCTTGGCGATCTCGTTCACCGACATGTTCAGGAACTCGGTCTCGACTTCCCGGAGCGACTTCACGGACGGGAGATTGTTCAGCAGCGAGAAGGCAGCTTCAGACGGCAGTCCGTCCATGGTCAAGAGGATGTCGCTAGCAGTCCGACCAAGACACCGGTCAGTTCGATGTACGTATATGACTCCTGGGCACACTCACCTCTCAATGGCATGGTGCAACTTCAAGCAGTCTTGGAATCGCTCCAACCACCACGGCTCGTGCACCTGTCTGTCGTTCGTTGGTAAGCTTAGGCACTCGCAATTTTCCCAAAGAGGGGGAGGGGGGAACGAAATCTGCCGAGAAGCAAACTCACCTCCTCCCACACCTGCCGAGGCGGTCCCCCGCGGCCTGGACGAGCTTGAGGGCGCCGACGGGATAGGCCTCGGACATCAGCAGATGGGCGCCCAGGATCAGGAAGGCGATCGAGTCGTCGTCCGCGGCGAAGAACAGCTCCCCGACCTTGGCGCACGCCACCCGGAAGGCCTGCTCCTGCAGGTCCTTGGCCACCATGTCGGCCATGCCGCGGCAGGACTTCTGGTACGCCCCGCGCGCCGCCAGGGCGATGGCCAGCAGGAGCTGGCAGCTGCACGTGCGGAGCGATAGCCGCGTGCTGCTGCTGCCGCCGCCCATCGCATATGCAGAGCCCGGAGTGGTCGAGGTGGAGGTGGAGGCGGGCGAGCTCTGGGTGGTGAGGAAGGTCGACAGGATGGTCGAGTGGCGCTGCAGCATCTCGCCCAGCAGGAGGTCGATGCCGGTGCAGTTGTTCTGGATCCCCGCCAGGTAGAACCCCAGCGTGGCGGTGTCTACCTCATCGACGCCTTCCAGAGACAGGTACGGCACCCCGCCGGTCTCCGTCTCCTCGACGTACTTGAGGGGATTGACGCCCTCGAGCGTGATGCTCATGTTGATCCGGGGCCAGTAGTGGAGCATCTTGTGCGAGGACGCCGTGTGGAAGAAGGGCGTCTGCTCGTACGCCACTTTCTTGTCCGGGCGGCCACCGGCTCCTCCCCCCGGACCAACTCCTCCTGCTCCGGCCGTGACAACGTCCCCGAGAAGCGGCGGACTCGGCCGAGATCGCACCCAGTTTGTCGAATTTGCATTGGCGTGCGATACCGCCTCTATCCGGGTCTCCAGACGACCCAGCCGGTCTAGAACAGCTTGCTCGAACCTGTGGCGACAGTCAGCCATGTCGATGAGAACGAAGAAGCCCCAGGACGAGACAGGGGCAGCGCTAGAGTGCCCGCCCACTCACGAGGATGGAGACTGCTCGGCCACGATGGTCCGATAGACGCATTGTGTGCCGGTGGTCCTGCAGTAGGAGCACGAGGGCCGCTCGGCGTCGCACCTGGTCTTACGAGCCCTGCACGTGTTGCACGCCGTGTTGGTCTTGTGCTTGCGTGCGGACGGAGCGTCGGACGTCATGCTGGCCAGCAGGGACATCAGTCACAGCAGCCAGGGCGCTAAGATGGTCACAGCCCGTCTCCGAACCGAGGAGAAATATGGTGGATGACCCAGTAAGGCCTGACGCTGGGGGGTGGGATGGACACTTCGGCACTGACATAACATCGATGCGCGACCATAAAGTGGAATGCAATGCTTGTAAAGGGGGGTTGGTTGAAATTGATGGGCTGGAGAACCCCCCGCACGCTAAAGGTGGAAGAGATTTTAGCGCCTCCGAATCGGCCAGGGCACCCATCTAGCTGCATTCACAAGGGTCGTCATATCTTTGAGGTTCCATTATTGTTCGTGGTCATGGCATTGTGGTTTGTTGTCCGTGCTGTTGTGCATCCTACGTCGGTGCAAGTCCACGTCAAGGAGGCGCGAGCACTGGAAGCATTTCACACACACTGTACGTGTCCAGGAACGACGACAGTCTCGTCGACGCTGATAAAATGGCCAAGGTATCAATCTTACTGCAAAATGTAGCGTTACAGGAGGTGTGATATCCAGTTGAAATCATCCTGAAGCCGCATATGCTCTCTCTCTCTCTCTCTCTCTCTCTGAGATAGCGAACGCGAGTGATCAACACCACGCGCATGGAAAGTCACGGCAGTCAGTTTCTCTCTACGACGTTGCAGCGGGGTGCTTCCACGAGCTCGCACCGCCGTCGACCAGCAGATCCTGGCCCGTGACCCAGCTGCTCGCCTGGCTGCACAGGAACAGCATGCACCCGTTGAGCTCGTCCGGGTTCCCGACCCGGCCGAACATGGTCTCCCTCTCCACCTGCCGGGCGAACGACGGCACCTCGGCCGCCACCTGCCTGTACATGTCCGTCTTCATCGGGCCCGGCGAGAGCGAGTTGACGCGGATGCCGTACGGCGCGAGCTCCATGGCCATGGGCTTGACGAGCCCGCGGATGGCCGCCTTGGAGGCCGAGTACACGCTGATGTTCTGCACCACGGTGGGGATGTGGGAGGCCACGCTGGCGATGAAGACGATGGAGCCCGTCGACGTCTCCTCGCCCGCCGCGGGAGGGCCCAGGCGCTCGCGCTTGCGCACCATGGCGTTTGCGCATGCCTGGGAGACGAGGAAAGAGCCCGTGAACTAGAGACAAACGGCAGTGTTAGTCTCTTCTCAATGCTAGGCAAGAAGGCGTATATCCTATCCTCTTACGTTGACAGCGAATGTTGAGCTCAGGTTCTTGTCTGTCGTGGTCAGGAAAGGCTCGTCTGTCACGACGCCAGCTGCGTTGACGCTGCAGACACCATCATGGTCAGTTAACAGCGGGGCGGAGCAGGAGGACATGGCCGTGGTGAATTCGACGGCTTGGGACGGAATCCACTGACTTGATATCGACGCTTCCGAACTCTTTCTCAATCTGCTCGATCGCAGCAGTGACCTGCTCACGGCTAGTGACATCGGTCTTGTAGAAGGCAACCTTGACGCCGTGCTTGCTCCGGAGCTTGTCCAGGTTGTCGCCGGGAGAGCCGACGTCCAGCACGGCGATGTTGGCACCCGCCTCGGCGAGTACGTCGGCGAAGGCCAGGCCGAGTCCACGGGCCGCGCCCGTGAGGACTGCCGTCTTGTTCTTGATAGAGAACTGCATACAGAGTTCGGTCAGCTGCCGTTTGTATTACACGCTGTGGGACTGAGCAGAAAAGGGGGCATGTGTACCCGATCCATTGATTGCTGCTTGGGAGGATGTGTATGCTTCTTCCTAAGATATGTTGTTGCAACACGGCAGACAGTCTCTGTCACCGGCTTTATATGTCTCCTTTTCCGCTTGTAATGGGAAAGTTGAAACTTTCTGGTTAACCCTGAGCTCCCGTCGTCGTGGGAGTTCTACAACATGCCCCATAGCTCCCCGCACAAAGCCTCCCCACAGCTCCCAAGCCCCATGGAGTTTTCTCCAACCTTTACTACTCCGCACGCAGCTCCTTCGGTGTCCCTTCCTCGGAGTGGGGCCGATAGCGGACAAGAAACAGGTGATGCGATCCTTCGGCGCCGTAGCGTCACACTCTCTCCCCTGCGCCATGCCCTACCGGTCATTGGGGTCCTCGGAGTTCAACGAGGGGTCCGTACATACATGTAATGAGGAGACATAGACTTAGTGCTGGGCTCGTATCGCCCTGTATCGATACGTGTGTCCATATTTTTTAGCGAATCCAAATAAGTATTTATTCACTCTTCACTATGCATCGGCACGGTAATGTGAGAGGAGGAGGAGCAGTAGTAAACAACTCGGATCAACTCTTCACACCCAATCCTCTTTGGCAGTCCACGACTCGGTTTGCCTGACGCTCAGCCCATCCATCATGGCCGACTCCAAGTTCCAATGCCGATGGGCCTTGCTGGGCCTCTCCAGCATCGCCGTCACCTTCGTCGAAGACCTCTTGCTCCCGCGCGGCGACAACGACCCCGTGACGCACCAGATCGCCTGCGTCTCTACCACCGGGACGGTCCAGCGAGCCAGGAAGTGGCTAGAGGACCGCAAAGTCCCGGACTCTCGGAACGTCACTGTCTACAACTCGTCCGACGACATGCTCGAGAAGGGCGACTTCGACGTCGTCTACATCTCCACCCCGCACCCGCTGCACTACAAGCAGGCGCTGGCGGCGCTGCGCAACGGGCGCAACGTGCTGGTCGAGAAGCCCGCGACCATGAACAGGCCGCAGTTCCAGAGGCTCGTCGACGAGGCCAAGAAGGCGGACGCGGTGCTCATGGAGGCCATGTGGACGCGCTACCTCCCCGCCGTGCTGCACCTGCAGCGCCATGTCCTCCCCCGGCTCGGCAGGGTCAAGCGCGTCTTCGCAGACCTGTCGGTGCCCATCGCCTCCAAGGACATGCCGCTCACGTCGCGCCTGTTCGACAAGAAGGCCGGCGCGGGCGCGATCCTGGATATGGGCGTCTACGCCCTCACGTGGGCCGACGTGGCCCTGGGCGGGTCGGACGAGACCGCGGTGGCGTTCGCCCACTCGGTGCTGTACGACACTGGCAGGGACCTCATTGACGACATCAACACCGTCGTGCTGACCAACGGCGGCGCCGGCAGCGACGGGTCCGTGGCCATCGTCACCACGAGCATGTCGCTGGCCGGGTCCGCCAAGGCCGCCGACAAGCTGGCCGTGAAGAAGGTCTCGCCCAGCGTGCGCATCGAGGGCACCAACGGCCAGGTCTCGGTGCCATTCCCCCTGATCAGACCGCAGGAACTTCGGGTCGAGTGGTACAACGACGAGCACCTCGACGCGTCGGGAGCCGAGACCCACGAGCTCATCTCCAAGCCGGTAGAGCGCGGGTGGGGTCTGTGGTACCAGGCCGACATCATCGCAAAGGTCGTCAGAGACCGGAAGCAGCAGGGAGCGCCCAAGGCGCCGGGGGTGGTCATTGGCGAGGAGGAGAGTCTGCGTGTCCTGGGATGGATGGACGCCGTGAGGCAGATGACTGGCATCACGTACGACGCCGAGTCTGAGGCAATCTAGAACGAGTAACCTAGACTAAATTAACTAGACTTGAAGGCCTGGAAGTTGTATTACTCTTTTGACTACGCTCCAACGCAATGGTGGCGCCGGATCATCTTGCTTGCTCTTCATGCCACCCCTGTCTCGGGAGAACACTTGCACATTGTTTGAGGGAAAGTCTATAATCGCGGCACGCCGCGTGAGCTGTTAATTTCAAACATGTCACTCGCTTAGAGAACCTATGTCTAATGATGAACAAATGACCCAGATCATGAGATCCACATGCAAAGGGAACCACAACCATATCTGTGTACCAACGTTGATAGGTGGCTATGTTAGTATTTGATGCGCGTACAGCATATACCTCGCCCTTCGTGGAGCTGAACAGGCATAGGGTACATCTATATAAGGATTACGCATGTTAGTGGAGTTAGCTGACCCAGGTACTTAGTTTGAATCACGAGGAAGTCTTTCTATGCGGGGAGTGCAGTCGCCTGTTAGGTGTGGCCAGCTTCGGTTAAGCGGTCAGAACGAACTAGGGGTCAACTTTGGGGCCTATATCGGTCATCCCTCGGAGGTGGTACCTGAAGACTCGTGAAAACCTTAGCGTGCCCTTGGGTATCGGAGCCCTCCGCGGTGTATCTCCGACGCCTCTCCTGAGCTAACCCCACCCGACTTATAACTAGCTTCGATCGACTAAGAGGCCCAGTTTCTCGCCATTCTCATACGAGCCCCCCTGTTGCCTCTCCACACAGACTATGTTTTACTCATTTTATCGATAGTAAAGTTGGACCTGGAAACCTGGGGTCTGGGGTAGATCCGGAGTTCTGCTCACCAAGGGCTGTTTGCAGGCCGAGGACTATAAGTATGGAGTCACGGAATGGTTCCAGATGAACGGGGCAGCTTCCGGATGTCTCTACACTGCTGGACCAACAGCCCCTGACAACACGAGAAATCGCCATCATGGGAGGAAAGCTACCGTACTTCGGCCTGCGAGGCACGAAACTCAATGTCGCCATCGCCATTGTGGCAGGCTTTGACATGCTGTAAGTCTGGTGTTTCGCTCAGCCTTGTCCCTGTGGCCCATACTGAACCATAATTCTGCCAGGCTCTTCGGCTTCGACCAGGGTGTTGTTGGAGGCCTGTTGACGCTGGACTCCTTCACCAAGACTTTCCCTGAGATATGTACCACGAGTGTCTGCACCGCTGGTATGACGCCGGCACAGGCGAACCACCAGTCCGTCATTCAAGGTCAGTTTGACACAAACTTTGCTGCTTGTGCCTCTATGTACTCAGCGTGACCAGGTGTCTCCGTGTCGTCTTACAACCTTGGCTGTTTCTTTGGCGCCATCCTCACCATTTTCATCGGAGACAAACTCGGACGCAAGAAATGCATCTTTCTCGGCTCGGCCATCATGGCCGTCGGCGCCATCCTGCAGTGTTCGGCGTTTTCCCTCGCGCACCTGGTCGCCGGAAGAGTCATTTGCGGGATCGGAAACGGCATCAACACCTCGACCGTCCCCGTCTGGCAGGCCGAGTGCTCCAAGACGCACAGGCGCGGACAGACCGTCATGGCGGAGCTGTGCATCGTCGTCGGCGGCGTCGCGCTCAGCTACTGGCTCGACTTCGGCTTCTCCTACCTCGAGCCGTCCACGGCGGCATGGCGGGTCCCGATCGCCTTCCAGCTGATCTTCACCGCCTTCGTCCTCGCCACCATCATGTTCATGCCCGAGTCGCCCCGGTGGCTGGTCCTCCGAGACCGCGACGACGAAGCGGCCACGGTGCTCAGCTCTATACATGACCTTCCCATCAACGACCACTACATCTCCACGGAGCTCGAGGCCATCCGGGCAACGGTGCGTGCTTCGAAACAGGGCAGCTTCCGGGACCTGGTGAGCATGGGCAAGAAGAAGAATTTCCAGCGCACACTGCTGGCTTATGGTACGTTTGATGCTTGGCAATAGTCTCTCGTCAACAGCCGGCTGACACAGAATCCAGGCATCCAGGTGCTCCAGCAGATCACCGGTATCAACCTCATCAGTAAGCTCTTACCCTCCGACCAACCCCCTTAATCCCGGCCATTCGATGACTTGGTGACTAACCCTCGGCGCTGATAGCCTACTACGCGGCCACCATCTACCAAAACGAGATCGGCTTGTCGGGCTTCATGTCTCGTATCCTCGCCGCGTGTAACGGAACCGAGTACTGGCTCGCCACCATGCCCGCCATCTTCCTCGTCGAAAGGCTCGGACGTCGTCCTCTGCTGCTCGTCGGGTCGATCGGAATGGCCCTCTCCATGGCCGTCCTGGCCATCAGCACGAGTATCGGCGGGACATCGGCCGGCATCTGTGCCGCGACCTTCCTTTTCGTGTTCAACACCTTCTTCGCGTTTGGCTGGTGCGGTCTGCCCTGGTTGATCCCCGCCGAGCTCGTCCCTCTGGAGATCCGGGCCCAAGCGAACGCGCTGGCGACGTCAGCCGACTGGATTTTCAACTTCATGGTGGTAAGTGACTTTTTCTGCGGCAAATTATAACCCTCTAGGATGGGGATGTCCCACGTTGGCTGACACTCTCCAACCAGGTCATGATCACGCCGGTGGCTTTCTCTTCGATCGGCTGGCGCACCTACATCATCTTTGCCGTCTTCAACGCCGTCACGGCGCCCATCATCTACTTCTGCTACCCCGAGACCGCGTGCCGGTCGCTCGAGGAGATGGACATCATCTTTGCCAAGTCGACCGGCGTGCTCAGCGCCGTCAAGCTGGCCAAGACCGAGCCCAAGCACTACGGAAGACACGGAGAGGTGCTCCGCGACATGTTGCCCGACGTGGTCGAGCAGGTTGCGGGGGACACCAAGGAGTCGGCATCGCTGGACCACGTCGAGGTGCAGACCGTTCAGGAGAGGAAGCCCTGAAAGGAGAGAAGCTATATCGCATGCTTCTCGAGGGATGCAGGACTCTGAGGCTTGGGAAAGTTGAGAGGGAGTGAGCATAGCGGATGGTGAATAATTGGGCAGAAAAGCTAGCTCGCCTGTATTGTAAGACGTGAGGTAAAGCTAGGCAGCCGTCGTAGGCACGCACATACATGGATGGAATAAATGACCTAAATACTGGTGCTTATGAGCCTCCATTCATAAACTTGAACCCTCGCCCATCCCCGTTGAACTGGTGTAGATCCGTCCTTAGCACAAGTGACCAAACATTCAACAGGCCGTATCTGACAGTCAGACTTGATATCGACATCAATCAAAGTACAGTATGTAGCTAGGGGCTTGTAGCGGCGGTACGGCTAACCATATCGGCAGTTGCGGACTTCCTCTAGCCCAGTGCCGCTTTACCAACGAACGAGCTGTCAGTGCGACCTATCTACATTAAGTACATCTTCCTAGGGTAAGGCATAGCAGTGAAACCTAAAGACTCCGACGTAGATGCTCGAGCCCATCGCTGAGGAGGCTGGATAGAATTTAGATTTCCGAAACGTTCTTCATATGAAAGACCAGATTTCATAACAGGCTTCTCTTGTAGAGACTTATAAGTAATTACATCACACGGCATAACGCGGCGAAGGTTGTCAGAGTGTCGGTGGAAGCTGCCGCGAGTCACATAGGAAAAGAAGCGGAGAGTTTCGAGGGCATTTCTGATGGTCCGCATGCTTATACGTTGACATTACGTCTGGGTTTTCTTCAGGTTAACGTAAGTCCAGGACCTCCATGAATCTGGGTCACGGTCTAGGTCATGAGAACACTGTATAGGAGTTAGAGCAGGTGTGTACACGGGCTGGGAGTATATCAGGGGACTCTTCCCACCTGCAAGCCATGTATAGTAACGGCTCCTTAGGCGCTGCAATAAATTCATGCGACATCGAGCAATAACAATTCTGGGATATTTATAACTCGTGGAGCTCCTACATGTCCGTGGTTCCGGACTCGGGAAGAAGAAAAAACAAATAAATCCACGCTCAAGTTCCGACTCTCTCTATTCCACCGAAGCAAAACCCCCCCCTATCAGCAAGCAGGCCGCTGCAACCCAAGCAGCCCCAAGAAAGGCCGATCGTTGAAGGCCACGAGGTATGCCGGCCCCGCCGCGGACTCGTTGACATGCCGTACCTCGGACCACGCCGGGACAGCGAACGTATCCCTCGCGGTCCAGGCGAACACCACCTCCTCCTCCCCGCCCCCCGGGGGCTTGACGATCGTCCGGCCTCTGCCCTCGTAGCAGTGGTAGAGGAACGAGCTCTGCTCCCGCGACGCGTCGGTGCTGCACCCGGCCGCGATGCGCTCGGCCTGCGCCCCGATGGTCGTGGACAGCGGCCCGCCGTCAGGCTTCCTGTAGTGGTACACGGCGTGGGCGGTGTCCTGGCCGTCTAGCGCCTCCTGCACCGGCTGCCATGGATGTTTCCACTCACATAGGTCGCATAGTCTGATAGAGTTCTGGTCAGTTACGTTTTTTCTTTTCCTCTTCCGGTAATCAAATGCTTACTCGCTAGGATATCGGCTCGAGCTGTAGCCCTCGGCAAAGTGGACGGGGGCGTAGGTGAACAAGGGTAGGTTGAGGGCGTCGAGCCAGATGATGGGCGCGTCGCTTTCGTTTCCGTGGTCGTGCCAGTGCCACGTGGGCGTCACGACGACGTCGCCACGCCGCAGCGGCATCTTCTTGCCCTCGACGGCCGTGAAGCCCTCTCCTTCGATGATGAACCGAGCGGCGAAAGCGATGTGACGGTGCGCGGGTGCCGTCTCGCCGGGGTTCACCAGCTGGAGGCCACCGTAGATGGTATCGGTGGTAAAAGGGGAACCTGCCGTTTTTTTGCTCATTTAGTTGATCTGATCGTTGTGAGAGGCCTCCGTCCATAGATAGACAGAGAAACCGGTCAATGAGGTGGTTGTTGACGGAGCGTACTCATAGTGGGGTTCACGAGCATCAGAACCCTGCGCTCTGCATCTTCCTGTGGCACGATCTTCCCGGCCTTGAAGAGATGCGGCAGCGTGTCTTCGTACTTCCAGATATGGGGCCGCGCCACGGGTTGCGGGTGAGGTGGCACCATGACATCCATCTTGAGCCAGAGCGGCTCCAAGTGCTGCGAGGGGAGAACTTGGAGCAGCTCTCCCATGGCATCGTTCCTACACCCGTTCTCGCCGAGGGATCCCATGATGCAGCGCAAAGGCAGTCTTCGGTGATGATCTGTACCTGAAAAGACTTGGCTGGAAAGGAGACTGGGGCTGGGGAATGGGGGGATGGGGGGCTAGAGGGAAGTGACAACGAATCTCTAAATATGTAGGCAACGGGCTCTGCTTGGGATGTTCCCATGCAGTCTTCCCCTCATCACCTCCTGCTCTCGGGTTATAGTATACGAGGAGACTCGTCGGGATGGAAGAACCTCTGTGGGACAAGGAGCTTACGCTGGGGCGTTCCGGTGATAGCGCTGGTGGGTGCTAGCTAATGGAATCTCGGACCAGCTGCACTAGCCCTCCGAACACCCCGTTCCGAGATGCTTCCGAGGCGGACCCCCCTGCTCGACCAATCCGGATAAAGCCCCCAAGCCCGTATTGGAGCGGCTATGTTGTCCGGTCCGGGCTGAGAACCCTTATAACTACATCTTCTCATATGATTTAGACTATTTGTTGACAGACCATACTCGTCGACAAGAGTCCACAGATTCTCTAACGTGTTATCATACATTATTCATCATGTCGTGGACGCGCCTCATCCGATTTGTCGACGACAGCGGCAAGGAGACCTTCGGCGAGCCGTGCATCGAGAGTGACGCACAGCTCAGCGAGCTTTTGGGCAAAGGTGAACTGTACGCCGTCGAGTTTGCCGGTGATAGCCCCGTCTCTGCCCTGACAAAGGGATCCAAGGTGCACGTGAAGAAGTTGCTAGACCTTCTCAAGCCGTCCGACGTCCCAATCATCCGATGCATCGGGTTGAACTACATCAAGCACAGTAAGTAGTACCATGATCCCAGAGTCAGACGAGAGCTAGCCGGAGATGCGATGCTAAGAATGGTTACAGTCAAAGAAGGCGGTCGGACGCCACCGCCGTATCCGTCCGTCTTCATCAAGCCGGCAACATCGGTGGCCGGACACGAGGAGGACATCCCGATCCCGAAGATCGCCCAGGACGGCACCCTAGACTACGAGGGTGAACTGGTACGTTGCTTCCCGGCGTTATGCTACGCTCTTCACTCCCCGTCTCCATACTGACTGATCCCTTTCCAGGCGGTGGTGATCGGCAAGACAGGCAAGGACATTCCCAAGTCGGAGGCGCTGGAGTACGTGGCCGGCTACTGCGTGGCCAACGACGTCTCGGCGCGGGGCTGGCAGCGGGACCCCAAGAAGGCCGGCGGCGTGCCCCAGTGGTGCTTCAGCAAGGGGTTCGACAAGTTCGCGCCGCTCGGCCCCATGCTGGTGTCGCCCCGGCTGGTCGGCAACGCCAGCGACCTCACCCTGCAGACCCTGGTGAACGGCGAGGAGAGGCAGAACACCAGCACCGGGGATCTTCTCTTCGGCGTGGAGGATATCGTCAGCTTCTGCAGTCAGGGGACGACTCTCGAGGCGGGCACGGTCATCTTGACGGGCACTCCGTCCGGCGTAGCTATGGGCATGAAGGAACCCAGGTATCTGAACGACGGGGACGTGGTCGAGGTGAGGATAAGCCAGCTCGGGAGCATCAGGAACAAGATGGCCTTCCAGTGAGACGGGCGATATTTGGACGATAGTTGCCGGGGTTTTACATATCTGACGCCTGTCTTCACTGGCTAAGAAGCTCCCATGCGTGCATATTCAGATTAGACAAATCATTGGCGTCGAAGGACAAGCTCGTGAGATGCACATCCGGAAACTGAGTGAGCCCGTAGTACGGCTGGCCGTAGTTTGGCGGGCCGTTGACCGCATCAAACAGCCCTTCGGACGGGATCGTCCCGTCTGCGCTGGGTGGGTGGTGAGTGCCGTGCGTCCCCTGCTGGAGCACCCGCGACGAGAGTATGTTCAGCGCGGCCACGCAGCGACGTGCCGACTCGCCCAGCTTTTCGTGGGCCTGCAGAACCGTCGTCGCCTCGTCCCACGAGCGCTTGATGTCGGCCGCGTCGAAGACGTCGGGCCGCAGCCTGGCCACGATGAGCATCGACGCGGCCGTGTACAAGTAGTACACCCGGTACCACCAGGCCGGGAGCCGACCGACGGTGCCGTCATGCGACTGGTATTGCGCGAGGACCGAGATGACGCTCTGGGCTGTGGCGACGCAGAAGGACGCGATCTGCTGGACAACGCGGGACCGGAGGCTGTCGCCGGAAGGAGACGTGTCCGGAGAAGGCTGATCCAGGCAGAAGCGAGACATGGTGGGCCTTAGCAGGAGGAGACGAGCCTGCAGGAACCTGAAGTAGGCGTCGTGTGAGTAAAAGGGGCGAGATCACGTATAACAGTCACGAATAGGAGCGAGTGGAACACGTACCGGAGGTGAAGTATCACCGCTTGCCGTCGAACAACTTCGTTGTCAGTCTCATCAAGGGTCTCAAATCTCAGGTGCCGCGGGAGATCGCGCTGCCAGTCGCTGAGGGACTTGTCAAGCTTCATAAGGACACCTAGATCCTCCTCCACAGCAGGTTCTGGCTGGCTGGTGGCCGACGAGCCACCCGAGCTGGCGGGATGATTATCTGTCGAATAGAAAGCCAGCACCGCGAGGTTGATCGTCTCGTACAGCTGCACAGACTTGACAAAGAAAGAAGTCCGGATAACGTCAGCTGTTAGATTCGGCTGCTGTGGTTCGTCGGCACACTGCGGGAGCGGCACCGCCGAGGCGAGACGGTCTGATATCATTGCAGGTCGGCCGTGTGTGACCGAGACCATACTACGCATTGACGGGGTCAGCTTGGTTCCGCGACGGACGGCGAGCGGACTGGGGGTTAGGTAACTGACCGATCCATCAAGACACATCCGTGCCAAATCCTTCGCATCAGCTCACGCTCTGCCTGGTCTCTGATGCCGGCGGACGACTCGGGAAGGTGGAGGCCTAGACTCTGTGCCGTTCTGATGGCGGCGCCCACGACCATCCACGTCTGATGGGGATGGCTCGTGCTCTGGAGGTACTGGCTCATCAGCAGCAGACATTGGACGAGCTCGACCGACCCGGGCTCCCAGAGGTTGAGACGCAGTAGCCCCTGCGCCCGGTGGAAGTAGACGTTGCTCGAGTCCTCCCGCTGTTCCGGGTGCAGCGACTCCATGAGCTGCGTGGAGAGGGCGAAGACCACGTTCAGCGTCGACACGAACACACGCTCGTCTGCCTCGACGGAAGTGCCGGCATAGAGGGCCTCGTAGTTCTTTTCCCACTTGATCCTCTCCAGGAAAGGGTACAGTGGATCCACATAATGCCAGTACAGGCTCAGGAGCTGATCTGCCTGCCGTCTCGGGGGCAAGACATAGTCGGGATCGCCTTCTATGCTGTTCCCCCGCACCGTAGCTGACGGCACGTCGGCACCAGCAGCAGTGCGACTCGAAGCTAACCCGACCCTGGCGTCGATGGCGGCCTTGATCTGGCGCGTGAAGGAGCCGGCGCTGCTGCTCCCGAAATACTGGAGCGTGCTCGCCCCCTCTTCCAGCACGGTGGTCATGGAGTCGATGACGGACGGCGTGGGGTCTGCTGCCGCGGCGCTGGAGCCCCTGTCTACCGCCGCGACCCTCGTGCTGCTTCCGGGCGTCGAAGTCGGCGACGCCACTTGCGCAGACGGATACAGCGGCTGCTGTGGAGGTGGCCGTTGCTGAGCTCCCGGCGCGGCACCCGGACCAGGGCTGGAAAGGCCAATGTCATTACGGGGCCGAGCGTGGTCCGAGACGAGGGATGTCGGGGGGCGAAGGGGCTCGGCTGCTACCCTCTCAGCTGAGCCTCCACTGTAGGTGCAGTGGTCTCGGACGTCTAGCCGCTTCATGCAGTTGCCGCATGCTGTGTTCCATGGGTCAGAAGTGCGCTTACCATGACATGGCACTTGCAGCAGAACCAGCCGCCAATTTCGTGTTTTACTGTATAGACATGGTCTTACCTGGACGTGCCCCGTCACACTTGACCTTGCGTGAGCGACACAGGTCACAAGCGACATCGATCTTCTGCCGCTTCGGCCGCGGCTGATCCGAGCCGGAAGGGTTCATGATAGGATCCGAGGGGTAAGAAGCACAAGCACGGAATAGTGGAAAGTCCAGTCCTCCCAAAGACTAAACAACAAATGTAACAAGGTCTGTGTTGGGTTCCGGTTCAGCTGACAATAGCAAGCCGATTGGGGTTTGGACGGCAGCTCATTGTGAGGGAACGGAAGAGATTCGGAAGCAAATCGCAGCGAGAAACTAAGTCTAGACTGGTCGCGGGACTGCGCTTCCGATGCATTCCGGCGAAGTGAGGCACTGATCCACTGTCATTCCGAGTCGGCACATTCCGAGATCAAGCCGTGGCCTAACCCTAAGCCATCTTTCCGGCCACTAAATTGCAGTATTGTATGTTACGCATGTCTAAGTCTACCACAGTTAAGCGCAGTCAGCCCTTCCTGGCCTCCTCATATTGGCTGACCCCTTGTAGCGCCGGCATCCACTCGGGCCGGTACTTGGTGAATATCTCGAACTTTGGCTTCAGTTCATGGCTGGCATGTCAGAACAAATGTTAGAGCGCAGTGCCCGTAGTTGCTCAGGGGTTAGGACGTCTGCCAACCTGCTAGAGAGCACGCTGGTTCTAAGCAGCAAATGCGTATCTTTGGCCGATGCGGGGATGGTCCAGAGCGGGACACCGCATGTCCTGCAGAAGGCCTTCTCCTTCGGGGAGCCGCTCGACGTGTCTGTAAGTGTGTAGACGGAGATATGCTCTTGGCCGGACGAGATGTTGACGTCTCTGCGTGCAAACTTGGCGATCTGCATCTAATCGGTCAAAAGTTGTGTTTCGGAAATGTTGGGGGAGCCAAGGGGGACTCGATCAAAAGCATACCAGCTGATTTGTGCCGCCAGCTCCTTTGCTGCAGTGCTCGCAGAAACACGACAGCACTACCTGAGGCTCGGAGACGATAGTGAAGCTGACAGCACCGCAAAGGCACTTCCCGGTGTATGGACTGGGCATATCTCCAACGACTTATAATGTTAATTTGGTGTTGACCAGAGAGGTGCCCTCGTTGGAACCCCGTTTTGCAACAAGAGCTCTAGGACTAGAAAATATAACGAAATCGACTATCTGAAATGTCCTATAAGGTATACATAGTACACCATATAATCGAATAGTACTTCTGCCCGTTCCGGAGTAGACTTGGATGCCTCGGAACGCAGAGTCGGGATTCGGTTGTGTCCCGGTGGCTCTAGTTGCCGATCCTGGGGAGTCTTAGTCCCGCACCTGCAGCAAATACGCCACCCTGGCCCCCCTGATGCCCCCAACAGTGGGCCATGTTCCAGTGAATCCAGCACTCGCCCGGGTTGCGTCGGGTGCGTCGTTCAGCTGTTGAGCCACTATAATGTCGCTCACAGATCATTACTTTAGCTACAGCCACAAAATAATCACCACTTCTGATCGCCCAGCCATCGAAGGGCAGGTAGATAAGCAACGCAAGATCTTCCAAAATGGCCCCCAAGGTTGACGTCGACGCCGTGCTCCAGACACTGACCTTGGAGGAGAAAGTATGGTTTTATATGCTCCACTGAGCGAGTGATTCTCAGCGACGAGGAATGCTGGCTGATGTGTAATGAATTTATCAAGGTATCTCTGCTAGCCGGCGGTGATTTCTGGGGAACCGTCGCGATTCCGTCCAAAGGCATACCAGCCATCAAGGTCAGTAGTTTAGTCTTGCTGCCACCGGCGTACCTAGTTTTGTAGATAGAATCTCCCCCACGCTGACAGTGTCTCTCTCGCTCGTGTTCCCAGACCACGGACGGTCCCAACGGCACGCGCGGAGCCGACTTCGAAGGCAACACGCGGGCGGCCTGCTTCCCGGCCGCGTGCAGCGTGGCCGCCACGTTCGACCGGGCCCTGGCGCGGCGCATCGGGCGCGCCCTGGCCGAGGAGGCGCGCACCAAGGGCGCCGGCTGCCTGCTCGCGCCCACCGTGTGCATCCACCGCCACCCGTTGGGGGGCCGCAACTTCGAGAGCTACAGCGAGGACCCCTTCCTGGCGGGCACGCTGGCCTCGCACACCATCCAGGGCGTCCAGAGCGCGGGCGTCGCCGCCACCATCAAGCACTTTGTCGCCAACGAGCAGGAGACGGCGCGCATGACGGTCAACGAGACGGTCGGCGAGCGGGCCCTGCGCGAGATCTACCTGCGCCCCTTCGAGATCGCCGTCAAGGAGGCCAAGCCCTGGGCCGTCATGACGGCGTACAACCTCGTGAACGGCACGCACTGCGATGGCAGCCGCTGGTTGCTGGCCGAGGTCCTGCGCGGCCAGTGGGGCTGGGGGGGACTCGTCATGAGCGACTGGGGGGGCACCAACTCGGTCGCGGAGTCGCTGAACGCCGGCCTCGACCTGGAGATGCCGGGCCCACCGCGGGTGCGGAAGCTGCCCGACGTCTTGGCCGCGATCGAGGCGGGCCAGGTGTCGAGGGACACGATAGACGAGCGAGCGCGCGCAGTGCTGGAGCTGGTGGAGAGGCTGGGGGCGTTCGACGGGACGCAGCCCACGGTCGAACGCGCCGTCGACCGGCCGGAACACCGGGCTCTGATCCGGGAGGCCGGCGCGCGCGGCATCGTGCTCCTGAAGAACGAGGGGCGCATCCTGCCCCTGTCCAGAGACAAGCTGAAGGGTTCTAAGATCGCGCTCATCGGGCTCGCCAAGGACGCGCTGACCAACGGCGGCGGCAGTGCAGGCGTCAACGCCCACTACAAGATCACCCCCTGGGAGGCGCTGCACGCGGTGCTGGGCGATATCGTCGAGTTCACCTATGCCAAGGGCGTGCGCAAGGAGCGTCTGTTGCCGCCGGTCAGCAAGGACATGGCGTCTGGAAAGGTGGTCGCTCTCGATGGCAGTCCGGGCTTCACTCGCATCTTCTACGACGTCGACAGCCCTACTCCCGCCTCGACACTCCACGGACACGAGTCCTCGGCTTACAACCCGCTGGGGTCGGCCGAGTCTCTCTTCAAGAGGCTCGAGATCGTGGGCGACTTCACACCGGCCGAGTCAGGCAACCACTATATCGCGTGTTCGGGCTTCGGCCCGACGCAGGTCTACGTCGATGACGAGCTGGTGTTTGAACAGGAGGGAAACTGCAGCGACCCCATGGGCGCGCTGTTCATGGCCAACACTGAGCACGAGGTGAGACACGGCTTCCTGCGCGGCAGGACGTACCGCCTCCGCATCCGGAGCGAGCCGCCGACCAACACGGGCATGCGCATCCTGGAGGGCCGGACCGGCGTGCGCATGGGCTTCATGCTCGAGTCGGAGCACGACGCCGATCTGGAGGGCGAGGCGGTCCGAGTCGCGCGGGAGGCGGACCTGGCTGTCGTTTTCACGGGCCACGATCCCCAGTGGGAGACCGAGGGCCGCGACCGCGACTCGTTCCACCTGCCGTGCGAGGGGAGCCAGGACAGCCTGGTCGCCGCCGTGGCCCGCTCCAACGCCAACACGGTCGTGGTGAACTCGACGGGCAGTCCGGTGGCCATGCCCTGGCTGGACCGGGTGAAGGCGGTCGTGCAGGCGTGGTTCCCCGGCCAGGAGTGCGGAAACGCCATCGCCGACGTGCTGACCGGCGCCGTCAACCCGGAGGGCCACCTCCCGGTGACTTTCCCCAAGCGCATAGAGGATACACCCGCGCACGGGAACTTCCCCGGCAGCCACGTCGACGGCAGACTCGAGGTCGAGTATGCCGAGGGCGTCTTCATGGGTTACCGCCACTTCGACCGGCTGGCCCGCGAAAGGGTCAACTTTCCCTTTGGCCACGGACTCTCCTACACCTCCTTCCGGATCGGCAGGGTGCAAGTCCGGAGGGCCTCGCGGGACACACTCTCGGTGACGGTTGACGTGTCCAACACCGGGCATTTGGCCGGGGGTACGGCCGTGCAGGTGTACGCCGGCAGCGCCTCACGAGCACCAGAGAACCCCATCAAGTCCCTCGTCGCCTACAGCAAGGTGCGCCCGGAGCCAGGTGAGACACTGGTGGTAGACCTGACGGTGGCAGCCAGAGACTTGGCGCATTTTGACGAGGGGCGTCATGGATGGGTGGTTAAGGCTGGCGTGTACGAGTTCTCGGTTGGATTCTCGTCAACGGACATTGCCCAAGTGGCCACAGTGAAGTTGGAAGAGCCGATGGAATATGGCTTATAATGGATGCTGAAAGGGCAGGACAGGAGCTCCATATCCTCACGTATGTACTGGCCCCTGTACCGGTAGAGATACAGGGAAAGTTATAGGGGCAGTTACAGCCTTCAATCGAGCTCATTCACCACATAATTCTCAGCAGAGAGAGCCAAACCTAAGGATTACCACCAGGTAGTATTGTGTTCCTTCAAAGAGAGTCAAAGAATGAAGTAGGCACAAATAAGAATCTGTCCTGGCAGAGAGAAACACTCTCCCTAGTCTACCGAAGTATAGTATTATCTATTCTATGTTCTCCTTTACTCCTTTCAGGCTTTCAGTGTTCTAGTCTAAAGCAGCACAATATATATTTTACTTTCACCGATACGCCTCCAAATATTCTAGGTTAGGAATTCTCTAGGCAAAGATATACAGAGGGTGATTCGGTAGATAGAATCCCGGGTCATTGAAGCGCAGCCCAATGTCTAGGTCGCTGATGGACTGTATCTCATCCGCAGCCAAATCAAAGCCGAACACGTCCAGGTTCTGCTGCATACGCGCAGGGCTGTTTGACTTGGGAATAACCGTAATACCCCTGGATTCGTCGTTAGTCAGCTTCGAGTGCTCAGTTCACTACCTATGCATTCTGGGATCGTCTTGGTCTCACCTCTGAGTCGCCCACCTCAGCAGAACCTGTGCCGGCGCGACGCCGTATTTCTTGGCCAGGGAAGGGACCGGCTCCGTCTCGAAAAGGGGCGAGATATTCTTGGCCTTCTTGGAAAAGGCCTCGGGTAGCTCCAGGAAAGACTGCGGGCCAAACGACGAGTAGGCGGTGACGACGATGCCGTGCGACTGTGCCATGGCCACGAGTCCGGGCTGTGCTAGGTATGGATGGTGCTCGATCTGGAGCGACGAGATCGGGTGCTTCGCGTAACTCAAGATGTCGTACAGAGACTGGGTCTGGAAGTTGCTGACCCCGATGCTGCGGACGACCCCTTCGTCGACGAGCTGCTCGAGACTCTCCCAGGTCTCGCGGATCGGGACCTTATCCTCCTCAACGGTGCCTTTGTCGTCCATCCACCAAGCCTGCGGTACACCTTGGTCAGCGATCTCTTCGCCATCGCCCAATTCTAGCCCAGCTACATGAGAGGACATGGGGAAGAACACGTACTGGATAGCGGCGAACAGACGGTTCGATATACTTGAGGGCACAGGGGAAGTGGATCAGAAAGAGATCGATGTATCTCAGGCCCCAGGCTTCGTTCTGGGCGCGCGCCATGGAGAGCGCGTGCTCCCTCCGATGGTAGTTGTTCCATAGCTTCGTGGTAATGAAGACGTCTTCACGCTTCACCAAGCCGTCGGCGATGGCCCTGCGAATACCCTCGCCCGCTTCTCTCTCGTTTTGATAGTCGTATGCACCGTCGAAGAGTCGATATCCGATCTTGATGGCCTGAGTTCCATCATTGCTTGTTAGTCTTATACGGGCACATTCCCTCGACATCGACATTCCCTGCTGCTCGAATCACGACCAGGATACTCACGTCGTACACAGCGTCGGCGGCCGACTCCTTGGGCACTTTCCACAGCCCAAAACCTACGAGCGGCATCTCACGCCCGGAGGCGAGTTTGACTGTCGGGGAGGACGACATGGTGAACACAAGGCGACCGAGTCCAATAGTGCACTTCTATCCTGTTTCTCACGCAGCGTCTACTCAATGTTCGTCTGCGTGCCGAGATATGGCATTTCCTACCATTGCTTCGGTGTTCCATCGCGACTCCCAGACTTTTTCTCTCGTTTGATCCCATGGCGGACTTCGGAAAGGTGCTTAGAGTTGCCCAAAGCGGAAAGTTCAGGGGGTTGCATCCTACACAGACGTGACACTACGTAATTTACTAGGGACATGTATGTCAAGTATAGTCAGGAGCGAGGAATCTCGGAGCCGATAACGGAAGGGCTAGGCGACTTTAGCTCTCATGCCACCAGTTTTTAGTTAGCGCCCAGCATTCCGAGCTGGGTGGGCCAAGCAGACCAGATCTCGGAACGCAGAATGACCAGGCGTGCATTGCATTGCATTGCAGATAGTCACTCCCCAGAAAATTGTCACTTGCCATTTCCGACACTGGCAATTCATCGCGCACTGGGGCAGACAGCGAATCCGTTCAAACCGGACACACAGGAGGGTCTCTGCATGGCTTCGCAGCCGCCGCCATCCAGAAGAGCCCGCACGGGCTGTCTCAAGTGCCGGGTGCGACGACGCAAATGTGGGTGTAGTTCCCCATTCCGGCCTTTGAGCGTTGATGCTGACCTTGAGCCCTGTCCGTAGGCGACGAGGGCAAGCCGAGATGCCGGCGATGTGTCGACGGCGGCTTTGACTGCCAATACGGGACCCGGCTATCGTTCCTGCAGAAAAATGCCATCACGGTGCCGTCGGCGCATGGCTCGCCTGCTATCACCTTGGCGAATTACCCGCGGGTCCAGGTATGTATTCGCTGGAAGGTTAAGCCTGGTGGGCTTGCGGGAGGAGAAGCCTAACCCTGTGTGCCGTGGGTAGTTCGTCACCACCGGCCACCCGCCACCGACGCCTTCTACCACCCAAGGGAGCGGCCACCCTCCTGGGGATTGTTCCTCTGACGGTGTTGTCGCGAGTCCCAATTCCCCGGATCCGAGCCGTGGCTACGTCGAGGCCGGAGCGGCAGCCTCTCCTGGTTCTATCACGATTGATTGCACGCAGTCCGACGTCAGTCCAGCTGTCACACCTTGGAGAGGACTCGCAGGACAAGACCACACAGAAGCCCTCTCACCGGTCCACTCCTCGCCGTGGCCGGCGCCCGCGGTAGGAACTGATGGCTACGAGATAGCACTCGACGCCCTGCTGTCTCTGGGCGGCGATAAGAGCAGGTCGGACACCGAGACGTCGTCCGAGCCCGCGTCTCGGCCGTGGGAAAACGCAGCACATGTCACGGCACGGCACGAAGAGGTCTTGCAGGAAGCGGCGGACCATCACTTTCCGATACTACGAGAGCAGGAGACACGAGAGGGCCGAGGTGACGCTGACGTCGTCAGTATCCTTGATGGGCTGTCTGAGCTAAGGATCCACGAATTGCTTCGCTACTTCCGTTACCAGGTAGCGCCATGGGTGTGCTTGCTTCCCCCTTTAGCTCCCGTTTTTTTCCTTCTCCGTTTGTGATGCTGTGTTCTGACTGAGACGGGTTGTAGCTTGACATCTGCGACTTGAGTCAACAGTTTGGCATCGTCATTCCTCACATCGCCGCTACATCTCGCGTCGTGCTTGGTACACTTCTAAGCCTCGCAGCCACATGCACGCGACACGGTGATGCCGAATATGTCGACTCGGAGCAGTGCACCCAATGGAAACGCTGCTGTGACTCGACCCTGTACGGCAACGCGGGAATGAACGTTGACGAGAAACTGATCTGCCATCTGATGCTGTTGGTGCAAGACAGGCTGGGCAGGGGGCGAGATGTCACCGCCCGGGACCGGTTGACAAGCATTCTCGGGTTGTTGGGTGCATGTGTCGTGTCTGTGTCCCAGTCCATTGCAGTCCTTACGCTGTACAATCTAATCCTGCGCCTGGGTTTGTGGACTGAATTTCGACGTGAGATCGTTTTTCAACTGACCAGTGCATAGACCTTGCAGACGCCTTGCTGTGCGAACGACCGGTCGCCGTGCCTCTCGAGATCCAACTGGAGTTCCCACGGACAAGCAAGAGCACCCCATTATCAAGGCGGCTCTTCAAATCCGCATCGGAAAGCGTCACGCTGTGCGCCCGCGCCGTGAACTTGATCTTCGGGCCGGCAGACGAAGATAGCCCTAGGAATCCCATGAGCGACTGGACGTCCTTGGTCGATGATCTCCACAACTGGTACCGCGACCGGCCGCAGCAGTTTCGGCCGATGCTAGATGTAGACGACTACGAGGGTGCGCCGTTCCCGACCATACTCTTCACCAACAGCCCTGGTCTGCTCGCGAACCAACTCTACCACACTGCCATGATGCTGCTCCTCCAGAACAAGCCCCGCACCGTGGTTCTCGACGCCGGGCCCAGATTTCGGACCACGTCGACACTATGGCATTCGAAGCGCATCTGTGGCATTGCTCTCAACAACCACGGACGCGACTCGTGGGACCCTTGCCTCCTGGCTTCCTTTGCCGTGGCAGCTCGAGGACTCACACACGACGGCCAGCAGCACATGGTGCTCGGCGCACTGGACCAGATCGGCGTGCTGACGGGCTGGGACGTGACGCGACACCGAGCCCTCCTGGAAGGCGAATGGGGGTAAACCGCCAATCAGCCAGGCGTAGCCCACTCGGCAGTGTCGGCACCAGCTCCCGACGCCGCGTTTCGCCGGACCCTGTACCCCCACACGGCCTCCAGGTCCGCTATCCTCCAGCAGGTGCCCCAGCCGGTCGAGGTCTCGATGCCCCGGATGAGCCTCACCAGCGCCTCGTGCTCCGACTGGTGACTGAGCAGCCTCCCGGCCACCCAGAGGGGCTGGACGGCGTTGTTGAGGCAGCCGTGGTGCGGGTTCGTGGCCGATATGCCGCATATGCGCTTGGCGTGCCACAGCCGAGACCCGATGCCCCCTCCGAGTCCCAACGCCAGCTTGCCCTTAACCTGCCGCGGCACCACGTCCAGCATGAGGACGCACGCCGTGTGATACAGCTGGGTGGACGAGATGGCCGACCACCGGGAAAACAGGAGCCCGGGAAAGGGACGTGTGTCGACGGTGCTCACGGGCAGGAAGTCTGCGGGACGGTCGGCGAGCCACGCCTGCAGCTCCTCCCAGAGCGCGAGCCACGCCGCTTCGAACTCTGGCGCCGTGCAGCCGTTCGGTTCTCGGAGCTCCACGAAGCGCGTGCGCTTGGATATGAGCTCGCAGACGCGGGCGCACAGGTATACGGCGTAGTTGGCGTGCATGTCGGGATGTCCCGTGCTGCGGAACAGCTGCCGGGCCTGGTGAGGGCCAACATCTGGGCCCAGCCACTGGGATGGAGGTAGCAGGGTGCTCTTGGCACCGTCGGAGATGAGGGCTGCGCATAAGTCTGTCGAGATTGTCAGGACCATGATTAACATGAACATAGTAAAGAAGGCAGTCATAATCAGGAGATCGTTGTTATTAACGCACCCATTCTCGCATAGCACCAGAACACAGCTTGAAGCAGGTCCCTGCTGAACCCGTGCACGCCGAAAGTGTGGAACAGGGCCGCACACCCCTCTAGATGGCGCCGCCAGTCCTGCGCGCTCGCCGACATCATCTCCAGGCAGCACAGCACGACGCAGATGGGTATGACCTGCGTGTCTCTGCTGTGCAAGAGCGGCGCCAGCCGGCGGATGGCCTCCTGGTACAGCTCGAGGCTCGTGAACGAGTTACGGCGGCCTTCCTTGCGCTCCATCTGCCGCGCCGAGAGCGCCAGTATGGCGCAGAGCAGGGCGGGCGATGTCTTGGCCAGGGAAGGGACCTGGATGCCAAAAGCGCGGTCGCTGTCAAACATGTCGAGCTGGATGAAGAACATACCTTAGTTAGCACGTCGCCGTCGTGAATGAATGCGATAAAGTCTCTAACTCTCACTGTCCAACGTACCCAAGGCGCCACCTGGTCAATGTAGTTCTGCAGGTACTTCAGCCGTCCCGGCGCAGACAGGATCTTGACCACATCCTGGCGATGCGGAGGTGCAACAAAACCCGGAGTGGTTTCGTCCCCTTCCACGGGGGTTGGCTGGCTCGTCGCGGCGGCAGACTGTGCAGTGTTGAGCATCAGACAACGCAGCTCTTCCCGGAACGTCTGGTAGTCCAGGTGCTGCGAGAACTCGTCGGGCCGGAACATGGCCGAGGACGGCGACCACTGGTCCGGAGAATCCTCCGACGGTGTCACCGCCGTCAAATGAGGAGGCCGTTGGGAAGCAAAGAAGTAGTGTACCATCTGATCCGTCGCTGCGCTCGGCGACTCGACCCCTGCGTTACTGCCTGGTTGGGTGGCCATGGTGTTCGTTGATCCCAGCATCTCCTAGAATTGTGAAGATCGGTTCGCGGCAGAGACCATAAATCGATTACGGACTGTGATCTGGGGATGAGGTTTGTGGGGGCGGGGGTGTCGGAATAGGGGAGCCGCTAATTCTCGTTCCGACCGCGGTATCCGAGAGGGTCCGGTAGGATCCGGTGCCGGCGTCCTAACGGAGGAAGAGTCACTGGGGGGGCTATGAAGACGAACAATGATCATGAATGCAGTCTCGTTGCAATAGGGGGGCAGACAAGTATCACACATGTATTGTACATGCTTTTACCACTAGCATCTTCGATCGAAAACAGGTAAATTGTACGACTAATACGTACTGTACATACAATAAGAGACACGTCAAATCTCAACAAACTCCCTCCGCAGCAGCTCGTCACCTTTTAGCCGGTCCAGATATCGTAGCACCCGCTCGGTCAACGACTCGACGTCGAAGCGGAAGAAGTGGTACGCCGCGGGGCCCGGGAGGCTGTGGCCGAACGTCTTGAGGCAGGCGGCGGCGTCGGCGTAGCGCTCCCAGCCGTTGGGCGCGTACGGCTCGAGCACGATGGCCGGCACGCCGCGGTGGCGCCGCAGCACCTCGCGCCGGTAGTCTAGGGGCTGTGCCTCGAACAGCCGCTGGCAGGGGAAGCTGATGACACGAGCCGCGATGTTGTGGTCCCGGCGCAGCCGCGACGCCACCCCCGTCGCGTGCGACAGCTCGGCTCCGACCCCGATCAGCGTCACCGCCGCCACCTCGTCCTCGACGAGCACGTACGCGCCGCGCGTCACGCCCGTCCGCCGCGTCTCGGCCAGCTGTGGCAGCTTGTGCCGGCTGGTCGAGATGATGCTTGGCGTGTTCCTGGCCGACACAGCCGCCTCCCACGCTCCCGCCGTCTCCTCGCTGTCGCCCGGGCGGAAGTAGAGCAGGTTGGGCATCGCTCGGAACAGCGCCGCCAGCTCGATCGGCTGGTGCGTCGGACCGTCCTCGCCCATGCCGATCGAGTCGTGGGTTGCGGCGTGGATGACCTGGAGACGCTGCAGGGCGCCTGTGGGTGTGTTCTCTGGGTAAGCTTGGGACCCTTATATGGGAAATTGGACACTCTTAGAGGCATACGAACCCATTCTCACAGCAGGAGCTGCGTACAAGTAGAACATGAAGAAGGACGATGTCACGGGAATGATGGTCCCCGGCGCATAAGCCGCCAGCCCGTTGGCCACTGCACACATGGCGTGCTCACGGATGCCGTAGTGGATGTATCGTCCCGTGTAGTTGCCGCTGATCCCGCATGCCGGCCGATGATCGGGCTGCCGCACCATCTCCTCGTCAGCTTGTTATCTACGGGCAAGGTGCCCGAGCAAATACACTGGAACTCACATGTTGGAAGTCGACCATGCCCGGCCAGCTCATGTAGACAGACGGTGACAGGTCAGCCGTCCCGACCATGAAACTATCGAGCTCTTTGGCAAGCGGATTGCAGACCATTCCCGACGAGGCACGCGTTGCAGTGGGCGTCTTGGGAAAGGAGTCCTTGCTTGGGATCAACTCCTTCCACTTGGGGGAGAGGTTGCCGGCAATCCTCTTCTTGAGGGCGGCAGCCAACTCGGGATGCGCAGCTGCGTACTTCTCCATGAGGTCGTTCCACTGCTTTACGTACTGCTCTCCCCGGTTCGCCAAGTCTTGGAAGAAGCTGCGTACTTCTTCGCCAATGACAAAACTCTGTTCGGGGTCAAAACCATACTGCCGCTTCATGTTGGCAACATCGGCGGCTCCAAAGGCAGCACCGTGTGCCTCTGCCTGGCCCGCGACCTTGCTTCCAAGGCCGATAATGGTTCGGACGTTGATAAATGTCGGCTTGTCAGACTCTTTTGAGCGCTCCAGTGCGTCGACAATAGCGGCAATGTCGAAACAGCCGTCCTCGACGTCTATGACGTTCCACCCGGTGGCTCGCATCTTCTCATTGACATTCTCTGTATTTGTGAGCTACTCGGTTCGCAGTGAGATTAGCAGCCGACTCGAGCGAGGACAATTGTGTCTAGGCATGGGAACTCACATCTACCGAGCCGTCACAGGTGATCTGGTTGTTGTCATATATGACGGTCAAGTTGTTGAGCCGGAAGTGGCCTGCAAGGGATATGGCCTCCAACGCAACGCCCTCTTGCAGGCAGGCGTCTCCAACCATGCACCACGTGTGGTTTGACACTACGTCAAATCCGGGGCGGTTATAGGTTGCTCCCAGATGCTTGGCCGCCATTGCTAGGCCGACCGCGTTTGCAACTCCCTGCCCGAGCGGACCCGTAGTCACTTCGATTCCCTCGTGCTCGATCTCCGGGTGACCCGGACACAGCGCATCTTCACGCTCCGAGTGATACGACTTGAGCTGGTCCAGCGTCATTGCCCTATATCCGGTAAGATGGAGGAATGTGTATTGAAAGAGGCACGTGTGACCGTTGGAGAGGACAAAACGATCTCGGTTGAAGAAGTCAGGCGTATGCGGAGCATATCGCATAACGTATTTCCACAAGGCCACCCCAATCGCTGCCATCCCAATGGCACCGCTGTCCGCGAGAGTCTGGTGTTAGCTATCTGGTCATTCGGCGGGTATATGACAACTAAGACATACCCTGGATGACCTCCCCCGAACTGTTGGCAGAGATCTGCAATAAGCAGCCGGAACGTCTTCAGCACGATGTCGTGCGACGCCGCTTCAGCCTTGACTAAATTGTGGACATCGTCAACCGGATCGATTGCTTTTCCCCGGAAAGCAGCATCGCCGGCAGGCTCCTCGAGGATACCCGGCGCCATTGTCGACCGCTACAAGATGAGCGTGGTGTTAGTGCTGCAGCGTATACTGTATAGTTGGAAACTCCTCTATAGATTGTATAATTTGGATATGCTCCAGTACAGACTATCTTAAATTGTCAATGAAGTCTGTCACCGGTCTCAAGCATCGCTGGATCTGTTGCTAGAGACATAAGGACACTCTAACACTGCCACCGAAGGGAACGGAACACTGTATGTTAATCCGACCTCTGTGTGGACCAAATACGGCAAGAGTAAGCACTGCATCTACGGTTAGTCTTGTCAATCTGCCTCCCCACATTCGCTACTGGTTGGGTCGAGATTCCGAGTTCCGATTGCTTACTTCGGAAACTTTACGCACCTGACACCCCATCCTGCTAGGCCTGGACCGGTCTGGACCTGAAGTCCAGGTTTCGCAACCAACACACAATGACGAAGTATGCTGTTCCGAGCTTGTATACTGAGATTGCTGGCTTTTGTTAGTCGCGGGGTGTCGATTCTCTGACCAAACCCAACACACCGACATAGCAACTCCGTATGAGCAGTAGTGCCATAAACAAGTAAAGTACAATTCGACTGAACGGGTTATTTAGACAGCATTGAAGCTCTTAGCGGTGTCATCAAGATGGCTAGCGACAGATACCCGGAAGGGGCGAAGCCCAATGGCTTTGCGCGGCTATCGCACTCGAACCCGTCGTTGCAGGTTACGGCGGACCACCGGTTGAAGATGGTTGAAGCGCCCATTCGCGAACCCGGAAAAGGCGAAGTTCTTCTTCACATCAGGGCTACCGGCGTCTGTGGGTTTGTCTTGTCCCTCTCGTATCCCCGAACTTACTGAGGTGTCGTGCTGACCCCGCGTTAACAGCTCCGATATTCACTTCTGGAAGGCCGGGCGCATAGGCTCCCTGGTAGTAGAGGGCGACTGCATTCTCGGTCACGAAGCTGCTGGTGTGGTGCTGAAATGTGGCGAAGGCGTGTCGAATGTTCAAGTCGGTACGTGACAGCTCCATACCACCACTCCCACCCCGGTGAAGCTTGAAGGTTTTGGTAACGAATGTCTTCAAACTAGGCGACAGAGTGGCGATCGAGCCCGGTGTGCCATGCGACAACTGCTTCTTGTGTCGAGAGGGCCGCTACAATCTCTGCGAGGACGTCCGATTTGCAGGTGTCTATCCATACCACGGCTCCGCACAGCGGTACATGGTCCATTCGGCCAAGTGGCTGTACAAGATTCCGGACAACGTCAGCTTCGCCGAGGCCGCACTACTGGAGCCGCTGAGCGTGGTACTGCACGGAGTACAAACGGCGCGCCTCACGCTCGGCCACGGCGTCCTCGTCGCCGGAGCCGGACCCATCGGACTGATTGCACTTGCGGCTGCGCGTGCCTCCGGTGCACATCCTATCGTCATCACAGACCTCGAGCCAAGGCGGCTGGCCTTCGCAAAGGACTTTGTCCCGAGCTGCCTCACGTACCAGGTCGACCGTAACCTGGATGCCGAAGCCAACGCAAAGGCGATACGGAGCTTGTTCGGGGCCGACGGCGATGAGTATCGAGCACCGAGGACGGTTCTTGAGTGCACCGGGGTGGAGAGCAGCGTGTGCATCGCTGCCTTCGCTGTGCGGCGGGGCGGTGCCGTAGTTGTCATTGGCGTGGGCAAGGCAATCATGAACAATCTGCCCTTCATGCACATTTCTCTCGCAGAGGTAAGCTCTCCTGTCATCCAACCCTAACATCCATTCCGATGCTAGGCCACGAGTAAGAGGTGTCCAGAACTAACGCGTTAGCCATAGATCGATCTTCGCTTCATCAACAGATATCGAGATACTTGGCCAGCGGGTCTCAATTGCCTTGCCGGCGGCATCCTGGATTTGAAGAAGCTCGTCACACATACTTTTCCACTAGAGGGGGCTCTAGAGGCAATGGAGTTATGCTCCGACCTGAGCAAAGGGAGCATCAAAGTCCAGATTATTGACGACGTGGATGTGGCGGTGTCGTAGTCTGCGTCTGTCATTAGATATATCTTAGCGTCCCTGTCAGCTAGACATGGACGTACTACAGAATGCTTAACTAGCCATCAATCACTTTGCCAGCAATTCATTAGAACACAGTCTAAGTAGCGGTTTGGCTTGAGTAGAAGTCATGAACTACTCATGCAAAGTATACACGTATGTCAACTCCATCAGTCCCTATCCGTATCTCCTCTGGTCCTTCGTATCTAGCCCCGTTGACCTGCACCTCTTTCCGCTTCAGCCAGATCCAGTCGGGTATCACAACACTACCCTTGAGGCCGACAGGTGCCCGACAGGCCAGTCTCCAGCCGGTCTCAAATGCTTGCCATCTCACTTCAATTGGCTCCCCCTTGGGTGTAGGCACCCTGCCCTGTGCCCACGACAGGCCCTCAATGCGTAGCCGGGGGCGGACGACGAATGTGCTGAAGCCAGTGGTGGTTGGCTCCACACCCAGGACATAACGAGGCAAGATGAACGTGGGTCCGACGCTGAAGAGCTGCGCATACGAACAAAAGTCTCCCTCAAAAGGCGCTCCCTCGGGCGTTAGAAACTCCCACGTCGTGCCTGTGAAATGCTGGCTCGTCTCCTCCATCATGGGCTCCCAGACCCTGCGCAGGACTGCTTCGGCTTCGGCATGCCGACTGGCAGCAATGGCGGCCTGCACGTGAAAGGCCGACATGATGGGCGAGATGACGGGCGGGACCTGTGGCGTATCCTGCGAGAACGACAGCGGCGCGCCGTTGTGGGTGGACGCGCCCAACTGGGCGAACTTGTCCCAGATAGCGGGCAGTATGTCGGTCGTAACGAGGCCCTCGGTCACAAGCCAGGCATGGGTCTCTTGCTGGAACCCTTCCCGTCTCGAGTCAGTAATGCTGAAGTGTCCTGTGCTTGGGTTGTAGCAGTGAGCCTTGATAGCTTCGGCAGTCCTCTGCGCCTGCTGAAGATAAGCGTTGCCACTTTCTCCCACCCCAAGAACCGCGCAGGTCGCCATCTCGGCACACGCACGAAGTACGGCGACGTACAGAGCATTGCGCTTCGTAGAGACGCCGGCCTGGATGCCGTTGTAATAGTCGTAGTCCCGAGCTTAAATAGCGGTCAGCGCTCACCCTCCATTTGCGTTCTCGCACGAGTTCACTTACCCTCAATCCCTGCCACGTCAAGCAGGCCCTTGTCGTTCACCTTTGTCTCCATGTATGCGAGGCACTTTGTGATGCGCCGCCACGCAAGCTCCAATAGGGAATCGTCGCCCGTATGTAACCAGTAGTCGGAAATCACAAGGATGAGATAGAGCGAGTAGTTGACGGTGAGCACCGTGAACATGGTGTCGCGGCGACTCCGGCCGAAGTCGAGGCCGGGAGGCCCTCCACCTGTGAGAAGAGGGCTATCATGTTTGCGAATAATCGACGCCACAATGTTGCCGCGAACGTACTCTGTCCCTGCTGTAGAGTAGTAGAGCGCCTTGCCGCCGATGATGAGATCGGCTGTCCAGGGGTACCGGTCTCTCTTGGCACCATCGAACATGTAGGGCAACTGGTTCCAGCCGATGCCGAAGTCGGACAGAACCGCCGGGGTGTTGAGTGCAGACTGATAAAGCACTTCTCCACTGGGTATAGCTCGTACTACCATGTCCTTGAATCGGCAGACTTGATCCATCCCGGCCCCTATCCCCACCGAGCCTCGGGGCAAATGCGGAAAGTCATTGTCAGGGATAGTCAGCAAGGCTGACCATTCTACAACATTCGTATCAGTAAGGGATTGGAACAAGGAGTTAGTAACCGTGTGACGTACCTGCTCTGATGCTTCCCTGTTTGAACTCTACTGTCTCTTCTTCGCCGATTGTGATCCTGATTACATCCTCGCCCTGACAAACTGTCTGCACCTTAAACCACCGTCCGGTCTCAATGCTCGTTCTTTGCAGCACTCTCGAGGCAATTAACTTCGGCTCTAAAGTCGTTTGGGCCGTATTGTAGTACCCGTACCACTGCTCCAAGCGTACCACGCCGCTGTCGTCGAGATTCAGCTGGAAGAGAATTCCTGGTCTGTTGCCATACACACGTACGTTCCAGGCCAGGCCGCCTTCAACTATCATGCCGTAGAACTCGACTGCGTAATCGGTCCAGTCGCCACCCCATCCGTAGGCATTGCAGCGCTGCGAGTCGATAAGCACGCCCATGTCGGCGGACACTTGCCACGGAGGCGGGATCGTGTGCGCGGAGATGGAGTTGAGCTGAAGAGTTCGGGCCCCGTAGCCCCAGACTCGTGACAACGTCTCATCGGAGCATTGGAAAAGGCCCGGTAGTCGGTCGATCGGGATGTTGGACGTGGTTGGTATGAACCCGACGAGGGATATCCTGATGGCACAAGGGCCTGCTGAGACGACTGACACCCGTGCCCACCTTTGGCTGCCCTGCACGCACTGCGCCTGATAAAAGCCTTGCCCATCCACCCGGAACCGCACGCGGCGACCAGTGTCGGCACCGGCGGAGAAAGGAAATGGTCCGTCGCCGTCTGGTCGTAGAATGCCCGGAAGACCCTCCGATACAGAGAAGTCAAGTACAGCAGACTGTGTTGACTCTGTTCCCTCTATATAGATGACTGGAATGCCAGCGACAGCCACTCCGAAGTCGAGGAGTACTGCCGTCTCCTCGGTAAGCTCGCGCGTGAGAGTCGCGAATGACTTCGTATCCGAAGAGAGGAGGTTTTCGGGGTTGGAGACAAGTCCACTGGTTGAGTGGCACGCCTTGGGTAGGATATACTGGACGGGCTCCTCGCCTTGGTATAAGTGATTAGGTCTGGTTGCCTGTGCTGGCAGGGGCGGGAGCGAGAATTCCAGCTTCGTTCCCGACATAGTTGGATGCTTGCTGTCTCCCATCGACAGACTGGGCGACTAACCAAAGACTTTTCTTTATTACTGTGGTCGCTAGTCGTCGGTCAATGGACGGAGAAATCCGAGATGATGGAAGTGCCTAAAACTTCCTAATGCGTCGAGAAGCTCGGAACGCAGACCCACCTCGCACCAAGGCTCGGAACAAACAACACTACAGAGACTAAGGGGCTAGTCTAGACTCCATCCGGGGTGCAGAGCGCTTTTCATCCCCGGGATTCCGTCCCCATGGGCAGATTCTGCTCCCACAACTCCAGGCCAAGGACGCGCAACAGTGTCGAGCTAATGCTCCACGATGAGGCTAAACCCCCGAAATTCCCCTGGCCAGCACAATTACGAGTCATGAACTGGGAGGCTAACCCCGGTTCCAACCCGTCTCTCTAAACCTGGGGTTGTGGGGAAGCCTCCTTGCCGACGAGGCACGGTGCGATTGATCTATATCAACCCAGACCAACACCTCCTGTTCACCAACCTTCCGACGCCAATTTTTCCCATCTGACACTCGCACCAGTCCCTTTGGCCGTGCTACACCACAACTGACAAGATGTCCACACTCGAGGTCCAATTCGCGGACGAAGGTACTGCTAAGGCCACCATGGCTGCGGTTGAGCACACCGAGACACGAAACAACCATGTCGGCTTGGATGACCATAACAGCAAGCCGACGCTTCGCGACTTGTGGGAAAACAGGCGGGTTCTTCTGTTCTGTAAGTCATGTACCCCTTGCCTCTGTGCCGTCGTGCGGCTCGTCGGCTTGCTACGTCTAACCCGAGCCAGGTCTGTACATCTTCCTCCTTCCCGTCAACTTCGGCTTCGAGGTCACCACGGTCGGCAAGATCATTGCCATGAACCAATTCCTCGCCCGGTTCGGCGTCGAGGTCCACGGGACTAGGGTTATCCCGGCCACTAGCCAGCAGATCCTCAACGCTGGCTCGACCATCGGCCTCTTCATCTCGGCCTTTGCCACCGGTTTCATCTCCGATTTCATCGGCCGCAAGAAGACCATCCTGCTCGGCTGCGTCATCTGCATCAGCGGCGTCCTCGTGCAGTACTTCACACATTCCATCCTCATGCTCTTTGGTGGCAAGACTCTTGCCACGTTTGGATTCGGCCTCGGCCACTCTCTTGGTCCCGTCTTTGTGGCTGAGCTTGCCCCTGTCAAGCTGAGGGGTATCTGCTTGGCTCTCGTCGTAAGTCTGTTCCAATCCAGTCGAGGCGCATACTCTTCATGGTTTATGGTCATGGGCTCATCTCTATTTTGCTCTCAGAACACCAACATCGTCCTTGGGCAGTGGCTCATGTCGCTCGTCATCTTTGCTTGCGGCAAGCACTACGTCGGCGACGTTGCGTGGAAGATCCCCCTCATTGTCCAGGTCATTCCCGCATGCATCCTCCTCCTCGGGAGCCCCTGGCTGCCAGAGTCGCCGACGTGGTTGATCATCAAAGGCCGGAACCAGGAGGCCGCTGCCGCATATCGCGCCTTCAACGGGCCAAAGTTCAACGTGGACGTGGCAATGATGACCGCCCAGGCCGCCGTGACGGCCGAGCTGGAGCTTGCAAAGCAGAGGTCGTCCTGGCTCCAGCTCTTCAGGGGCTCCGACGGCCGGAGAACCCTGATCGTCGTCATGGTGTATCTGTCCCAGCAGTTCGTCGGAACCAACTTCATCAGTGGTTACCTCACGTGAGTCACACCTTTGCTAAAAAGAGCCTCTGCCACTGGTACTATCTACCAGACACCGAGAACTTGCGCTGACTGCCGATTAAAAGCTACTACTTCAAATTAGCTGGCGTAGTAAACCCCCTAGCCATTGGGCAGATGGCTTATGCTGTTCAGCTCTTCGGTAACCTGTGCTCCCTCCCTTTGGTTGATCGGTTTGGGCGCCGCCCGATCATCGTCGGCGGCATGATCACTATGACTACCGGGCTCCTGATAATTGGCCTTATCAGTCTGAGCCCGACCCATCAAGCACTTTACGCCATCGTTGCGTTCATGGTTCTCTGGGGTTGGTTGGTGAGTAATGAGCATCTAACCCTGTATATACCCCGGCGTCTGAGACTTTCTCACTAACCATCGCCGCAGTACCAAGTCACAATCGGCGCTGTCGCCTACGCGGTTGGAGCCGAGACTCCCAGCCCTCTGCTGCGCCAGAAGACGTACTCGTTGAACATCGCCGTGTCCACAGCCATGTCCTGCGCCGTGCTGCAGGTCCTTCCGTACCTGATCAACACCGACAAGGCCAACCTGGGAGCCAAGGTCTGCTTCGTCTTCTTCGGCCTCTCGGTCCCCGCTTGCGTCTACCTGTTCTTCTGTCTGCCCGAGATGAAGGGTCGGAACTTCGCCGAGATCCAGGAGATGTTCCAGGCTGGCGTGCCGGCTCGCAAGTTCAAGACATATGTCACCCAGGTGAATGCGGATCTTGGGGAGAAGAAAGAAAAGATGGAATCGACGGCTTAGGGTGTCGTGTACCCACGGAAGGGGTATTTTCTCGCTGTATGCCTGTGTAAAGTGACTTTTAGAGATGCATAGCATTATTACCATGTGTAGCAATGTCACACTTTCAGGACACCCGCAAAACGCCGCTAGACTTAGGGCTACCATACCCTCGGTTTGGAGAGCGGGAAAAGTGCCGTAAATATGTGGTACTACCGGGCGGTCAATTGCTTCATGTTGGTACTGATATGCTTATTTGGTTTCTCACTTGGACATGCGTTTGTACTTCGCCTCTTCAGGGGTTAGACGACATGACTGCTAGCAAGGTCTCTTCGATGTTTGCTCTCATGATAGCAGTTAGTATTCGAAAACGTGACATGCCACGTTATAAAGACATGTCAAAATCCTATCTACCACGGCTATATCTAGCCATGTACTGCTGTCAGCAGAAATATGAGCTGTTTGAAGCACTAACCGCTCTGGTCTCCTGATCCAGCGTGGTATGTAGCGTAAAGACTTATTCCAAGGACGGAATGGTTACGCTTCTGTTACGCATCGGGGATTACTGAGCCGTCGAACGCCGTATTCGAGCCGGGCTCTCCTAGCAGGACGTCAAAAAGCTTGTGTATCCTGGGCCTCCTAATATTTTAAAGAAGACAAGTATTTGGACGTGCTGCGAGAAGGACCGGTTTCCATAGATAGAAGAGTCTGTAATTGTTGATAGGCCAAGAACCCTTTAGCGCTTTTACGCATGATCTTATCTGTAGAAGACGGTTTAGTGGCTGGCAGTTGTTTCTGGCTAGGTGGTGTTACGACAAAACGCTTCAAGAGGACAAATGCTCAAGGAGAGGGCCTCAGGTGAAGACATGCCCCTTCCCGTCCGAACCTTGTCATACGAGGACCACAGGTCAATAACTTGGAGCAGCAATTATTGAGCACTGCCTCCTTGTGCCATTGTTGGGCACGCATCTTACTGCGCTCTTTTCTCAGTCAGTCGCTGTGTTTCTTCTTCTCGGAATCGCTGGTGGGAACGTGTCTGGGCAAAGATAGCAGGTGGAAACGAGATACTCGTGAAGCCCGAGAAAACACACGATGATGTAATGGTTGGCCTGTATCAGGCTTTCTATCTTTGCTGACATCCATAGGCGCCAAGACATAAGGCAGATGGATGTATGTCGTTTTTTACTGGCCTACCGAAGCAATCGTACGAGACTTTCAGCATGGAATTGGTGACTCAATCTCCCCGTTGAAGTAGCAGACAGCCTACCTTTGACCACAGCTATTGTATCTAAGGCGGCGGTGTTACGGCAACGGCAGCCGTCAAAGCCAGACCGTTGAAAGGCTGTTACAGGTTGAAGCTATTCAGGGTCAGGAAATAAATTCCTTTCGAAGGTCTTCGGCAACAGTCTCGATTTATACTGACCGACTACACCCCACTTGCACCTGATCAGGTGCCAAGCAGTCCTGCTCGACAGTAGTTGGCGGACTCGGAATGGTCGGGAGTTAGCTGACGTACCAATAGAGAAGACTGGAGCCATACCATGATTTTGAACGTGCTTTCCATCCTCGCATATCTGAGGTGGCTAACAGGGCATGTGAATCCCCGGTAAAATACTCTGCACTACAGATAACGTACGTTTCTCTGAGGCTTGGATCTGGATGCCGCCATCGGTCTTGGCACATTGTGGCACCGGCCGTTCGACACATAATTGCGCCAGATCCCGGGGGCTCAAATGGGTAGCAACTGTGACTCGGGGAGGACGCGGTGGGACGGGGCGCCTAAGAACCCTAATATGTCAACTATTCTTGGATGAAAAGGCAAGAAATGCCCGCCGCTCAGTAATTAGGGGATGACCGCCACTGATGTCTAAGGGCTGGAGAACAACGACTTGAGGGTGTACATCATGATAATGGACGAAGCAAGCTGTACGCCCATAGGACACGGCGGTAAGAAACGCCAGCATCACTGAGATCTCGAGGATGTCTGGCAAAAGACTCGCCCGCTCAATCGCTCAACATGGGCCAACATCGATCACCGGCAGCATGGTGGCAATCACTTCGAGGTTCGAATATTCAAAAGCGTGCTCGAATCGTAAGGCAACATCGAGATTTTACGACACGTTTTTCAGCTAAACAAGTTCCGGCTTCAAGCTATGCAACATTCGGGAGCATCAGCTTATGTTTTCCGGAAGCAACAGTGAGCCGCCCTCGACGAAAATAATACCCTGGCTGCGATCATGTGAGAAGTACAAGGGGCGAGACAGGTGTAAATCGCTTCCGTCGGTTGGAATAAGCCTGAAGCCGGCCGCGGAGATGATAAAGACTGTAAACTCCAGTGCGGCCGCGGCGGCTCATCTACGTCAATATGCATTATGGAAAGGAGGCATTAAGCTTTATGAAAAAATAAGCAGTAGGTAGGATATAGGTGCCATACATTAGGCTGCTTGAAATAAATATTTTAACCTAACAGAGCACTCAATGTACGGAGTGAATGACATGATTGAACTTAACGTTATGCATATCTGCCCAACACTGGATTTATGGGGGCTTTTTTAATTTTTTTTTATTTTTTATTTTTAAATAACTCGCCGGCCTTGAACCAATCAGATGCCGTCTCAGCAAAGAGTGCTTACGTAACCAAGTTCTATCGCAATGAGCCACCCCAATGACAACAGCACTGACTGGTGAGTGTTGACTGATGACATGGGCGCCTAGTATTGCTAAAGACCGTATTGGGGTGCCCGCAATGAACAAAAATGATGGCTATTATGATGCTTTTTAGCGGTATCTAACAGGTGAAAGACGATGGATGGCTGAGCGATTGACGAGGTAGAGTTTGGCGGGTCGGGTCGGGCCGCTAAGTAAGGGACCCACTTAGTGGCGGCTCTACGACTGGATTGGCATTGGCACGAGACATAGAACGAAGGGCCTACGATTGACCAGAAAAATGCTCAGAGAATAGACTGGTATTGGGCTTGAGCCTGTGTTTTGCTAGGAACAGTCTTAATTCTAAGTTGTCTTGAGGGAAACTCTATAAATACTTGGCTGCTTCGTTTTAGCAGTTGCACGAGGTAAGCATGATGGTGTAGTGGTCATCGAGGCGCGGAGCCAGTGCAAATATGGCAAGGCTGGGTAGCTACAAACTTCACTTGCATGGGAGAATGTTCAATGGATTTGGTCAAAGCTTTCAATCCTCTTCCACCCTTCGGGTTCGATCTCTCTTTGGTGACCTTGTTATTTCCGTCACATTGCCGTTAGCGTAAAGACTCACCCAAAACTATTCACGCTGACAGCGAGGCGCTCGGACCACATGATGGCCTCTTTCAGCATGCCCTGGTTGCCATTTTGGGGCATCCAGGCAAAGACACAGGCAAAGACACAGGCAAAGACTGGCTTGCCAAAAGCCAAACCATCAAAAGCTTCAGCATCAAGCCAACGTTGCTTCCATCAAAATCCCCATCCCCATCGGCTTCCACCATGACCTCGGTCGTCCCTGTCTCTCCCACTGTGGTGGATGGGATCGTCACCCACCGAGGCGGGCTGCTGGCCCGATATAGCGCCGCCGGACCGGCATCTGGAGGAGTCCGCGAGCCTTATGTATCGGACTGCCCTCATTCTCGACCTCTGGCCCCGGTTCAAGTAGACTACGCCATCGACTCCTTGCTAGCTACGCTCTTCCAAGCTACGCGTCTCGATTCCGGCAATGCAACCCTCCGCGCGGACCTCGAGGACATCGTCAGTTCGGATGAGTGGACTACAATCGGCCCGTGGAGGATCGGCTACGAGGACAACAAGGAGTTGACCCTGCTGTTCACTGTCAAGCCAGGTTCCATGACCCAGGCCCGGGCTATCCAAGTTGTACAGGAGACGCGATGCGTACTTGCTAGGTCAGTCAAATGTTTCTAACTCTATTTCCAGACTTCGTCGGTGCAGTCGGCCGAGGAACGTTTTCTAATGTCCCGCTATTCAGATACGATTCGGTCTTGAGTGAGGTTACAGTCGAGGTGGCCGAGGCCAACATCCACCCCGCGACGTTTGGTAGAGCTGGTGACGTCTGGAATGTTCCCGTGAAGAGGACATCGCCAACGGTGAACTACACCTACCGCGATACACCTGCGCAAGGGGCCAGCCTAGGCCTCAAGGGGGCCGAGGGATCGGCCAGCGTCGGGGCATTTGTTCGCATAACGTTCCAGGACGGCGGTGCTAAGTATTTTGCCTGGACATGCCATCATAGTATCAGCAGTAGGTCTCCCTTCACTCCCATACCTATTTCTCCGGTGCTGACTGTATAATTTAGCAGGCAAAAGTGCCATCGTACCCACAGCGGCCGGGCATGGTCCTGTGGTCAATTGTCCCTCTGACGCAGACCACGAGAGCCTTGTCAAACATATTGGCAGGGAACTAGAAGATAACGATATTAAAGCGACATCCACTCACAAGCTTCTTTCGGAGTTGTCGGAGGGCCTTGATGGATTCAATCGCACGTTCGGTCGGGTCTTCGCAAGCTCGGGACTTCGCTGCTGTCGCGAGGGATACATTCAAGACTAGGCACTCTTGGAACTCGACGACACACGCTTCCCCGACAAGGAGCAATTAACCAATGCAAGTTATGACAATTCGTGTGGGATTAACCTCTAGCTAACGTCTATCTGAAACAAAACAGGCGCCATCAAAGGATCTAGCCCAGACTTATCTTCGACTCAAGCCAATTCAGCCGCAGGTCAACTTCAAGGCCTCTCAGCTCCTCCACCGATCTCAAGGCACGTCTCTTTCCTCAGGTCAGTTGCGCGATGAGCTCAAATCCGGCAATGGTATGGCGGTATTCAAGAACGGACGGACGACCGGTGCAACGGCTGGCTTGGCCAACTATGTTGAGCTTAGCGTCAACATCGCGTACGATGATGGAATCCAACGTGAGGACGGCCCGAAGCACACGTTGACCGGCAAGGCCCTCTCTGTCGTCTTTTCAGAAGGAGATGATATGATACCGTTCGCTAACAAGGGAGACTCCGGATCCCTCGTTCTCGATACCCATGCCCGAGCTGTAGGTATGCTGATCTCTATCACGGATCGTGGATTAGTCTCCCACGTTACTCCTACTGAGGCTATTTTGACGGATATGAAGGAGACTCTAGCGAGGGCCAGTTTGCCAGTCGTTAGATTGAGATTCTTTGAGCGTTGTCAAAATGGGCAGTTGAGGCCTGTTCGTTTAGGGAGGACGTGCTAAGGGGATTATCAACAGTCGTCGTTAGGGGGTGCGATACCGGATCACTTTTGAGCCAGCGTGTCATATTACAACACTTTGGCGTTTGGCCGTGAACTGCGCAGTATCCAAGTGACTCCACTACCTCTCGTACCCTAGTTGCGTGACACAATATAGCCTATTATCAGAACTCTCAATCCTCGCTGAGGCCTTACAAATCAAGTTCATACGGTTTACCTACGAGGTTATTTTCTGAGTTTCTGGCAGATTGGATCGACTTTGGGTCTTTAGAACCCGGAGGAGGTCCCGACAATCATTCTCCCTCTCCCAGTGGTGGAACCATTGTGGTAGCCTTGTCTGGAATATTGGGAGAAGCCTCTTTGCACCCATACGGATCTAACAATACGATCACCTTCTCTGCCCTGGCGGAACTGCATACATTTCCGTCGGAATGGGTAGTACCTGCCCCAGTTTCACATCTTCAGAGAGAGCAGGATGCAAACCTTGCCATCACTTCAAACCCTAAAGGAGGATCACATGCCTCGTATGGTGGACTTGCCGAAGACTGGGAGTTTAGCTTTGGAGACTCGGAGCTGAATTTGGACGACATCCCTTGTTCATTTAATATCAATCCCACGGATCTCACCTTTCCGGAACCCACTATCTCTATGCCGAGTCATTGCTCCCTCTGGCCTTGCTGTCCCTACCGATATAACAACGAAGTCGTCGACTGTGCGCAGAACTCGCTTTATCCAGCCTACCGGACTACCGGGACATCGCAGGATAATCGCCATCAGAAAGCGGGCGGTGAAAGGCCCCTTCAAGTCTCTGGAGGAGCTTATTGGAACAAGTTTGACGAGGCAGACTGGGTCTTGTATTCGATTGATAAAGCAAAAGGCACGCGCACGCTTATCACCTCTTCCACCTACGCTTCATGGGACTTCTCTGATCTTGGAAATATCGTAGTGTATCCGCGACCCCGAAATCTCAGATGGTGAATAGCTTACTTGCAAACATGTTTCAGCACCACGGCTAGTGCACTGCCCGTGTCTCCGTAAGAAGTTGACCGATACTTTATATGTGCCGGAAACTCATAAGCCGTGGCTCTACTGGACGAGACGTTAGACCTCGATGAAGCTCGCCGATATGGAGGACTGGGCGTCACCCGAAGTCAGGACGATCCAGTTGACCCAAGGCAATAGCGCACTGAGGTAGAAGGTCCGGGTAAGAAAATCATGCCGCAGAATGGCGATTCTCTTGAGAGATCGTGGTTATCGAAACGGGCGGGAAGCCGGCACTATCATCCCGTGACTCCATATGGCCTGGTTTCAATAAAGGAAACCGGCAAGTACATATTCAAATCCTTAGATAAACATATCAAGATCATCGTCGGTGAGTTTGTTAATAAAGGTAGCATTTGGTTGGCAAAAATGTACAAGATGTCGCAAAAGCATTTTCGAGAAGCCGAGGCAAGTACTCTTACAGTCCAGGACCTAACACCCGAGTACCCAAATGCCGACGATTCAGACTGACCAAGAATTATCTAGACTCGGGATGAACGTGAAATCCTCGGCGACGTGCTCAGATTATGGATCATGGTCCGTATACAGACGAGATCTGAGAGGATCTGCAGCCTTGATACCATCGAGATATAGCCACAAATGCAGGATCCAAATCGCCACGATTACGGCCAGGTCCCGATACCGCCAGTCATTTCTGCGCAAATTACTACCATTGCCGAGGTGCTGTTCTTTCGGCCACTACAGATACAGATTACGAGGCGGTTGGACAGGCTGATCGGGACTAAGAACCCCGGTGCTTGGCTCACCGTCTACTTGCTCTGCATGATCCTGCTGCACAACTGTGCTCTCATTACAGAGTACTATTCTAGGAGGGCGAACAACCTGCGCCTGAGTGCTGGAAGCCAGAGCAGTCCCGTCGCCATGACGCTAATACCATCGAGTCATCGTTGATGAGCCACTATGTGCGGTAATCGCCCTACGATATTAATGGATCTCTTAATGCTCGTCTAAACGGAGACTTGATGCCCCCTACTCGGCTACGGCCGTTGGTTGCGTTATGTACCATTTTGTTTTCGAGCTCCCAGAATCTCGGCATCGAGAATGTTCCTCCTCTTCGGCGGCGCAGACTATGCCGTTATTCTACTCCTTAGCATTCGGAAGCACCTCCATCATCTATATTGATGAGAGATGAGGCCGCCAGTAGGATCTTTGCTGGTGACAGTGGCGAGCATTGGAAATTTTTGACGTCTCGAGCCCAGGGGCACTTCAAGTCGCCGCAGTGTCACAGTTTGGAGCTGGCTCCTCGATGCTCCAGGGTCGATCAGTAAGTATTCAACACCACTCCGCCTGCCTAAGTTAGACTTCATTGTCGTGTAGGCCGGACGCGGCAAGCGTACATGTTTGCTCGGTTTTTGGAAGAAGATCGCAGCGACTTAAAGGGGTTTCTGAGCGAATGGTATCTGTCCTCTGTGACGGAAAGCCCACATGTCATGACAATGTTGAATATGTGGATCATCCGCAATATTACTGCGTCTTACGTACAGAGGCCATTCCCCGCGGATCTTCCGTTCACCATTGAACTTTTGAGCACAGCTGTGCGTTCACTCAGCGCAGCGTAACGTGCAGGAGGCGTCACTTCCTCTGTTCTCTCATGGTCTCATTGCTTGGACGGATGACGGTTTGGCAAAGGCGGATAACGCACGGAAGAGTGACAACTCAGGAGTCCCGTCCAGAACCTGATTTTACATCTACCTATTCTACAGCTGGACTGGTAAGGTAAAGCATATGGGACTGTACAGCACTTACATCACTAACCAAAATCTAGAGCCGAGGAAGGAAGGATTCTTAGCGGACAGTTCGACGACCTGTGCTTTGAGATAAGTGACTTTTGGCTGCTCACTATCTGGCCAGTACCTAAATCTTTAGCTGACGTAACGTACGCACATTGAAAAAGTAATACGCTTCATGTTATGCGCGTGATTTGTTATTCACTACAGTTTATTCTCGTCTAAACCAATCTTCATACCAGTTGCTCTTCGTTGGGCACACACATTTTGCAATTTTTAGTTGCTTGTTGGTTGTCCTTCTGTCGTCTCTCCTTGGGAGCTGGTAACATTCTCCTGTTATTACGGATACTCGAACTAGGTGTCCTTCGTTGCACGCTTAGCTCCACCAACTAGATCAAGAACTCTTGTAAGGACATGAAAGAACGTCACAACAATGGAATATGCCGAGAGTCGCCGCATCCTATCCTCGACGGTCTCTGTTCCCCTCTTAGACGTGTCTTCAAATTTTGGCACAGCTATTGGTTTATGCTTAGACAGCTCGGCAAGTGGGAAGGCAGTAACAACCTCCTCGGAGTCGCCCTTCTCATACATCGCTGCGAAAGTCGATGAAGCTGCAGACAGCTTCTCGATGTCAGCAGGCTTCTGAGCCTGAGTGTATGACCGTGGTGCGGTTGGATCTTCGGTCATTCCCGACACTCCTGCTAGATCCGGCGTCGTGGTCTCGCCATAGATAGCTGCTGGCCGCGCATCCGGCATCTCCCACGGCACAGCGTGCAGATTTCTCTGTAACATTGCATCCTTCAAGCCCCTAGCCAACGAGTCTAGAGGCAGCCCATATCGGTGCTCAGAACTCAGTTGCAAGAGTGTAATCGCGGTTCCCTGATTCTTGCGGTTCCTTGGCGGAAACACGTATTTGGACTTCAGACGATCCGACAACTTTTGAAGCTTCCCATCTATCTTGACCTTGATGTAGAACGGCTTTGCTTCGTGTGTGATGGTGAATCCCGTGTGGACGACGCTGCTGTGGGCCGGGGACTGAGAAACAAAGTCGGTTTCAGATAACTCCCATTTAAGCGTCTTGTAGGTCGCACCCTCCGAGACGACACCATCTGTATTGCCCGGAATGAGGTGGCCATCCAGGACCCATTGGCTGAAGTAGACGACCATCTTCTCGCCACTGACGCCAACTCCACCAATGTTGGCACCCATGGCCCCGACCTCCGGTGTCAGGCTGTAGCTAGTTTTGCCGAAGCTAATTGTTGGCTTGCCGGTGAGCATCTGAGGGCCGAACTTATCGGTGACGGCAAGGCCGCTCGCTACTGCGTTTGTCTGCTCTTTTCTCTTGCCTTTGGCTGATGCATGCGCCGTCTCGTACTCTTTCAGCGAGATTTGCACGCTCGCCGAGGCCAATCTGTGCATTTTTGGCTGGTTGAAGCTTAGATCGATATAGATGACGCCGGCGGGCGCGTTTGACGTTCCAAGTGTACCCCATTGGGACTCGGCAAAGCGAAACTTGCAGTCAACCAGCACTTTGCCGAAGTAGCGAGAGCCCAAACTCCCCGAATCGGCATTATCCCACCGTTCAAAGTGCTGTGCGCCAATTTTCCGCGCGATTAGGGGCGGGCAGTCCACGTTCTTGTCGCCGCGATCCATGAGGTCTGGTAGCCTTTCACTTAGATGAGTCTGTGACGTTTTTGGATCGTGAGAAGCTTCTCGTCTTGCTAAGGTAGCCCATGGCATGATTTCCGGCTTTTAAATGCCGCAGCTCAGTTCAGCTGGTCTTTTTGGGGTGGCACAGAACAAGCAGGCTGTGCGTAAAATCGATGTAATTGGGCAGAGCTGCACCATTGGGCAGAGCTGCAGTGCAGCCTCGATCAATCAAACCAGTTTCCAGTGCAACATAATTCCCCTCTTCACTACTTTTCTCTCCTCGTCGTCGCATTGGAATAGAAGGGTCTTGCAAACTGGCCGCCAAACCCCTGTTCCACAGAATACATACGTAGATAGTCGTCACAGCACGCCTCTTTCGTTTCCCTTCCCTGTTTTTGTTTGCTAGCCGGCTCAGGAGTTCCTGCTAAAACCACAGCAGACTATTATGTCCGACGACGAGTCCAATTACCGGCCCATCGGCCGAGGCGCTGCCGCGCCGAAAGTCACGCCAAGTCGTGAGAGTCATATGGGGAGGGGTGCTGGACCATCGACCAGATATCCTCAGAGCCATGTCGGCGGATACGGGATGCCACTCGGTAACTACAGCGAAGGAGCCGGCCAAATTGTGCCTTACAATATTAATCCTTTGTACACGAGTGCTTCCATGGGTGCAAATTACTTTAGTCAACCTCGAGGTTATCATGGCTACGGGTATGGACCGTATGGCGTTCCGAGACATTTACAGCAGTATATGTACGGACCGCCCCCGCTTCCTCCCTCCGAAGTACGTGGGCCAGCAACAACTCCCAAAGGACGACGACGCCCTGGAGAGGACGCCAACGAAGAGATCCTGGCGCGGAACGTGGGCGATGCGAGATGGAACCCCTCATCCAACCGCAACATAACAATACATCTCGAGCTCGAGATTGAAGAAGACATGGAGAGCAAGATCGCGGACATGGCGTACTTGAAGAAAATGGGCAGGTTCAAAGACGCTCACGAGTATTTCCAAGCCAACCTTTCTGATCATCTTGAGGACTCGATTCCGGTTATGGTCGAATACGCCGACATGCTCCTGGAGCAGGGATATTATGGCCGCATCTTCGAGTCATTCGACGAGGACGCGATCACTAAATCGCGTCTGGCCATGCCTGCAGACGACTTGACAGCAGAGGAAGTGAGCCTTCTTCTCGTGCTGCAATTAGCCAGGTCTCACAGCGACCCTAACATCCAAACGGCGCTCAATGTCGCTCAGATGGCGTCTAAGTTCTTACAAACAAGGCCGTCTAGATACAATCACGAACGTATCCGTTCGACCGAGCTTCAAGTACTATGTCGGTACCTCAGGCTCACCAGCTATATTCGCGACAACTCAAATCTTATATGGGCTACTAATTTTAACTTCCAAAATGGCTGGCAACAATGGATCGGTCTTTATTGCAGCCTCGTGGATGAGAGTCGGCACTGGGACCTGCGCGATACCATCGACGCATTCCTGTTAGCCTTCGGGCCTCCACAGACGTGTAGTAGTCTTCTCGGGGAGGGCCCGCTCGAATCCGGAATATTCCAGCTCCTCGATGATTGGGAAAAGACTGTGCCCACCGAGACGAGCGACCTGTGCCTTCTTGATATCCTTGTCCGCTTCTGCGTGGCGTTTGTCAAAATGAAGGAAGGCGATGGACCCAGGAGGTTGGGCAACTTATTATTCGAGAAAGCAAGAGCGGTCGCGGCTTCAGTGTGTCAGAAGAACCCACAAAGCGTTAAATGGCGACCCTACCTCAACTGGATACTAGTCGAGGAGGAGCGGGTCAGGAGGCTCAAAAGTCTCCGAGGCGGAAAGGAAGCGAATACAGCGCCGGCTGTAACACCACAGTTCTTCCACGGGCTGCCAGGCTGGACTACATAGTCAGGAGTGCTGCCGGTGTATGCGCCCGCCACGGCTGAAAACCCCGGCTGGCCGGTCTTGGGAAACAGTGCAGAGCTTAGTAATGAACTGTTGAAGGTTACGCTCAAGGTTTCGGAAGAACTCGGCGACTTTTCTACGCAGGTGTCATGTTTCCGGGAGCTGATATGCCGCTCGCGGGACCCAGGAGGTCTGTTCGCCAAGCTGGACCATCTTCAACTCTCCGTCATGGGAGGCAAGGTGGGTGCGCTGGAGACTCGTCTCTCTAGGTACCTCTTAACCGTCGACGACAAATCTCGTCGGCTACTGAAGGAGGAACTAGTCGACATGGATCCTAAATCCCTTCGCTGGCGCGATTTTGCAAATCCAAAGGTCCAATGGTGCCATCTTAGAGTTCTGCACGCTCTAATGCTGTCAACTGAGAGTTCCTCGGGCGATATTCAAAATGCAGACAGCTTAGCAGACACCCTAAAGCATCAACTTCCCGAAAGGTTCCTGGCAAGACTGATCATCCCGATGCTAACTCCGCCACGTTTAGTAGTTCCTCAAGCTACCGAGAGCCCGGCCGAAGACGCACGGGCGATAGGAAACGAGCGAGAACCAGGAAAGAAGAAAGTAACGATGGAGAAGGATGTGCATGACGATTCGTTGTCACCCAGTTCCTCTGTAGCATCCAGTCCCATTGCTCCGCCCGGTACCGTCGATCCTTTCCTGTACCAGACCTATGGTCCTCCTCCTCCTCCACCTTCAGAGGGTCCCGTCGACCCGGAGGTCAACGCAATGAAAGCGGAACTTGAGTTATTTAACAAAGAGCGCGCGAGAAAGGAGGAGGAAGAGAGGCAGAGAGACATAGAGGTCAACGCGATGAAAGCGAAACTTGAGTTATTTGAAAAAGAGCGCGCGAGAAAGGAGGAGGAAGAGAGGCGGAGAGACATAGAGGAGAAGATCCGCAGAGAGGCAGAAGATGCCCTACGAAGACGGATGGAAGAGATCCGTAAAGCACAGGAAGAAGCGATGCAGGAGATCGAGAAGGCTAAAGCCGATGCTGAGCGGGCCGCAAGAGAAAAGATAGAAGCAGAGCGGAAGGCAGAGGAAGAGCGTGCAGAAATGTATGCGAAGGCCATGGCACAGGCAGAGCGCCATGCAAGGGAGAAGCTTGAAGCCGAAATGAAAGCGGCGGAAGAACAAAGGAAACGTGAAGCAGAGTCAAGGGCAGATGTCGAGGCCAGGATAATGGCTGAGATCGAGGAGAGAATCAAAGCTATAGAGGAGGCTAGAGCTGCTGCTGCTAAGAAGGATGCCGAGGAGGCGGCATGGAGGAGGAGCGTCGAGGAAGAAGCTAGGGTGAAAGCCGAGAAGGCTGCTGAAACAAAGATCGCCGAGGCGGTAGCGGCAGCAATGGCAGAGACGAAGACTTAAATGAAATGATGATGATGATGATGTTCTTTTACGCCCGTTTGACGGCGAAGTCAGGGCAGCTACGGAAGATGCGCTAGGCCTATTCTAGAAGTGTCCAATACTCGGTTCCGAGCCCACGCAAGCGGTCTCGATTTAAAACAGCTTTGGACAAAGGAATAGTATGGCATGCCCGGGTGATGGTCACGTGCAGTCCCGTTTTCCCCGCTGTCGGGGTCGGCTATTCTTCTTTCCGACAGGACATTGTCGATAAGCGCCTCTGCCGATAAGGACCCGATATGGACAGCGACGTGTACGAGATCAGCGCCAGAGATATCTCAGCGGGCAGTACCTATTGCCCTTGAGACGATAGAGAGATATCGACTGAGCCACATCTTAAACCATGGCTATGAAATTCTCTCCCAGCCGTCAGTCGTCAAAGACCTTGCTACGGAACTTGCTTCGCTAGATATCTCCGATCGAGTCTTTGAGGTATACCTACCAGATACAGTGGAGTTATTCAAGGTGAAGCTGCCGGAAACCTACCGGACTAGGTTAGACCAAGCTATCGAGCAGATAGTAAGTTGTTCTTCCCCTCTTAGGCTAAATAGCTAACGAAAAAGAACTCTGAAGTCAGGTTACGGGACGTGCGACCTTTCGACTGGGTTGTCGAGTTATTCTTACTCCGGTCTGGCGCTCTATCTATACCGCCTGGTAAGAAGAGTGCTATCGTACCTATATTGATGCCGATAACGTCGGAAGCCGAAGTGGTGTTTCATACGGACGAGGAGCGGCCTCAGGTATTTCCGATCGATTGGGATGCTTATGTATATCTACTGGAGGAAGCTATGTGTATAAGGGTTATAAAGGGACAAATCGTATTTATTATAGTTCGATACTCGCTACAAACTAGCTGAGCAGAGACCTTTTATCAACTTCCACATGTCCGGTGGTACCGGATCAGGACTCACTTGTGCCGACAGTGCGTCTTCTAAGGGGATAGGCCGGCAGCGTGATTCATTACTGTCTGAGGTCTGACCAAGCGTCTGGTCCACTTGCCGGACAGACGCTGTTCCTATGCCAGCCGCTTCCTTTCGCCGTTCTTTGCTGGGTACAAATGATTCCTCCTTGAAAATACCCAGCTTGCGCTTTTGTGGTAAACACGTAGTTTTCGTCATTTTATAAGCTTTGGAAAATTGGTTAGCCCAGGAAGCTGGGAAGGAAGCAGAGGGAATATGGTGCGTACAGAAGCCCTCCAATGCTTGAGTGATACTCTTATGTACCCCGACAGCCTTGATGCTACGTATGATAGCTTTCTGCTCATCAGGAGAGAGACTTCGCACTGGATCTCTAAGCCCCGTACAAGCAAGCGCATACAGACCACGCTCGCCGACATTTTCGTAGAAAAGGCGCTCTGTTTTGTCTAAGTCGGGATAGCCTTGCCGATGACTTTCAATGATAGGTCTTGCCTCGCGTGGCCACCCCTGGAACTCGGACAACAGAACTTTCTGCAAATGATGAATGATTACAGGTACGGCACACCTTGTTTCCAGCCGGGTAAGGGTGGCGCGAAGAGCCTCGATGATCTCGCAGATTAAATCAGCAGGAAGTTCCGGCACTTGATTGAGTTTGACATCTTCTTTCTGCCCGGATATGCGGATGGCAATTTCGACAGCCATCGTGATTTGGATGGACTGGTGGAGGTGGGAGTAACCTACCCCTAATACCTCGCGGCCTACCCCTAGGTGCTATTCAAAGGCGATTTGGATGGATGGATGGATGGATTATATTTCGCCCGGAGGCACTAAACCTAAAGGGCCATTGCCCGCTAATTACATCCGGTTCGCCCACTTTGCTATGGTCTCGTACAGGCCTCTGCGTTTCGCTCTGTGTA
>SMOB01000227.1:0-85814 GCA_007388105.1 Coniochaeta prunicola | reverse complement strand
GGTAACTTGATATCAAAGGTCTGCGATACAAGCTCCACACTCCTGTCCTGGAGAGTTGGTTCAGCAGAAGGACGGAGGGTGATGGCACATCCACGTCAGCTGCAGCAAAGCGCCGCGTTAGCTTTATACCATATTGATAATGAGGTCCGATGACCAGCTGATGGTCCAGTCACCGGTGTGAACCAGGATGAGAAAGATGAGATACAAGGTGGCAGAGGTCCGACCATCCTCACAGATAGCATTAGCCCTTGGCCAGACCCAGCAGGATGATTGTAGGTTGAAACCAGGGACGGCCACACTTCGTCGTCTTGGCGTCGGGAGGCCGAATCGACGCCTGACTATCTCCGCAATATCCCCGCATTACGCTAGCAAGCTTAGCAGCTTCCCCGCAAACTCAACGAAGCAGATGCCGAGAGACGCCCGTCGCTGGATTTCACTTCTCCCCCTCGATGTTTCATGCGGACAAGGACAAGGCTTCCCCGCCCGGGTGTCTACTTCAGGACCATCTTGTGTCGATGAGTGCACATCTCAAAGCATCTCTCCTTCTTGGTTGGGTTGCATTCGTGGGTAACCTGAAAGGGGGCGGGCCCAGCCCCGAGAGAGACGACAGTAAGGTAATCACTAGCGTGGCTGCAAGTGGCTCTCTGAGGTACCTCGGTAGGTACGTACCGTGTGCTGACCACGGTAAGATAACATCAATGGTACGTACCTGCCAGAAAAGCGATAGCATAATCGATGACGGAATATGAAGAAAAGATACGTACCGTCCAGGTCTCACCTCTGCCCGGATTTTCGCCGTCCTGGCTCGACGGAAGCTTCAAACGACAAGGAACAACTCGGGAACTCTAGCTCCCAATTCAGCCTCCGCTCTCGGCAACTGTTTGAGTCAATTGGCCTCTTTTTTTTCTCCCTCCTGCGTTATAAAGTCTGTTGCAAATCTGCGATCCCATCTTTGACGTCCAGATAGCCCGAGAGGAGAGACATTGGAGCGCATCTCGAGTCGAATCCGACGAAACCCAGCTGCCCATCAATTGATCCGAGCCACCGACGCTCGAGCCGGCGACAACCCCAACTCGAAAGTTCGCAGCGGCCTTGACGATACCGCCAACGGACTGCGACAACGGGATTCGCCTGACCTCGTTCGCTCGACTGACTCAATCAAGTCGCGATGAGCAGTACGCAGAGATACGGCACCATGCCGGGCTCAAGTCCGGAAGACGGATTGGGCAATGGGGAACGGGTGGCTCTGCTGGGGAAGCCGCCTTCGGAATTGTTCATGACCCGGCTACGACAGTATATGACAGTCGATGTGAAGCGAGACAAGGCCGATATTATCCTCGTGCTGTGTTATCTCGTTACTGGCCTGCTTGACAGCGCATCCATCTCTATCTGGGGCTCTTTCGTTTCTATGCAGACCGGTATGATCGTCCCGCATCTTCTCCAACACTTTGAGGCCCCCCCTCTGGGCACACCGAATCCTTTGGCCGGCAGACTGATTTGAGACATTTGACCAGGAAACACCGTCTATATCGGCCTTGGCCTAGCTGCTCCACGCGACTCGACGAGGTGGATCAAATCCAGCGTCTCGCTGGGTTGCTTCTGCCTCGGTTCCTTCATCTTCAGCCGCTTTCACCGATACTTCTCACCAAAGCGCCGATGGGTGCTCTGCGCTTCGTTCGTGGCCCAGATGCTGCTCACCATGATAGCAGCTGCAGTCGTGACGTTCGGGCCCTCCGTCGGAAGGGAGGAGATAAGCTGGAACGTCCTGCTTCCTATCGCCCTCGTCGCCTTTCAGAGCTGCGGCCAGGCCGTCACCAGCAGAGCCCTGAAGTACAACAGCCTCACAAGTGTCGTCTTGACCAGCATATACTGCGATCTCTTCTCCGACCCTGACCTGTTCGGTCTATACAACGCCGAACGAAACCGCAGGGTCGGTGCACCCATAATGCTCCTCATTGGAGCGATTATCGGCGGCACCTTTGCGCACAGCTCACTTGGCATCGCTGGGGCGCTCTGGACTGCAGCTGGGCTGAAGTTGCTGGCCATAATCACCTGGATTGTCTGGCCTTCAGCTACGGAAGATCCGTCATAGTTCGCCGACGTTCGGATAGCTGGCTCATGAAGAATCTAGACCTATGCACCCCACGTGGGGCGTTTGGTGTCTCGAGCGACGAGACTTGCCTCGGCGTTGGTCGATCTGGACAACAGTCACGGGACAGTGAGATAATGTCGCCACACTCATGTAATGGCAATGCTCGGCGGCAATACTTAGAAGAAGCGCAGTTGTTACAATGGGACGCTTGGCTGTTCTAACCTAACCCGGACCTACCATTGTTGCCGTAACCTGGTTGTCCTCTGCACGTTCTCGAACCAGGTTGCCGGTGTGTACCAACTGTCGCACGCTCACAAACCCCTCCCTGTCTTGCTTCTTGACCTACTGACCGATGCGGGGTAACCTGGGTCCTTTCCCCTTAGATATCGATCGCCCTTTCGGCCTCCAACCTTCTCTACGAGCTCCAGTCTCCTGCATCAAGTCCGCAGGGGCGAAATGAGGAGGTTCAAACTGCCTGACTGAAAGCCCGGACACTCTCCGGTGATATGCGTCGTTCGAATTAGCACGAGCGGAGTCGCCAGCTAGCACGTCTTCCCCGGATTTCCCTCTCCGTGTACCCACCTGGGTTACAACGTGTACGGTCTAGCGAGACTAATGTGTCTAATCCAAGACGTTTGGGGTGTTTGCCTTCTTGGCTGATAACATTCCTTCATACCGGATTCCAGCAACATCTCACGGCTCCGACCTTGCCGTGGACTGGCTTGTGTCTCAGGTTCGGAGGACAAGTATTGACCTTGATCCAGCTTACCCCGCAGGTCCTCTCGGAGCAACCCAAACGCAATTCTTCGGTGACGCCTGCGAGCCAGGTACTTGCAGTGGCACAAGGAGTTACTCCTGGGTCTGCGGGCGTACTCTTGATTGCTGGACTATCCCGATTTGGGAGCCGCCGGCTCACCACCACACATCCTCCTTCAGCATCCCGCTTCATTGATTCGCTGGTTGGCTTCACGCAGCCCCTGCAGCTTACACCTCGCACATCGATTACTCAGTGCGGTGCACTGCGCCTTCCCCTGTCCTTCGCCTTCCTTCCTTGCTGATGCGTCTTGTTGATCAGTATTGCCCTGCTCTGACCGGCGTCGTCGATTTGCGCCTGCCCTGTTCCGCCAACCCCGCACTGCTCACCACGCTTATCGACCGCCGTCTTCCAGTTAGTTCTGCGCCCACGTCTGCTCGAGCCAACCATGTCTTCGGACACCCAATGCAGAATGCACTTCGTTCTTGACACTCTCCCACTTCAGCAGGTCACTTGCAAGATGAAACCCCAAATATAGAGGGCAGATCCCGAACGCCGAGAAGAGCCCAAGTGCCGAATGTTTACGAGCTGAACAGGTAGTCCTCTGAGGAAGTGTTGTGTGGCAACGACGTCCTGTCGTTCTCACAAATTCATGCGGATAGGAAGGCCAGAACACCCCGAACTTTGGTGCTCTACGCGCACTCAACGATTCACAGGGGACTGGGTCGATAGATGGTTCTGGCTTGCCAGCTTAATTGCAAACGTTGATACCAGAGATGCTGGTTGTCTGGAAGCTGTTGTGAAGATGAAGCTCATTGAGGCTGTTGTGGTGGTTTGGTTCCATTGCATCGAATTAGCCGCTGTCAACTTGATTCCTTGTATGAAGTACCACATTGTGCGAACCTTCATTATGCCACATGAGAGAAGAAAGGCGGGGGGTGGAGAAACTTTCATGGGGTACACACCCAGTATACGTGCTCGCTGGGATGATACAGCGCCCATCTCAAGCCAAAGTTTGGCTTACTGATCCATATATCACTAGTCTCCAGTCCGCCATCCCAGGACCAGCTCATGTTGATGGTTCACTGGCTGTCTAGGCATACCCAGACTGAGTTTCATCATCATCTACACTATCTTGCGAATTCATCTATCTCACTTACATCCCCGATCTCGTATCATGAAGATTGTTACTGAAGTCAAGCACGACCTCAAGACCGACGTGAACTGGAACCGGGCGGCAGACCTGGGCGTCCGAGGCGCCCGGGCTCTGCCCGCGGCTTCGGTGAAGTATGTTCTTGACAAGGTCCCCATCGTGGGCTGGTTGCCTCGTTACCGCTATCAATGGCTCCTCAACGATGTTATCGCCGGCTTGACAGTGGGGCTCATGCTCATTCCCCAGGGTCTGTCGTACGCCAAGCTCGCTGCCATACCAGTACAGTATGGCTTGATGAGCAGTTGGCTTCCGGCAAGTTTATATGCATTCATGGGCACAACGAAAGGTAAGTGTGCCTCGTGGACTTCTACGTCTGGACCATGAGAATAACGAGCGGGATCTCATAGACCTGTCGACTGGACCAACTTCTCTTATCGGCCTCCTGACGTCCGAGATCGTCGAAGACCTCCAGGACGACTGGTCGCCGTCCGAGATTGCCTCAGCCGTGGCTCTGATGATGGGAGTGTACGGCATGATACTCGGCTTCCTGCGGTTAGGCTTCTTGTTAGAACTTATATCGCTGCCGATCCTATCGGGCTTCATCTCGGCAGTGGCAATTACGATCGCGCTCAACCAGATGCCCTCACTCCTTGGTGAAAGCAACGTTGGCGATGGAACGGCCACACAGATACATGACATATTCCAGCAGCTACCCAACGCAAACGGCTACGCCTGTGCCGTGGGGTTTACCAGCATCCTGATGCTCACTGTGCTCGACCAAGCTTACAAAAGATGGAGCAAGCACAAGATTGTTTGGTTCCTCTCCATCACCCGTGCCTTCCTCTGCCTGGTTCTCTTCACCGGTGTGGGCTACGCCGTTAACAAGCACCGTGCTCCGAGCGATTATCTCTTCGGAGTAGCACAAGTGAAAGCCAACGGCCAGGAGCCTCCCCGCCTGCCCAATCCTGAGTTGATCGGCCGTGTTGCTAGTCGCAGCATCGCTGTCTTCATCGGTGCTGCTGTTGAGCACACTGCTATCGCTCGCGCCTTTGCTGTGCATAACAACTATGTCACGGATCAGAGCCAGGAACTGTGCTACTTCGGCCTTGCAAACTTCGCTAATTCGTTCTTCCATTCTATGGGCGTCGGTGGAGCGATGTCGAGGACAGCTGTTAACTCCTCATGCAATGTTAAGTCGCCTCTTTCTGGATTCGTCACGACCGCAGTCGTGCTCGTCTCTATCTACAAGCTCGTGGGAACGCTTTACTGGATTCCAAAGGCCACCCTAGCAGCCATCATCATCTGTGCCGTGTGGCCTCTCATCTCTCCCCCTCAGACCTTCTATCGGTACTGGAAGTCGTCACTGGCAGACTTCATTTCCTCCATGATCGCATTCTGGGTGTGCCTCTTTGTGTCGACTGAAATCGGCATTGCGAGCTCAGTTGGATTCAACATCGCCTACCTGCTGCTGCGCCAGATTTTCACCCGGACGACAACGGCGAGCACAGAGCCTAGATCAGAGCTAGCCCTTGCTATTGAGGATTCACGCGGTATTCCCGCAACGGTTGAGGATGACACTCGCCTCTTCCGCTTCAACGACTCGTTTTTCTTTGCCAACGCCTATAGCTTGAGGACACAGATCCTAGACGTTGTGCAAACCCACCACGCTCCGATCTATAACAGCGTTCACGGCACCGAAGCCGAGCGTAATTGGTCGGTTGTGGGTGAGCAGCGCATTGCTCGCCTGCGCAAGGCAGCCAACATATCCGATTTCGCCTCTCTCCCTCCTCTCGGGCTCATTATTCTAGATTTCACCAAAGTCAACCACGTCGACGTGACCGCGGTCGCCCATCTGCGCAATCTGATGGACGAGCTGAAGAAGTACTCAGGCCCATCGCTGCAAGTCCGCTTTGTTGGCATGTCCGACTACGTGATGCAGCGTTTTGAGAGGACGGGATGGCGCGTGGACGCTGTCAGCAATCGCTCCTACGACGGTGAAGATATCGAGGCCACGTCGCTCTACAGGACCGTGGCTGAGGCAGTCGCGGCACCAAGACCGCGCGACGTGATTAACGGCGACGAGGAGATGAAGATGGACCTCAAGCAGCTGGACAGTAACTTCGAGACGGTCACCGCTTCCCACAAGGAGGAGGTTTAAAGGCAGCTGACTTTAGCACCACGCCCTCTTTTCATAATTCGCTTTCTTCTATCCTTTCCTCTTCAGATCTACACAATCAGTCATTTCTTACGCTGAAAGCCCGGGGCTGGATTGGCACAAGGAGGTGGTCACCATCCACATTGTCATTCTTTCCGCTATCTTGGACTCGCCAGATTCTGTGTTGATGGAATTGCCTGACGTCTATAGTCTCTGCTTGGTAGAAATGCCCAAGTCTCTTTTCTCGGTTAGTGTGTTTATGAGTTATTGTATATTTCGGGTTTCCTTTCAACGCGTTATGAACGGATGACTGTGGAACTGTTATGAGAGACGATACACAGCAGCAGATAGCTCATCAAAACGAGCAATGCACATACCTACCCATCAGTGGGGATATCTTCGCGAGTCAAGGCGAGTTTGCCACTCTGTGGAGAAGGTCGACTACAGCTACTGCTACTAGCGTACGCACTATTAAGTGTTAAGCGCTTGTCCAATTTCCACCACATCTCTTGGGCCCTAGTTCTCAGCTGAAAAGGATTTTGCCATATTCACGTGGCTCTCCATATGATCTTTCGCATCGGATGGTAGTGATTGTAAACTTTTCGTTGCTGAACAAACGTCTGCTGCTCGACCATAGCAGAAGATACGGCTTCGCGCCTGTCGCCATTCTTTAACATGTTTAATCGCTCGTTCTTTCTTTCGTTCATCCTCGGCGTGGCCTTATGCGTAACGGCGACCAGGAATCCCAAACGCGGCCTAGTCTTTGTCCAAAGTCCAGACCCGGCAGCCAATTCAATTTGGTTGCAAGATGGTTCTCCGCTCACTTGGTACTACAATTATATGTTTAATGTCTCCGACACCTTCACCTCCGCATCCCAACAGGATTTCGAGTTCGTTCCTATGTACTGGGTAAGTTTGCACGTGCACTGCTCCGTGACACACCTCCAAGCCTTGGGCAGCATCCTTTGAGAATAAGAGTCATTGGGAATGCTCACCTTCCTTGCAGGGCGCCGGCGACGTCAACGATACCTCATTTTTAGCCAACATCACCAGTCTTGTCAAGCACGGCCTCAATATCACTCACGTTTTAGGGTTCAACCAGCCAGACCTGTCATGGAGCGATGGTGGGTCAAACCTTGATCCCAAGGATGCTGCGCGACTTTGGATCAACAACTTCCTACCGCTTCAGGACATGGGAATCAAGATCGGTCTGCCGGTTGTCAAAGCGCAGAGAGATCCGGGCAACTGGACGATCCCCTTCCTAGACAATTGCACCGCCTTAATCCGCAATGAGACGGGAGATCAGACGAAGAATTGCTCCTTCGATTTCGTACCGATACATGCCTTTGGTAACATGTCGGTTCTGACAAGCCGTGTTGAGATGTTCGCAAAGTCGTAAGTTCGTCCCGTCGCTTGACTTCTGGAAAAGTATGCGGGAACCTAACACCATACTGCACAGCTTTCCTGACAAACCGATCTGGATCACCGAGTACGCAGATAACGATCAGGATCTTGCGACTACGCAGGACTTCTTCAACGCTTCGCTTAAGTATCTGGACGGCTCTGACATTGTCGAGCGTTACGCGTACTTTGGATCATTCCGGGCCGACGTTTCCAATGTCGGTCCTAATGCGGCCATGCTCGATCCGTACAATAGGTTAACGGACATCGGCTCATGGTATCTTGGTGGCAATGCTACGGGTAACTTGCCGACCTACAGTACGGGCGGTTCTGGCCAATCTGGAGGTAGTGGTAATGGAGGAAATGGCAGTAGCTCCTGTAGTGCAGCCCACCCTTGTGGTCAAGGGAACGGCGCATCATCAGGGCATTGGATGGTTGGAGCCTTCGTAAGGGGCTCTATTGCAGCGCTGTCGTTGCTCTTTGTATCACTCACCTTCTGATAACTCACCTCACCATAATTGTTATCTGTACTCATCTACAATCATGGTATAACCTGGCCGGCTCCTGTAGGTTCTTGCAAGTACAGTTGTCACGTACCCAGCCTCACTACTTTGTCCTCCGGAGGCGACACCTGCGTATCTCTTGAGTTAGTCTTTGCCTACAACTGATACATGACTACACATGCACAATATTTTTCCAAGGCAGACATACCTGTCGTCATGACTCAACCCCATACATGTTCGACAGTTTCGGCTAACTAACAGAGCGGCGCGGAACGGGATATCGGATGTTAGCATCAGTTTACAGCAAGCCACCTGGACGGTGCTGCAGATTAGGCATCTGTGGGTGTGTAGAAGTGGGTGCCTGATAACCCTGCATGGTTACAACTCGGATTTCCTGACCCATTTAGGTGATGGATTCGAAGCCGGGGTGGATGGGATAACAGACACGCGTTTCGCGGTTTAATGAGATCAGATCGCGAGCCTTCGCGACTTCGACGCGCATGCACGTGATAAAATGCAAAGCAAGTCGTCGTGCGCGGCAGGCTGTCCCTTCATTTGCATGAGTCATGTGTGAATGCACCGGTTGAGTTGGCCGCCTGTGAGTGGTTGGAAGGGACAGAGAGGGCTGCCGCAGCTGACTTTCAATTCGACTGTTGCGCATGCACTTGCATCTGTCTTGAGTGGTTGCATGATGGTGGTCTACACCATCAACAGCTTCAACGATAACTTAGTTCATTCCCCACAGTAGGTCCAAGCGGTAAGACTTTACTGGCTACATGGCAAGATAGTGTGGGTGGAAGTACTGAGCTATGCGTATGTGGCCATGATAGCAGTATGTCATTCTTCAGGTGTGGTGGGCAGATACTCCTCTGAATTAACGATTAATTCAGAGGGGGTACTCAACAACCGCGAACTGATCATTATAAAAAGGCTGTCCTTCAAGCGATGTTTCTTTGGCGGCTCGGAGACTTGTGCTTCAATGATCACTCCAACCTGCCCTATACACTCAAACTTCGGAGATGACCAGTTTCAAGCGTCAGCACACGCGCCGTTCATACAGGCGCCGTCCAATCGCTACGGCTATCCATGCTCAGGCAGTGCCCACCGGTAGCTCCGAGTCAGAACCATCCGAACCAATCCTCGATACTATCTACGTTCGGACAGATCCTCCAGTTCCGCTAGACCAGGCACAGGATGGCATGCTTGTTGACGCCCGTGTTGACCGGCCTCGTCTCATCAAAGTCCGAGTCAATAAGGCACACCAGATCATATCCTCTGCAGATGACGCCACGGATCGGGTACACACTGGTCTTGGAGGCCCTGTTCTCTTCGATGGCACCCTCCCTGGTAATACTTCATGGATATACATGCCGATGCCACGGGACCTTCTCTATTTCGACGAGTCTCCTGATCTGACGAATTCGGGGCCCGCCTCGATGTTGGTCTCCAAAGAACAACCGCCCATAACTAGGATAGCGATAAACATCGAGATTCCTCTGCGGGAAGTCGAGCACCTGAAGTCCGCGGTTGAAAACTACGAACTCTCGAGTCTGACGCTGGTCATCAGGTCTGATAGATATGCTTCCTGGAAAGCCGATGAGGACGAATGGGGATTTAAGCCTATAACAGCTCTAGAAGTCTTGGTAAATCATCCTGAAAGCTACAACCGTGGATACAATATTATTGAGATCTTTGGTCGTGGCAGTGTCGACCCCTTCGAGGAAAGATTCGTGCTAGCAGCAGGAGTGTGAACAGACTGAAACCATGAGTATGACAATAAGCCCGCAGGTCGGCGGGTTGTAGGAAGTGCTGCTATTGCTGGGACAGTGATTATTTGAGGCCTAGCTTGAGGCCGAAGGGTATAGGATGCTTTGTCTTTAGTATCGAGTGAGGTGCTACAAAAGATCCATCTTCTTAAGGACGTATAGATTGAATGCAAGGAATAGTCTCTATGTGACTGTGCCGAGCTGGTGGTTGACGAGCTGCCACCTGTCATACCTGCATTTACCTGTTAGAAATAGTACAATGTAGAGTACATGTAAGAGTACATAAGGAAGGAGACTTGCCCGAAGAAGAAGTTAGCGATGTAGTTCGTCAGATACTGGAAGAAACTAGAGAACGCCTTTCCCACATGGAAATCGGCCTGGTGTGAGCCGGTCGTGTTGTTGTGATTGTGAATAGGTTCCGGCAGAGAAGAGGTCAATGCAGAATTTGTCCCGGTGGGAACGGCTGCCGTGATGCTGGACCTTGACAAAGTCGTCATCGCCGTGGCAGTCGCCATGTCGCTCGTTTGGGTCACTGTCGTTTCAACAATGACTTTATCGCACTGACCAGATGCACGAAACGGTGCACAGCTTCCCGGAAGCTCGGCAGCGTCGTTGAAATCATCCACAATACTGCTGTCGCTACCTGGCTCACCGCTAATGATATCAATCTTTGACGCAAAGCTTATTCCGCCTGGAATCGTCCAATTCGCACTGTACAGGGTGTATAACCCAACGCAAGATCCCCTTCGCATCGACATGGTCATATTATGCAGCCCGGGCACGGGAAGACCTGGACGCGGAGCTTTATAACTGATGAGCAGCGTGGTCTGGAGGTCGTTTCGGTCGTTCCGGACCGCAGCCGTCGCACTGAACACACCGGTGTGCTGCAGAAGGCAGCTCTGCGGGCGCATGAGCATCACCGCGTCCTGGAGGGGGAAGCCCTTGCCATTGTTGTCAAAGTGGAGACTGCTACCATTCTTAAGGTTGAGCGTAATAGTAAAGGAGGAGATTCCTGTTTTGGCCGAGACAGACGCTTCGATAGGGAAGAACTACAACTCGTTAGTTTCAGCAGTTCACGGATAAGAGTAAGAGACATGCTTACACTGAATGTATCGTCGAGCCCTTTACCGCCGCCCAGTAGTGTACTGGTAATGGTGCAGCTCTCCCCGCACTTATCTTCGCCGTGCCGGTCCTTGTAGATGAGCAGAAGATTCTGAATCTCGGAGCGCGGCAAATGAGTCGTACGGACGCGGATGTTGCCCGTTAGCAGGATATTGCTGGCTCCTTGCCCGAGGGTTAGTTGCATGTCCACCGGTTTTACTGTGTAGGGCGTGATGGGTTCTGACAGCACAACGCCAGCAGGAACCACTTCGATCATTTTCTGCAAGACCTTCTGGCACGTAGCTTGAAACTTGAGAGGGTCTGCCAGAGCTGTGACTGTAGTATTTCCGTCCGAGTCGAAGATGCGACGATCTGAGTCTTTGCCAAGCGCGACAGCAGGGCCTACAGCAAGAGGATTCGACGTGTTTCCTTCGAGGTACTCAGTTATGATCTTGTTGTCGAAGCGTGCAACGGTGGAGTCGGTGCCCACTTCGGTTCCTGACACGAGTTCCGGAAACTCGTTGTTATGGACTCCCCCAAGAGTATGGCCGCAGGCAGTGACTTGGATCATCTCCTCCGGAGTAAAGCCCATGCGCGCAAACTGCTGCCGAAAAAGAGCGATGTCGTGCTCCGGCTGGGGCACTCCTGTTTGACCAGGACCGACTGCGTCAACCCTTCCACCCCGCACCGGAATGATTGGGCCACCGCAGGAGCGCACCGAGACGTACACTCCAAGCGCAATTAGATCGGATATGCTCGCCCTAGACGAGTAGTAGTTCGCTAAGAACCTCAGAGTGGTATTGAAACCAGGACCAAGGTTCTCACCGTTGTCGAGCATGTACTGGATCGACCCGTCGAGGCCACCAATGCCGGCCGCAGCGTCAGCAGTGGCCATATCATGAAAGCCTAGGCGAAGCCACTCGGCAGCATTTTGTCTCCCCGGACCCGACGCCTCATTTGTGCAGGGATCGACGGTACTGACAGAGAGTTAGCAACCTGACCCGATTTATAAAACAGATCTACCTACTCAGAAAACCTGCGGCCCCGGAAGGCCTTGAGCTGATACATAATCTCCTCCAACTCGTCAATAGACGACGGCCAGGTCGGATCGGCTTTTGCAATGGCCGGAAGCACGACGAGAAGGACCATGAGCGTAACCAGTAAGGCCCATGGCCTGACCACTTGGATAGGCCCGCGGGCCATGTTTCTGTCCAGGGCTCAGGCTAGCCAAATTCCCAAAAAGTGAGGAAGAAAGATGAGAAGTCAAAATAGCAACAAAACGATAGGCTGAATCCGCCGCGTCATACGAAAGCAAGATTCGAAACGAGTGTCTTCCTGGCGCCAGATCGGCGAGCCAGCATCTTCCCCTTTTCCTTTGACGGCTGGGCAAAGTTGGAAAACGGATGATGTTCAGCTGAAGTGCTTATCGCATGGAAGATACCTATCGTGAGTAAGGAAAAGCCACTAGCGTCGAAGCCAAGCTGACCAAAGGAGTGGCAAGTCACGTGTTATTGCTTCTTAGCGTCAGCTGTCTCGACCTATCAGAGTAGACTACAATTTCCCCTGCCGTTAAAGCTGCACTGACGATTATCGATACCCAGCAAAGCAACTGTTAAGAAGACACAATTTATTTTGAGTCTTTATATACAAATAGTGGCTGGACAAGTGCTGGTAGGGGTTGTCCGATCAAGACATTAGCATAATACGCCTTGAACAAGGGGATAATGAGCTCAGCGACAGCAAGGAGACCTCCAAGCACATCCCGCCACCTAACGCATTCCAACCGGAGGAACTGACGTCCTAGAAGACCTCAAACTACCTCTCTATCGTCCATCAAAATAGCACCTGACGAGGCCTTGGCAAGCAATGTGAGATGCAGCCGACAAACTGAAGTATCAGAAGATCCCGAGTTCCCTCACAGCACGATGTTGCGCCCGAAGCATCTCCCGACCACCAGACTTGCTGAACTGAGTGGTTGTTGACGAGTATGTATAACGGCAGGTTCAAAAATAGGTAGAAAGCTCCCAATAGGTCCGAACCTAAGACAAACCCCATATCGAGCGTGTCATTGCAGCACTTCCTTTCCATGCGGCTGTAGTGCTCTTCCTATTGCTTCAACTATTTCATCATCAATATTCTTGGGATTGACCAACGTCCTTCAAAACAACATCATTTCCGTAGGCATTGTAAGTTAAGCCTAATAACTCTCCAGACAGGGTTGACTGCTAATGCATGTGACAGGATAAGAAGCTCTCATTTTTGATACCTGCTTGTGCTGCGTTCAGTATACCGGCCTTTCTAAGTATACTTAGAAAATACAACCAGTAGTTCACGAGCTCTCTTGCTGTGCTTGTCTTGTCATAACCCTTAACTAACTATAGTGCGAGAAGTCATTTAGTGGACAGGATTGTAGCAAAAGCGCTACCAGAGAACATGCCACTGTGCGTAGTATATGATACTACCGGGCATGAATTACAAGATAACAGTCCTTCTTGGTCTCTCCTCTTTGAGGAAGGAGTCTCTGGGTTGCGCGTACCCCCTCTGATGAGGAATTATCCAGAAAGGATGTTGAAGACCATGGCTGGCGGCTGCGGCAGAGTTAAGGCAGTTCTTAAGAGCAAGTTCAATTGCCTCTCCGCACGGCGTCTGTTTGTAAATTGACTAAGTCTAGTACATCCGCTTGAGGTTCGTAGTCGTAAGCCGGCGTCCAAGATGAAGAGGGGCATTATCACTGCACAATACGACTGGCATTAACAACTAGCGGGAGTGGAGTTTGGCTAAACAGATAGTGCCCGAATCCTCCCGCTCTTTATCTGAAAACATAGGCACACGGTGCCTATCGGTCATAAACGCGCGTGGAGATCAGAATCGCGTGATTATGCCCGCTTCGCCGCGCTCTGAGAGCTCAATGCAACCTCCGGGAAGGACAAAAATGTACCGCCGAGTTGGTGCTCGGCGGCCAGGTCTAAGTGGCGTCGCACAGAAAGTGTCGGGCGTCGGTAAATGCGGCCAATATCGGTAGTTGCTGCTGACCCGATGGTCTCAATTATAAGAGAGGCATTCACTCCTGTTCTCACGGGAAGAGAGACAGTATTGCTGACTATCGACAACTTCTCGCGACCCTCGCCTTTGAACAGCTGTACAAAAATTTACATATCGGACACTCCGCCTGAGCCCAACATGTCGTCGATTAAGCTGCATCCTATTCTCGACCAAGGGATCCAGAAGGGAGATCCTGCCTTCTCTGGTGGCAAACTGCGCTGCCACTGCAAAGAGAACCCAATCGAAGTCTCACTGGGAGGCAATGTAGCCCACAATCATGCCTGTGGGTGCTCCAAATGTTGGAAGCCAGATGGCGCACTCTTCTCCATCGTCGGCGTCATTCCAGACGCTCAAGTCCAGGTCACCACCGGAGCCGATAGGCTTCACGTCGTTGACGAGGACGCCACAATCCGGCGTCATGCCTGCAAAGACTGTGGTGTTCACCTATACGGTCAGATTGAGAAGGACCACCCCTTCAAGGGGCTCTCCTTCGTTCATGTGGAGCTTGCTGATCAAGAGGGTTGGCAAGAACCGCAGTTTGCTGCTTTTGTCTCGTCCATCATTGAGCAGGGTTACCGCCCGGATGGCTTGGATAAAGTTCGCGGCAGATTCAAGGATCTTGGACTTGAAACCTACGACTGTCTATCACCAGCCCTCATGGACGCCATAGCCACATGGACGGCAAAGAAGGCCGGGCTCCTCCCGTCGGATATCTGAGGGAGCAGACAAAGATTGCAACTCGCAGGACCAAAATCCATGAAGCTGGGTAGGCATAATGGTCTGTCGCGGCAATGTCTAGCCGTGCAGCACGTGTTGAAGGGTTTGATGGTAGGAAGATCGTCTTTGTTGATTTCATACAGAAAGTTCGAAGGAATAAGGCACAATTGATCAGTTCTGACCCCTTCACAATCTCGGCTGCAGGCCACAAAAGGAGAGCTGCCGGAAATGAGCGTGGTTCTGCAAAATGGTTAGTCTCGTGATGTAAGCCTGACTGCCATAAGTGAATGAATGCCCTGACATCATGGTACATACACGTCAACATATTCCGTGAGGTCTAGACTGCCAGGATTGTAAGAAGGCATGCAATTTGGTAAATTTGGGGTCTGGTGCGACCGTTCAGCTGGTCAGGCCCTAGCATAACATGGTGATTGGCTCAGTTAATGAGAGGATCTGCAGCTAATGCTGTGGCTTGCAGCGATCGGTCGGCAGCCACAATTTTCGAGCAGGCTCGGCTCCCTGGTCCCAGGGCACTAAGACCCGGCCTGGTGTGACTGGCGCTGCAAGAGCCTGCCCCAACTCCCTGAAGAGCTGAAAATTAGCGTCCCTGCACAGTTGTCGCCGCAAGCATTAGGTTAAAGTCTTGTGTGGCTTGCTTGGGGATTGTTCGAGAAGGGGCTACACTTGAAACATTTCTGCTTCCTGTCACTGCTTGCGGGGCTCGCATGCGTGATCTCGGTGGCGGTCTGTGGCGTGGGCGAGTCCTGTACTTGGGTTTTCCTCACGTTGATGGATGATTTACCGACTCCTGGCCATCGCCAGGGTCGCCCGATTACATAAAGGCGCGAAACTGTTTGGCTGATGGGGCAGTGGTGACTCTAACGTTCGGCTGTTTCTTTGTTGAAGATCCCAATCACTCGTATCCTAAGCAGGCGCCTTTTTGTATCCGCTCGAACTCAACAGAACGACTTAGGGTCAAGTCTAGGCAAGCTCATACCAGCAGCTTACTCAAGCAACACTAGCCATTGTTATGTTCGACAACCGTGTCGACCAGGACCATCGCTAGAATGAAGGGCCACGAGTTTCGATGCCAGACGGTATGCTTGCAATGCAAAATGGGCGATATCAAGGTGCCAAAGAACCCCCTAACTCCCATGCACAAGAGTCAGGAAGACACTAAAAGCAGTCGACCGGTAGTGCCATAGGGAGGATCCATGCCTACCGTGCCTATATTCTACTCTCGAGGAATGTTATCGCAGAACTCGTCCCATCTGTCACTGCGTGCAAACTAGACTCGTTGATCTTGTCGACTTGCATGCTGGTAAGAAACCTTGGGTCGTCACTGAACACGGGGATATGCGGCGATGGTTTGCTGATACTTTGCTGTCATCAGATATTGGTTCGCCGTTGTCGCCCACGCAAATCATACCCTTCAATGGCATTGTTCCGCCGCCAGCCGGGAACATCGCACGCATGTCCTCCATCAGAGACCTCCTCGACCAGAGGGGAGTCTTACAGGCGACGGAGCCAGACTTCCCGTGGTCGGGGGACAGGGTTGAATCGATTGTGTATCTCAACTTGCTAGCGATGCAAGTAAATCAGGCTGTGGATCGAGGTATGGCCACTATGAGCTTTCTCCAAGCCCAGACGATGGCTTCCCGCCGTCAGGATGACTCCCGTCGTACAAGGCAGACCAGGAGAGAAGGACTCATACGAAGCCGCGGGAATACTATCAGACCCATTCGACGAGTGGAGAGAACACCGACCCTACAACATGTAGCCATACATGACCTCGAGCGCTACCACCCGCTGTTGCCACTCGTGCTCGGCGCTGCCATGGAAATCGCAAGTTCGACTTCTTCGAGGAGGCCACCCCGACACAGGAACGGGACGGCAGGAGAGCCACAGTTTCAAGTCAGTCCGGCGACTTACTTGGGTACGAATGAGCCTTGGCGCCAGACGAGTATCCGTCCTCAGATCGACTTCGGACCTAAAAGGATGAATGCTGAGACAGCTGTTCGAAGGCGGATCGTCCCTGGTGCCACCGAAAGATGGAACCACGCCCGGTTCACCAGGATTGGTGGAAACGAAGCTGTCTCAGATGCCCACACAGCAATGGAAACTCAGGGAACAACCATCCATGAGCAGCCTATAGGTGTACCATTCACCGGCTTTCCAGGTTCAGACATTGCACAGCCGGATTGGTCGGGAGTGGCTTGGGAAAATCCGGAATCATATCTGTCCATGACAGATGAAATACCAGAAGGTCCTGGAGAAAGTTTGGCCCATCATCTGGATATCAGTAAACGCGGTGGTTTCCCCCAAGGCGCGTATGACTAGTACGGAATCTCTCAATTTGGGCGAATGTGCTGACAACGTGTACAGAGCCCACGCAACTTCGACCACGGAGGCGACGATCAGTGTGGATCGTGAGTCCACTCGATGGGCCAGACGGCTTGGTTAACGTCACTTCGAAATATCGAATAAGGGACGGAGAGAGTATAAGGCTCTGCATTTAACCCGTCAACGAGGAGGTACGAGACCAAATGAGGTGTGTTATTGAGGAACAGACAAGGTGGTCATGGCGTCGAGCAGGATCAACCAAACCGGTCATGAGGAGCCCTTCGAGTTCGAAGCATCGTCGTAATATGCGGGCGAAGCTTTGGGAAATCGTCCGTGATTGTGTCTGCTTCCATGCGCCAGCGTATACAGATTGGAATAAGAATCCATGGTCAGCAATGAGACGAGGTTTCAATCATCTCTAGATACCTTGGAGAGTTGGATGTTTCGGGAGCAGAGCTGTCGTCATTTGTTGTCTTCGACAAAGCTCTGGGAGCTATGGCCACCTTTGACCCCGCTTTCACTTGGCATGGCGGGGTATTCACGTGCCAAAAGGTCTTGTCCCAGGGCATCCAGCAACTTTTCCCAACCTGAGTTCCTAACGTACAAGAAGGTTATGATCAAGCCCGTTGTTACCTAGAAATGAAAGAGTAAAAATATCAAGTCCTCTTCAGCCGATATCGCCAAGATGCCAGACTTGATCAACACTCCTTCCTAGATGGCTCACGTCCTCCTGTGCCAATTGCTGCCAATGGGGCCAAAAACTGCAGGCAGGTGGAGCACGCCATCCTTCAAGCAGAAGTTGCAAAGTTGGAAGTCGCGTGCCCTGATAACTTGTGGTCGCTTCCAGGAATCCTTCGCACCTCTTCTGTACGTCCGATCCGAGAACCGATGACCGACCGCCGGCCCTGCCTCATGCCGAGACTGGCCGTATCGGAGATCCAACGGTAGTGCCGGTCTCGTCGCCTTGGTCCGCTTTCTTTCCAGTTGTCTTCAATAACCATTCTGTGCCATTCAACCCTCTTCAAGTCACGAGTCAATCTTCTTGGACGGGCGAATCCCGTTCGCTTGACGAAATCATCATGGTGCCGTCCACCCTGGTCAAGCACCTTTATCGTGAATCAGGCCTGCACTCTCTTTATGTTACTGGTTCAGATGCTTGGCTCCTCATTCTTTCGCGCTGCTGCCGCATGTTTGCATACGGGTCCAGCTCGCTGGTCCTCGCTCTCTTCTTCGCCGAGCTCAAAGTCTCAGACGAGCGCATAGGCCTGTTCATGACACTCACCCTCGCCGGCGATGTCATCTTATCGCTGTTGCTAACTCTCGTGGCCGACAAGGTCGGTCGCCGCCGCACTCTGTTTGCCGGGTCGGTACTCATGATCCTCTCTGGAGCTACGTTTGCCTTTCTCGAAAACTACTGGGTACTCCTGGTCGCTGCCGTCGTTGGCGTTATCAGCGCAACTGGCGGAGACTTTGGCCCCTTTAGGGCGATCGAAGAGTCCACCATGTCCGAGCTGACGACCCCGAACACCCGCGCCGACGTGCTAGTGTGGTATGTCACAATGTCAAGCCTGGGTTCATCGCTAGGCACCGTATGTACCGGACGTGCCATTGAGTGGCTTCACAGGACCCGATCCTGGTCTCTTCTGGACGCGTACCACGCGACCTTCTGGCTTTATGTTGTTATGGGCTCTGTTAACCTATTGGCGAGCATCCTGATGTCCCCCAAGTGCGAGTTGAAGCAGGTCGCTGCAGCTCCTGTGGGACAAACTGTGGAGGCAGAACCATTCCTCGACCAGTCTGGCTCTGACGACGATGACAACGAGGACTTGCAGAGCCAAAAGACACCACCCAGTGCCCGTCCGAAGTGGGTTGCACCAATTTCATCACAGACCCGTAATATCATGCTGGCTCTATGGTTCCTCCTCATGGTGGACTCCTTGGCGGACGGCATGGTGAGCATGTCTCTCACGACCTACTACATGGACCAGAAGTTCCACCTGCCCAAGTCATCTCTTGGCGACATTCTCTCCACCGGCTACCTCCTCGCTTCATGCTCGACAATCTTTGCCGGACCGCTCTCGCGACACATCGGGCTTGTGAATACAATGGTGTTTACTCACATCCCCTCTTCAACGGCTGTGCTTCTCTTCCCATTCCCTCGGAGTGTCGCCTTAACATTCGGTCTGCTACTCCTCCGTCTCGGGCTCAACAACATGGACCAGGCTCCTCGAGCGGCCCTCATCGCCGCCGTGGTCAAGCCCGAGGAGAGAACGGCCGTGATGGGGATAACCGGGACACTGCGCACGTTGGCTTCCACGGTCGGACCTACGATTACAGGCGTTTTGTCCGGTAGCGACCGCTTCTGGATCGCATTTATTGTTGCTGGGTCTCTGAGATTGGCGTACGATTTAGGCCTCTTCGCCATGTTTATCAACATCCGCTTGTACAAGCATGAGCAGGTTGCGGATGAATCGTCTCAAAGCATTAATCTGCGGCGGACTTCGCAGCCTAGCGAAGCGGAGAGTTGAACATTTTGCACACCGGCCGACAATGCCTATGGGAGCAATTCGATCGAGCAAAGTGCTCGAGCAGGTATTTGGCACATATCAACGGAGACGCGTGTTGAGGCCTTGTGTCCCAATTCTTGCATTCGCCTTCCACATCAGCCTTGGTTGAGTGACACGGGTTCGAGCAGTTCAAACCACGATTCTCGCTTTGATGTGCCTCGATCAGGCGGGCAGTATCGGAAAAGATTCGACTTTCTGGGGCATTCGTACGATATTGACGGGAACGGACTGAGTCCGGCGCTTCCAAATCCCTACAACCGAAGACCTATTGGGGTCGGGGCTAGACAAGATAATGATATATGATCTATTGTGGCATCACACTACAAATTCCACTTGCTTACAGAGTTCAGAGGATCATATTCATTGCGTGGTATGTATAGGCGTTGCAGGACCATTGTGTCGGGGCGGCTCTTCCCCCTCGGCATACAGCCTCAAAATTTCTTTATTCAGCATCACCAATACCCGGCTGGATCTTCTTGACACAACGCTCTTCCAAGACCCTGCTGCGGACTATCACTGCCCTCCACTGCGAAGCCTGATCGAGCTCTTACTCGGCCAGGAAGCTGGACAGGTAGTCCGCCTTGCCAATTGGCACCCCCTTAGCCCGGAGGATTGCATAGGCAGTTTGGAGGTGGAAGAAGAAATTCGGTATTCCCTGCTTCAGCGCGGAATCTTTCGCCGAGAGTTTCAGGGTCCGTTTCGCAAATGGCCTGGTGCCCGCCGAGGCGATCATGTTAGTCAACAAGAACAGAGGACGATGATGAGCCGGGGTGTCTCGATCACTGAGCAGGATTGCAACCACAACTGTACAAGATCAAGAGCAGGCAGCATCACTTACAGCTCAACCTGTTCGCCGGCCCGCGCATCGATCTGCTTCACGTCCGCCTTTTCCAGCAACGACAGGGCGAGGCCGACGCGCTTGTGCAGGTCGGCGATGGTCCGCTCGTCATCATTCCACGCTTCTATCTCCTGCCCGGTAAGCCTCGAGAGGGTCTTGCGCACAGTCGTGGTGGCGTTTTGGACCTGGAAAGTGAAGGGGTTCATGTCGTCGACAAGTCGGGCGCCGGCATACTCGACGTTGGGGTCCAGGCCCTTTTCCTTGGCATGCTGCTCTGCTCGGTCGATGATGTGGTCGAGGGTCTTGAGGCCTTTGGTGAAGGTCGAGATGACAATCTCTGAGAGGGCTATGTTCGCCATGGTCACGATGATCTTCCGAGAGCTTGGGATTTTGGTTACTGAAGGGCAGGTATCTTGCAGATCGTCTGTATTGGTCTTGTGAGAGAGCGCAACACGCGAATACTTATGTCTAATAAGACCTGTACCCCACACCGGAGCTGTGCCTGGTACCTGACAGATTGCGTGATAGTGGCATATATTTCGAGATCCCGTCTAGAGCTGACGATTGTGACGAGCCTAAGACCGGAAGTCGGTGCTTTGAGCATAAGTCAATGGGAGCAGGCGGCTGAGTAACGGAGGGCAGGCACAGTCGTCAGTCTTTGTTCCAATCGGGTTGTTAAATGGTAGTTATTATGCCAGGATGGCGCCATACCGACATCGGTCGCTCGCCTTGTGCATGTCAGGTTCCGTCGACCAGGCGATTAGATATATAGACACTGGCATACTCTGTTAAGACAACAGAAGTGCTCTGTTTACATCGTTGCTACCTGCTCCACGACATCATCCATCGTTTCTGGCGTGAATAATGCTTTTGTCGACAGGGAGCGCTTAAATCGTCTTGCCAATTTTCCAAGACTTTGCTCGGAACCCAGCCGCCACAACGTGTCCCTCTAAAATTCGATCAAAGTAGTCACTGCGGTAGTCCCCAATGTGTCTTCTTCACGCCTTGGACGTTCTACATTCTGTCGGAAAGAGATGCGTCAGCTCTAGCGAGTCATGAAAAAGCGGCTGCATTAACCGCTGGCAGTTCCACCAGCTCCCGAACTCCCGACGGAACTTTAATCTTGCTTACGTCAAAATCAGTACGTATCTTAAGTAGCGGGGTAGCTAGCCTGCTAGAGGTACCAATTCGACATGGAACACAGAAGATTGGGTGCTGACAACCAGACATCGAGATCAACCCTGTCGCGGGCCGTATCATGCAATTCCTCCACCTCTCCTTCCTCGAGCTTGTTGTTCCTCACCCGTTTCGCGGGGCTTTTCTGGCTGGTTGAATTGAAACCAGCGTCAGGTATTACCAATCATACGGATGTAGAGCCAACGTATCATTCGCGGTAGGTAGTACATGGTGGGCTGTGATTGCCATGAGGGTGCCCACGGCGAGCCCCACGTTTGCTGCCAAGATGCTAGCCGATAACCGTAAAACCCCGCGACAAACTTGCACTAAGAGAGGGACATGATGCCATCGACACTATTTTCGGCGATAAGTCTGTGACATCTCCCGCAATCGCCGTCTGTTTCTGAAGACGTAAACGATCTTGACGGCAACGTCGTCATGGATACCTCACTTCCCGTCCCCGCTTTGTCCCTCTTTGGCCGCGCTGCTCAAGCTGCCTGGATTATCTGTCCTGTGGCTCGTTGATTTTCCGTGAGTTTTATTTATTTTATTCTTCAACCCCTCTTTCGACATCTTTCTTCTTCGTTCAAGCAAGCAACCACGCGGCATTAACAGTCTCAATTCACCTCCCCTTTGCAAGCCAGTCACCATCCAATTCACAGTTTCCAGCACACGCACGCATATTACACAATGGCGGCCGTTGAGTCCAAGTTCGACCCCAAGGATATGGTGAGCAATTGCCGACCGTCCCCAATTGGGAGCAGCGCCGGCATCCATCTGACTCTAATGCCTCGTGACAGATCTTCCGCCACCTGGGCCCAACCGGTCTCAAGGTTTCGGTGCTCTCCCTCGGCGGTTGGTTGACCTACGGCGGGTCGCAAAAGGGCAACATCGTGAAGGAGTGCCTCGAGACCGCGTGGAACCACGGCATCAACTTCTTCGACACGGCTGAGGTCTACGCCAATGGCCAGTCCGAGATCGAGATGGGTCAGGCGCTCAAGGAGCTGGCCTGGCCGCGCGACGAGTACGTGCTGAGCACCAAGGTCTTCTTCGGCACCGGCCGCAAGGAGCCCAACACGCGCGGTCTCAGCCGGAAGCACGTCGTCGAGGGCCTCAAGTCCAGTCTGCAACGGCTCCAGCAGCCATATGTCGACATCGTCCTGGCTCACCGCCCCGACGTCGGCACGCCCATGCGCGAGATTGTCGAGGGATTCACCCAGGTCATCCGCAACCTGAACCTGGCCTACTACTGGGGCACTAGCGAGTGGTCGGCCGCCCAGATTGTTGAGGCAACCTTGATCGCTGACAAGTACAACCTGATTGCCCCAGTTGTTGAGCAGCCGCAGTACAATGGTGAGTCTGTCCCCTCAGTAATGTCTGTTCGACCTGGAAGAACAGGAGACTGACTTACGGGTGTCTCGCACCCCGTCTCCAGCTTTCCACCGCCAACGATTCGAAGTCGAGTACGCCCCCATCTTTGAGCAATTCAAGTACGGCACCACCATCTGGTCGCCGCTCGCCTCTGGCCTGCTCACTGGCAAGTACAACGACGGCATCCCAGAGGACTCGCGTTTTGCCACAAACAAGGACTTCTTCGAGAACACCGTCAAGTCGCTCCAACAAGAGGAGGGCAAGCAGAAGATCGCCAAGGTGCGCAAGCTGACAGACGTCGCCACGCGCCTGGGCGGCAGCGTCGCGTCGCTCAGCATCGCCTGGTGCATCAAGAACGAGAACGTCAGCACCGTCATCCTCGGCGCCTCCAAGCCCGCCCAGATCGCCGAGAACTGCAAGGCGCTGCAGCTCGTGCCCAAGCTGACGCCCGAGGTCATGGATGAGATCGAGAAGATCCTCGACAACAAGCCGGCACCCACACCCGACTTCGGCCGCAAGAGGTGAAAGGATCATGTCACGCTCTGGCATGTGTGAAAGCGAGGGAAATAAAATGGTTGGAAGGCCCATGTTGGGTTGTGGAGACAAATAGGAAGGATCGAGTTGGAATTGGAGCTGAAGCTTACCTATTCCGCTGCCGGCCAAAACCCTGTGGCGATCTCTGTATCAGCAAAGATGTAGTCTTCTAGAAGGAGAGTATAGCTCTATGAGATCCAATTCCTCCCGAGTTCATGCTTGTTGTGCCTAGTGCCCACGTCGGGTACCCAGCAGCCTCGCCAAACTTCCACGGGCGGAATCAAGCTCTGCCTGCAAGTTCAGGTTCCAAATGTAGGCCTGTCTCTTGTTTATCTCGTCCAAAATTCCATTGTAATCCCTCAGGACCTCGGCGTCGCGCCACTCGTAGAGGTCAGCGGCACGTCTGCTGCTCTGGACAAGCCACTGCGTCCTGGCCCTCCGGCTCTCGTCATAGGCGGAAAAGACAGCTTCAAGGCCTTCCGGACCACGCAGGGACTCGTCAGCCAGCAAGGTCGCAAGCACCGCCACGTCTTCGATGGATACTCCGGCCCCGGCGCCGTGATGGGGAGTGCTGGCGTGGGCTGCGTCGCCCGCGAGGCAGATCCTGCCCTTGAAGTAAGATGCAAGGGGATGTGCTGCGAGGTCGAAGAGCCCCCACTGAAGTAACCCTCCTGTCGTGTCAGCAATTCTCCAGCAGCGCAATCCTAGTCTTGGATTTCAGGGGTGCCTCTTACGCGGTCGGGCTTCTCGTCGATCATGGATATCAATCTGGAAACGTTCGGTCCAAACTCCCGGAAGTCGTAGAGTATCTCCTCTCGCGTCGCCGGGAGCGTCAGTCGCGTTTCGTCAGGCCAAGGCTTATCGTCGGAAACGAAGGCGACCAGATTCAATAGAGTCCCATGGCTCACGGGGAAGGTTAGGGCATGGCAATTGGGACCCATCTTATGCGGTACACCGTCTAAGTCAGAAACTTGTGCCCGTCTATCGAACGCAAGCAAGAGGTGAATGGCACGGTGAACTAACCCACAGTGACGTGTTAGCTGCCTTCTCCTCGCCCAAGGCCTCGATGGCCTCAGCCATGGGTATGAGGCAGCGGTAGGCGTACTTTCCGCTGTAGCCGCACTTTGCTTGCATCGCCTTGTCGTCGCCCAGCATGATCTCCCGCGTGCGAGACTTGATCCCATCACAGCCGACGACTGCATCCGCGCGGACAACGGTGCCATCACAGAACGTGATGCGCAGCCCCTCGGCGTCTTCGTCGATCCGGTCGAGTCGTTTGTCGAACCTGGTTATGTCCTTGTTGTCCGGGAGGAGCTTGACGAGCTCTTCCAAAAACCGAGCCCGATGGCAAGAACCACCGCCGGTCTGCGGCTGCGAGATTGTGAAAGCGGGCTTCAAGTCCTTTGCAGGCACGTCTGCGGTGCCGTCGAAGACGTCGAACCACACGTGCCGCTTCGAGTCCCACTTGTTGACGGTGCATACCTTCTCGAAGGCGCGATAGATGTCTTCGTCACACAGGCGCAGGGCTTGTACTGCGCCTGGGTGGAAGCCGAGCCCGGCACCTATCTCCTTAAATGACGCCGCTTGTTCGTATACTATGCAGTCGATGTTGCGCCTGTGCAACGCGATGGCGAGGGTGAGCCCGGTAATGCCACCGCCGATGATGGCTAGGCTGAAGGGCCGGGACGAGTGGTTAGTCATTGCGTTGCTACCAGGTCCGCTTCACCACCTGACGAGGACGATGTTTCGAACGAGAGGCTGACGAACATACTGTAGTAACCAGGTAGTCTAAGGCCGGTGTACCTTTTTAAGGTACTTTCGGGCGGTTCCTTCTCCGCAAATGCACAACGTACTTTGGGGTAGGTTTCTCCGACTTACAACTGCCGAGTGTGCCATCACACGTTTGATGTCGATATGCAGAACATGCATGCCACTAATGTCCCGAAGTGTGACAGGGACCATGGAACATTGAGGGTTGCCATTGCGCTAGGTCGGGACGGTTGACGAGCAATGAACAATGGGATCAGATTTGAGATGATCAAGCTGTTCCGCCTGTCGACCTGTGCAATGCAGGTTGACACCGCGGTTAGGTAAACGAAGCCTTCTCATTTTCCAACTCATTTTTGAAATGCCTTATGCAAGATACAATGCCTATCCAGGCAGGAAGTGGTTTGTTAAACATCCGATACCAATAACCAACACATTGTCCTTACTCCATAGAGAAGACCAAAGTCCGAGGTCCAGGTTTCCACCCATTACAGTTCTGATCGTTCAATCACGCCAATTTGCCGCGTAATTCTCCATCACTTGGTCCCGTCAATGAAGTCTGCCTAACTGGTGGCTGTCTCCAGTTGAGTGTCTCGACAGAGAATACTCGGTCACGGCAGTAAGCTTAGGCGCTGTCCGCATCTCCAATCCGAATTCTGCCCTCAGAGGCCAAGCCACTCGACCAGAATCCGTCAATCTCGACGTTGAACTCGGGTACCTGGCGCTGGACGGTGATCACCCAGATACCGAAGCCGATTTTGAGGAGGATGTCCAGCACGGCGTAGACCACGACGCCGGTGTCGACACTCGTCCTGTGTGAGCCCTCGGCAACGCCCCAGACACTGGAAGTCGCACTATCAGCATGTCTTCCAACACATGGGAAGCAATAGGGTTCAATCAAAACGGGTTGCACTCACATTGGGTAGATCGTCCACAGGATGAAGGCGAAGGCCGACAGTCCGCCAAATAAGCGGGCCACCTTATCGCCCTTGGCACGGACAGTGCGGGAGCCGTGCAGGGCGACGTGCCAAATGACGAAGAGGTACGCCAAGACGGAAATCGTGAACCATCCCCACTTCTGGAACGTGTGCTTGTTGCCGAAGGCGGCGAACAGGCCGGTCAGGGTGGTGATCAGGCTCGCGGCGACGGCCATCAGGGTATGGGCCCCGTCTATACCGGCCAACAGGCTCAGCTCGACCAACAGCAGCGGCGTGGTCAGGGTCCAGTCGACGTATCGGGCCCAGTATATCTGGCGGCACACGGTGTGGTGGGTGTCGGGGAGATGTTCGTGGTAGTCGGTCTTCTGCTCGCATTTGTACGACACGCCGTCACCGGTCGCCATGGCGAAGTACGAGAGCGCGGCGATGATGGTGACGAGGGTCGTCAGGACGTGGTACACGCGCTTGGACACGGGGATGTTCCATGAGGCGAGGGCAAAGACGGCAGAGGCAATCACCATCACGGCGAAGCCGATCCATAGGGTGATGCTGCCCACATCGTGTATTTTCTCGAACTCGGGCGCGGCTGTTGGAATATTCTTGTCAGCCAAAGACTTGGAGCAGTGTCAACGGTGTCAGACTGGGAGCACGTACGGATCACGGTTGGGATTGGTTTTACACCACCTTCAAGACCGGAGATCGAGGTTGGGTTGATCATTGTTCTTCGCTTCCCTGCAACGGTTGTCGAATCTAGATTCGTGGTAATGTATGTCTAACTGAGTCGGTTCTCCTGGATGTTGATTGAGATGGAAGAGAAATCAAGAGATGTCCAGATGAAAGCAAAGCAGAAGGGATGGAGCGGTCGTAGAAGCCATTTTGTTGGGAAGGCAAACAGTACAGAAGGCCGGATTCCCACGGAATGACGAGCGGTGGTACCACCACATCACGGGGCTCTCCAACGTCATCCCGCAAGCAAAGTTATTTTGTGTTGCGTAGTTCAGAGCAAGGCGATCAAGGCAGTCCCTCGCTGCACGGTGTCGAGGAATGGTTCAAGACCAATGAGTCCCACGACTACGTAAGACGATGTCGTCGAGAATGCGGGGAAGTGGGAAAGATCGGCGAAAGCCGTTTGTGGTCCAGGCTGCAGGACCCATCGATTCTCCATTCACCTTCAGTGCTCTGGAGTGCTCCCCTCCAATGCGTGAAACACGGGGGGGGAAAGACAGTGGCAAGACAAGTATACCTTAGCCGATGCTAACCTAACCAGCTGCAATTACGTACGAAGCTAAGGTACCTACTCGCCGCAAAACAGCGGGCTTGTGTTCGACCCATAACTACACCTGTGGTATTACGCATATATGAGGGAATGCAGATCGAGCGAAAGCAATATGAAATGTCATGTAGTGGTTTAATCCTCTGCTCTCTTCCAGGCTGGTTATCGTGTGATCGTCTTTTCGTGCGGTCGTCTCGTCATATAATCGTTCCCTTATCTGCTTTTGCTTTCTGATCGGGCATTCAGCTTGCAGTTGCGCACTGTCATGCGTAATCATACCACAGGTGTAGGGCTGCGGTAGTGAACTGTCGAATGCCACCGCCAATAGAGGGTCACTCAACTCCAGTACAGTTTTATACCAAGTTCGACCAAGTCGATGAGGCAATCTCGAGAATTTACTGCCGGATTTCCCTGCAGACCTGCCTCGGGAGAGGGAAATGGACTCCGGGCCTTCGCTTTACTTCAGAAGGGACTTTGGGCAGCCAAAAGGGTGCTCGCATTCACTACGGCTTACAACCGCATCGACTGCGCTCGTGGGGTCAAAGAACGGCCCGCAAAATTTTTGATTTGCCTTCTTCACGATAAAATGTACACGCACTCATTTATATGCTAGACCGCACCGATACGCGCCCGCTAAAGGCGGCAGACCTGTCCCGGACAGACAGTCATGGTGTGCACATATCGAAGCTTGCCTCCCTCCAGACGGAACTCGTGGCTGTCGGCCGCCATCATCATGTGCTCCCACACGCAGAGGACGCTGCACGAGCCCACCGTCTCGTCTATGACGTAGCGCCGGTGCGTGTTCGGCGCCTGGTTGTGGTTGCTCGGGATGCCGGGCTTGCAGGAGTCGGTGGGCTTGCCCTGCCCCGTGTACGCAGAGCCCTCGAGCCGGGTGCACGGAGTGCCCCAGGCGACCGCGTCTGCGGCCGTCGCGTTGCTCCACATGTCCAGATACGCGTCTGCGGTCTGCTGCAGCAGGGCTCGACTGACTCGCTTGTCTTCGGGGAGCGTGCTCCAGTCCTCCTTCTGCACGTACTGCAGTGTCTTGGCTGCATCGAACGCCCAGGAGCCGGTGGTTGACGCGATTGTGTCGATCAGTGTGATGCTTCCATTGACTGGATCCTGCCGGATCTGAGTCCCTATCACGTACGGTTTTGGACCTGTTGTACTAATGAGCTCCGTGAAGGTCGCGCATCCGGTTGTGTCGGCGATGGTGCGTCGGTGATCGAGCTTCAAGGGCGATGCCAGGACACTCTTGGAGATGTCCGAGATCTTGTTGTTCTCCTGGTACGTGAAATTGCCTGCCAAAACACTCGAGAGGCTGTCGACGTCCCCAGCCGTCTGTGCAGCCACGTAGGCATCCGCCGCTGCGAGGAGTACAGCCCTGTCACAGGTGGTCGCTAGGGGTGCACTGCGGGCGAGAGCAATGACACCGAGACCTGCGATTATCCGGACGAGCGACATCGTTGGTGAACGCATCTGCTGGAACTGGTCGGACAACGGTGTCATATAAGACGAACTACTAGAGACGACACTTCTGAGCTGCTGGCGGAGGTAGATGACGGCCGTTGATCAACGATTCTGAGCTGCTTATGCGTGCACACAAGCAGAAGGTCTCACGACTTCCATGTTCAGCGATGGAGGAGTTCTGTCATTGACATCGATAGCACTGAAGGGGTTATAGCTATCATAGGGTCCTAGAGTACACCCTGTATAGAAATTGCTCGAGACCCCGCAAGCTGATATACAGACGCTCGGCGCGCTTGGGTTCCAAGGGGCCTCCGGCATGTGCACCGCTTAATCATGGTGGTAAGTTTGGAGACATCACGCTTGAGATGGACTGTGCAATGCATTCATACACAGTACCTATGCCAGGGCAAAGTGTGCCCAAATCTGAGAGCTCCAGAAGAACTGCCGGTTGTGAATAAGATTCTTCTGGGATTGGGCGGCTATGCATGGCTAATATACACCAAATTGAGGGGGGCTAAAACTCAGGAGCTTCCCAGATGAATCCGCATACTTCGGCCGTCGGCTAGTCTAGAATATCAGACCGGCAGAATGAGTAGACTACGAAGAATCATTGGATCGATAACCAGTGCTGTACCACATGAACCGGAGCAGTCGGCTTGGCCGCCAAAAGAGGAACATGCCGAGGATGAAATATACCCGTGGTGCAGTGGTACGGCCCCTAAACGGGAGCTTCAGGAGCCGGACTTGAGACTGGGACCGGTCACATAAGACGTCTATCTTGACTAGCTTGGGGTGCCTATTGCACGCCATCTTTAAACGTCTGTACCGCTTAACATGCATGCGATCACGCTTTTCCTCCTGGGGTTGCTGCCTTTGGCCTTTGCTCAAGACGAGAACCTTCCCCAGGGTCCCTGCGACCTCACTACCGACGAGTGTGTGGAAGTCCTCGACGGCAGCTCATGTTATAACTCTGCCGTCCAGGCTAAGAACCAAACTGCGTTGATGACCTGCTTTCCCGGCGGCGAGAAACAGGTATGAGCGTTTCTCATGTTAGAAGAACCCTTACGTTACCTGCCGACAATTGACATTGTGCCTACAAAAAGGTGTGCGACTGCTACGGCTGCGACCGATCGATGATAACGTTTGTTCTGTCGAATAAGCTATGTGGAGTAACGGATAGTTGAACAGTATATGAGAGTGCAACGCACTACTTAGGGCCAGGCAAAGGCGCGCGGACTGATGGTTGTGCCAGACATTTGTAGACGTCCAAGACTGGGCAAAGGAAGAGCTATGTATTACCCGGTAACGATCATGAAAATGAATACAATGATTGCTGCAGAACAGAAAACCTTCGTTCCGGCTTCGACCGTAGTCATAGGGGGTTTGTGAACTCTGATGGCTGAACGCACACCTGACGATGACACCAAGCACATACGATGCATTGGAACTAGATCTGCAAGCCATTCATTTCTACATAAAGCGTGATGCCAGATTTTACTGCGCGTAGTCGGATGTCCACAGCTGCAATTTCTGCGGAAGACATTAGACCGCAAACCCACCAGACGCGACTTGTCTCGGCTCTCCACCAGCCTCGAAGGTACCGTTTGGCAGTAGCCGCACCCCTTGCGCGGTGCTCTGGCCGGGCGCCACCCAGGAGACGACGTGTCCTAGGGACTTCATGTACGCCACGGTCTTATTGTCGTACGCCCACTCGAAGGAGACCTGGTTGGGTACGAGCTGGTCGTGGAATCGCGGCTGAGCAAGCGCCTGCGGAGTCGTCATATTTTGATCGAGAACGTGATGAATGTTCTGGATTGTTGAAGTAATGATGCGGCTCCCGCCTGCCGCTCCTATGACAAAGTAGAGCTTGCCGTCGCTGGTCTCGATGATGGTTGGTGATATGGACGAGAGCGGCCGCTTTCCGGGTCGGACGAAGTTCGCCGGGCTCGGAACATATCCAAACGCATTAGAGCTTCCAGGAATTGAGAAGTCATTCATCTCATCATTGAGGATGACGCCCGTTTCCGGTACCATGAGCTGGGATCCGAATAAGAGGTTGATCGTGGTGGTGAGGGACACAGCCATTCCGCTCGCATCCGCCGTCACAACATGCGATGTCCCAGGAGTCTCGAGTGACTCGATACCGCTAGGATCGTAATATGAGACGTTCTGGGTCGTAAAATCGGATATCTTTGACCTGATCTCTGCTGCTGTCTTCTCAGACAGCATGGAAGCTTGGTATGCGGTCACGTTCTCGGTGAAATATGGATCTCCAAGGTTACCGCGCTCGCCATATGCGAATCGTATCGCCTCATCCAAGCGGTGCGTGGTCAGGTTGATAGACTTAGGATCTCCAAAGTCTGTATAGCCTTCGACAATCTTAAGAGCACTCAGAGCCACCTCGCCGCTTGCCGGTGCACTGCAGCTGCTTAACTTGTAGCCCCGATATGTGATCTGGGCAGGCTTCCTAATAGCGACGGTGTAGTTCTTCAGGTCATACAATGTCATAATTCCCCCAGCTTTTCGCAGCGTTGCGATGGTGGCGTTAGCGATCGCACCCGTGTAAAATGCGTCTGCCCCTTCCTCTGCAATGACTTCGAGAGTGTCGGCATATCGCTTCCTGGTTATTGTCTCCCCTAGTCTAACCCTGTAGCCGTGAGGTGCAAAATCTATTGCCCAAGTTGGGTCGTCGGTGAGGAAGTTTCCGTTGGGTGTCACCGAATCCATGTACCGGACAAGATCCGCCGTGACCTTGAATCCGTATCTAGCCGTCTTGATCGCAGGCTGGATTACCTTTTTCCATGGAAGGACGCCATAATGCTTGTGAACGTACTCCATACCTCTCAATTCGCCCGGGACACCGCTAGAGGAAGAAATCAGCACATGGGCATTGAGAAGGTCTCCTTGTGTAACATGCATACCTCGCCAGTCCCCCGTACAGGCTTGCATCAGTATTGTTCGTGTACATATCCTCAAATGATGCCGCAGGCGCTGTTTCGCGGAAGTCGATGAACTCATAGCTCCCGTTCTTGGACCTGACAATCATGAAGCCGCCGCCTCCAAGGCCGCTGTGGTACATGCCCACCACACCGATGCAGAAGACAGTCCCAACAAGCGCGTCAACAGCATTACCTCCCTCCTTAAGCAGCGAGGTACCGATCTTGCTGCATACTGCGCTTTCCGACGCTACGGCGCCGAGCTTGGGTACGTTCTCTCCGCATGTCGGCGATGAGGAGATGGGTGTGGCCAATAGCAGCACAAGTTGTATTACCGTCAGAGCTGTAATCCGCCGCGACGCGAACAATCGGCCCCTTTTCAGAGTACGCGCCATGCTATGCATGATTTGTAACAAGAGGAATTGGTTCAGTTACGTGCCCAACCCGTGTATATGATCAGAGCAGTCAAGCGGAGAGCTTGAATGCACTAAGTGTTGGTCAACATCGTCGTCGAAATGACACCGATAATCCTTAAATACGTGCAAACAGGGTTGTGAAAGGATCTGCAGGTAGGAGCACAGCTGCCCTGGTTACATCATGGCGTCCGTATTTGCAGTTATCGGTTGCTGCATGCAGTAATTCGGGGAAGAGCCCGGGTAAGTACTTGGCAGGCGACCTGCGGTCCAAGCCCCATGAAACCAAACTGATCGATACCTTCCTGTTGCAGTTAAAACCTGCCTGATAACAGCTGCATCCCTGCGGTATCAAGTCACTTTGGCCGATCAAGGTCCCATTTAATTGTTCTTTGTAAGAGTATTTGCGCACGTGGAACATACACATTTAACACCCATGCTGCCTGATCTTTAAATGGACGATCCATTGTTGGCCTTGGAGAAATGATAACAATGCCAGCCACTAAGATCTGGTGTCTCTCAGATGCCGGAATCTGTTTGGCCAGATCCCTTGCTTCCCTGCCGAAAGTATCCCATTCGGATCGAGAGCGTCCTGTTTTGGTAAGAACAAATCCAGAACAAAGGCAACCAACTGTCTTGGGCCGTTGGAGAGGTATCATTGTACGCACCTTGATCTTCTCCACAAACCTGTTGTAGGCATGGTTTCCAAAGTCGTTGAGGTTCGCAATTAGATCTAGAGACAATATTTGTCAGTACTTGACAGATCCCTCAAGATGCACGGTGTTTACCTACCCATGTGGTTGACGTGTGCACGATACATGCCGTAACCGCGCTTCTTGGCTTCCTGGTACAGGCCCTGATATAAGCCATGGACGCGTTTACACTGTTCTGGGTCCAATTGGTCGAAGGTGAACATGTTCATTGCCACGATGTGTCGCTCGTACATGAAAAAGTCGCACATAAGCTCGATCCCGGCAGCTTCGTATACGGGCTGGCTGACCCGCATCCACTCGAGGACCATCTTCCCCGATGACGGAATTAATGGGGCGTAGTCACCATGAGCAGCTTTCCCCTTACGGCCTCTGGGTAGCGGCCAGTCGATGAGCGGCAAGCTCCACATGCTTGGGACCCCGACGAGCATGGCGCCGTGCTCCGGCGGAACCGAAGCCGCATCCAAGAGTTCTCCGTTCTCTCCAGTGTACATGACACCTTTCAGCTCACCGGATGGAGCTACCTTGCGGAGTACGTCCTGGATCTGGTCAAACTGTGCTTGGACGATTCTTTTCGAGCCGTACAGACCCCAACGTGCGAGCCAATGGCCGACATTCAGTTCTTTCTGCAATTCGGCCACCCGCCATTGTGGTATAGGTCCTTCCCCCTTCCAGAAATCCTCGCGACGGCCGCTGATACAGAGCGTCTCGATGACACTGGTCATCCATACGCAGTTCGGTATCGTGCCATCACGTCGCATTTGGCCGAAAGTGTCGACCATGATCTCAATATCCTCGAAGGCAGGCATGCTGAAGTTGCAACACATGAAGGCCTCAGGTTGAGGCATCAGCCAAATAGACAGCTTCGTCACCACGCCCAGGTTGCTTTGCAAGAACAGACCTTCGACAGAGGGCCCGTAGGTAAACTTGGATAAAAAGCCGGACTGCGAGTTCGATATACCCCACTGGCCAGTGCGGACAAGATCGCCGTCGGCGAGCATTACTTCGATGCCGGCCATGACCTGGTGGTGAGAGAAGTGCGCACCAAATCCCATTCCGCGATCAAGTGTCTGTCTGAAGCATTAGCGACTTGAATTACGTATCTGCCAGCACTGTAAGGTTGGCGTACATTCCCCAAGACACTACCCCATCCTAACGATGCGGTACTAGGCCACACCTTGAGGCGGTGCTCGACGCAGTAGTTGTATAGATCGATGAATGTCACCTGCGATGGAGGATGAGCTGGGTTAATCACGTCCGAGGGTAGGATAGCTTTACCCCAGGCTCTACCACAGCATATGCAAACTCATCGTTGACCTCTATGATCTTGTTCATGCGGTGAAGGTCCAACGCTACAGATCCGTTCACTCGGGGCGCGGGTCCACCGTAGCTGGTAAGGCAACGTCAGCTATGAAGGCTCTCTCACTGGCTCCTCAATACAGGCTTCGCCACAACTGACCCAAGGTTCTTTCCCCTGGAAAATGTCCAGAGAGGAATAGCAAACTTGTTGGCAATCTGCAGGACACTGCGCAGTTCTTCGGTTGACGCCGGACTAACACGATACATCGGCTCATCATCAGCATTTGACCCGACAGGGTGGCTCACGGAGCGCTTGAAACAAGAAGGCTACACGATCGTGGAAGGGCTGGGCCCTCACCATACAGCGGCACTCGGCACCTTCCTCTTCTGCTCGTCCGCCTCCCAAATGTCGTAAGGGTCGACATAGTCTGACAAGGCCTCACCTATGAAGACGTTGGCCTCACCAACTACTTCTATGAAACCTTGAATTGCCAGCGAGAAGTCGCTTTCTCGGACCCCGGGAGGTAGTACTGGCTTGACAGGGTGTCGCTGCGGCGGCGCGAACGTATCCCGATGGGCCTTCTCGTACTCCGGGTCATCATACTTGTCTGGCAGAACGGTCGTCATGTTGTCAGGCTGGCGAACAACTAGTGCGTATATGTTATGAAAGATGAAAAGAAAGCATCAAGAGGATTGGAATCTCTCCGGCTCTCTAGTAACCACGGGACAATTTAAAACTGCCCGAACGCTACTGTAAGGGTAGCGAGGGTTTGATCAATAAGTTGTGAACGACTTGAACAACAAGGGTGCCGTTGGAGACCAGAGCTTGGCACCACTTGCCGACATGAAAGAGTTGGAGAGGTGGGGTAATAGCTTATGCATGGCTGAGACGTGGTCTCAGGCACAGAATAAGTCGGCTAATATTGGGTGATACGGAGAGTGGCATGTTAAATCTACTCTAGTATCATCAAAGCCTGAGTGCGGAGAGGCAGCCACTTGGTGGACAGTGCGAAGCAGACAAGGTAGAGGGACGATGTTTATCATTCCCAGGCGATACTGCGTGCCTCGTATAAACGGTCTGTTCAGATCATCCTAGCCTATACGACTCCTAGGCCTGTGTTGTCAAATCGCTCCTTATCAGCTCCAAGCAGTCAGCACGGCACATCGGGTCTTGAAATAAGACCGCAATCCTAATCCAGTACCCACGAGTGGAAAGAGCCGTAGCTCCGGACAATACCAGTGCGTGGTTGTATATTATTATAACGCTATAGGGAGGAGACCCGGTCGTACTGAAGGCCCTGTCACACGGCTAAACTTTCTTGACGAATCTGTTCGCCGGTGCGGAGAATTCGAAACACGTGCGGAGTCAAGATCCTGACGGACAGCGAGGGTGCGCCGAGTGTATCGTCAACAAACCGACGATACTGTTTACAGGTAAGCGGCGGTATCATCAAACGTGCTAAGCAGGGAGAGGGTCTTCAAGAACACCCTGCCGCCACTCACCAGGCGCCTCATGGTACCTAACGGAGCTCATCTGCCCCGGTCACCATCGCTCGGTTCCATGCAGGATACTTGCCACGGCTGCTCTCCAGCAGTGATTGATATGGAGTTGGCCTGTTTGGAACATGGCAGAAGGTCGCTGGGCTCCAAGCAGATGCAACTCCACTGAGGCTACCGGATCCGATTCAATTGGGAAGGAAGAGGCCGAGAATTGAGTTGGGTCGAAGGCATAATCGATATTCGAGCAACAACTCCAACTGCTGTCACAACCGGATAAGCTTCCAACTGAGGCGAGAAGCTGATCACCAGGACGGGACATGGTCGGTCGTATTTCATAGTACCAGCAGAGTCTTCTCTCAAGAGTACCGTTCTCTGCATCGCGAGCTTCACGCCGATATGACCGCACCCGCATTGAAATGCATTTCGGAATATATGTCTTAGACCGTGTACGGGATAGTCCTTGCACCCCAGACTGGAGTGAATACGGTGCAACCTATTTCTTCGAGGCGTTCTTCGAGACGATCGTGGTTTGGTAAGGCTCGGCCAAGTAGGCATTAGGGACCCCGTGGTCTAGCTCCGATTTTCGGCAAGTGTTCTGATATCGCTTTGCAACAGGGCCATCTCGAACGTTCAAAGGATATAAATGTCGGTCTCAGCCCTTCTGATATAGTGTCGCAGGTGGGCCTTTACCGCATTTGGGAATCCATCTGGGCAATCGGTCTTCCAGGCAGTCGTTGCAGGATTCGAGATCTCGTTCTTGCCGATGCTCGTGGATGGTAGAATGGCATCAATGACACGGGGGTCGAGCCTCTATTGTCGAGCGCATACTAGAGCTGTCTAGAGTTGGGATAAATCAGTCGTCGTGGCGGTAATTCACCAAGCGTCTAAGGTATCCTCTTGACCATGGGAGATGGGAGACCAAAGGTTGGCGTTATGACAGGCTAGCCAGTGGGCCGTTAGTTGGCCGGAAAATACCCGAGACCGGATCCATACCTAAATCAGTTAGCGTGAAAGTGCAGGCCCAAAGGCTGGAACCTTCCAGCTGACCATCGCGTTTAGCAATCAAGCGCCCCCAACTTACCTAAGATACACCTATCCAACCAGATATAAGAAGACGCAACAGTTGTGCAAGGACGTAGGGCCATCATTCCAGAGACACCGTTGCTTACCGCTGAAGCGTTTCGAAAAAGTTTCCAGAACAATGGGTACAGACGACAAAGTCCACCACGTCAACTCCTCGGCTGAGCTGAATTCATTGCTGTCGTCCAACACGTACGTGGCAGTCGACTTCTTCGCTGACTGGTGTCCGCCATGTAAGACAATCGCGCCAGTTTTCCAGAGTCTAGCCGCGAAACACTCTATCCCGGGCGTGCTCGCGTTCGCCAAGGTCAATGTCGACCACGTGCAAGACGTCGCCGCCACATATCGCGTCACAGCGATGCCGACATTTCTGTTCTTCAAGGAGGGGAAGCAGGTCGCTGTTAACGGCCAGGCCATGATCCGGGGTGCGGATCCTCGGTCCCTAGGAGCTGCAGCCGAGAAGCTGGGCGGGCTGGCAAGGAAGAGGGCCGAGGCAAAGGCTGCCTAAGTCAGCTGAGCTAGTCGCGTCCCAGAAACGAGTTGTGGGTTTGCCATGTTGGGCTTGGTGATGTGTACCCTGTCCAGGCATTCGAGCCTGAAACTGGACGAAAGGGCCTTACATTGGACTTGGTAGCTTGGAGTTACTGGTGTAAAGGAAGTTTGGCAGGGCTAGCGCCATGTAGCTTGCTCTCGCATGTTTCTTTTACCTGTGCGGTTTTAGACTAGACCACATCATGCAATGTCATTATGTATAATATCTGATCATTCCTATTCCTGTACTGCCATCTCTCGTCGTGAAGTCGGTATGGCAAAGCATGTACGATAACTGGACTATGATGGCCTATCACTCCAGGACTATGATGAATTGCATTGAGGCCATGTATCATGATAAGAGACGACGAGGCCAAAGCGTAGTTAAGAGTGTTCGGCTCGTCAACCTTTGAGTCCTCACTGAGGGGGTCCGGTTGCCAGCAGTCGCCCTGGCGCTTTCCGCTGGGCATATGTTCGCCCGGATACAACGGGAGAGTGGTCAGTCCACGCGAAAGGCCTGTCTATTGAAGTGCCGCAAGAGTAATGTCAAGTGAGGAAAGGGTAGATGATTGCCGAGGGCAACTCCACATACCGGCGAATCAAGGCAGCCCACCCCGCGACACCGCAATTACAGGCGTGCGCATAAACCCCGTGAGAGCGTTCTGGGATCGTCACGTCCCTCACCATTCTTGCTGGGAAGGCATTGCTCATTATAGTGAAGCCCGGTTGGTAGGTGTTCGTACGCACCCTTCCTCCCGTTCAGGTCTGTCTGGCACTCTGGCTTCAAAGTGTTTAGCGCCCCATCGAGGATGGTCGACGATGTCCTGTCCATAAGCTTTGACCAAGAAGCCAGTGGCTATGGGACCGATGATGGTGTTCAGCACAATAGCCCATATCGCGATAACAAAGGCTTTCTGACCTAGGTATGGCGTCTCGTTCAGACCGATCTGGATGATAAGCAGGCCAACCTCGCCGCGAGCTACCATAGCTGTGCCAAGGAGTGTGGCGGGCACCCGAGTTGAGGTTAGTACATCTGTATACCCAGGAAACTTCTCGGATGGCGAAGCGCGTTTTCCCAGAACCCTACTCATAACATCCCACATGGGGACGCAAAGGCCGACGATAAGCTTTCCGCAAACCATCAGGATGGTGAATACAATGCCCTTCCAGATTACCTCCCCCGTCCACAGCTCAAGAAAGGGAATCGCGAATCCAATGCTCGAGAAGAACAGGGGTTGCAGTACGAACCTCTGCACATCTGCAATGTACCTTTCGAATGTAAGGGTGAACATGGGCATTGAAACATCGGCAGCGGTGTCATCGGACCCCATGTCGGCGTCAGATCGGCGAAGCATGCTGAGAAACATGCCTGCCAAGAAGGAACCAAACAGGACCGATGCACCAGCATAGGCCGCAATAGTCAAGAACGCAGAAAGAACCAGCACCATGATGACGATGTTTGAGGGATGGGGGAACCTTGCGAGGCTTGTCCTCACACATCCAAGTCCAAATAGGGGTCCAAAGACGAAGTGTGCGAAAATAGGTGTCAGGACGGCCATCAGGCCACTGGCTAGGATAGGCCGCCCAATAGTCCAGCCCAAGCTACCACTGCTGCCCCCTTCCCCTGCACCTTCTGCACTTGGAGCTATGTCACGTAACTGACGGATGACACTGACAAGCACGAGCCCGCACACATCGTCAAGGATGGCGGCACTGAGGAGAACGGTGCCTATTCGGGTCTGAGAGAAGTCCAGCCCCCGGGATGCTGATGCACTGTTTATGACGACGAAGGTCGTGCCGAGAGAGGTTGAGCAGAGGGCAACACCGACGATGAAGGCCTCGAGAGGAGCATGACCAAATCCTGCGTATAGTAAGGCGAACGAGAGAGAGATGGGTGTCAAGACGCCAAGCAAAGCCGAAAGGAGGCTAACGACGAGGTTCTGTCGGAGAAGATCGAGACGGATAGTAAGGCCACCTAGAGCGGTAAACGCCAACGTTAGCAAAGAGCTACCCAAAGCCTGCAATAAGCTTGTTGGTATGATCACGGAGTTCATGCACTGAGCACAGACCTTCAAAGATGATGAGGATCAGTCCAATGTAGCCCAGGACAAGGAATGTCTCCTGCCACTCCTGCGCCAGAATGTTGGCGATAGGAACGCCATAGACCAGGCCGACAACGACCTGGCCGATCAGTCCGGCGCGCAAGACCTTGTTCGAAAGCCATTCAGAGAAGGAGAGTAGGACAAAGACGGATACCAGAGTCAGAATGTCGACGATGTCCGGCTCATGATATTCGAGGAACGCGCTGCTTGGGTCGGCGGGCATGACACCGAGGAGGCCAAATGACACGGCTTATAGACTCCAGCTGGAGTGATCATCGCACCCTCCAAAAGGAGGAGCGCGTCTGGAGAATTGAGTCGTCCTGGGGGAGAGGCTACCAAGGACTTTTAGGTACGCTGTACTCTGTTCAAGTTCGACCAAGCACGCGTCACACGAAGCCGAAGGTACCGAAGTACCTAGAGTACAGGAACCCCACGTCACACTTTGGAGCTTAACCTTAACGCCGACCGGAGGCTACTGACAGCTGGTGGACACGGTGGGGCATACCGTCAGTCCGTCAACTCAAAACCCAAAGTGTCCATTGCTGCGTAGTTCTGATTGAACGCGCCGCTGGTCTTTGTGCTCAGTCGCAAAGCTTCTTAGAGTGGTGTACAGATGAAAGCGAAGAACTCAAGTTAGGTAAAATGTCCATGACATCGGCGAGTCTCATTGGCGCGACAAGTAAGGTCTTTTGCTGGCAGAAAGGGGTCCCCCTTCAAATCCGGAATGCCCATGTCTAACCCTAACCCTTGTATCTCACCTTCAAGCACGCCAACATGATCACTGTCGTGAGCCACGTCGTTATACCCTTAGGCGTGTCCGAGAATCGGCACTTAGCAGCCAACATCGAGGTAGCTGCTGCTTTATCACTTACTTGACTCACATTCTTAAATTCTCTTCAATTCGTCTTCAATTTGAATACAATTCTGGATTGTCGGTTGTTCTATAGTTATAGTAGCAATGATATAGCATGCTATTCGGGCTGATCAGTGTTGATAAATGATAATCAGTAATAACCTTGTCGGTAGTAAGTCAGATAAGTAGTTTGCTATCTTTCTCGATGCGATTTTAGGGATCAGAAACGTCTGTCTTATATAACAAAATTGAGGTTCATATGGGATATGTAAGTGACAGTTTGCTAGCTGTGATTGTCTCGTTGCTAGTTATGATCTGACTTAGCACCAAGTGCTTAGAACATGTTCCTCCTCTTGCCTTAAGTCTAGTACTAACTGTCTCCAATGTTATCTGGATGTTCGTAGCAAGGCGTGCGTTTCGATTATCACTTAAATTCATTCAATCCTCGTGATAGTCCATGTGCTAGACGGATGTTAGAAGCGGAAACTGGAGCGCCTCACTCAACTTCTTTCGGTGCTACCAGAAACCAATGGACTCGATTTACCTTCATGATCCGGCATCTCCTTACGTCAATCTCTTCGCTATGTCGGTACTGCCAAGCCTCGAGAAGAGCTTAACTAAGACACACCACAACGCGTTGGGTATCCGACATCACCTATCTCAACACATCCGGCTTCGAAGGTTTGACCCGCAACGTTGCGCAGTCCAGCTTGAACACCGGAGACTGTCGACTCAATGACTGGGGCATCTCTGGACTCGTTGCCGGTCCGGCACTTATCTCTCTATACCAAAGTCCTGGAAGCCAAGAGACGTGGTGGAGGTCCGACTTCCATTGCACTACCTTGTTGTCCGCCAATGACAACAAGACACTCGCCGCTGTTGCTTACTGACCTATGGTGCCATGTGGAGACCACGACATAACTCCTTTAGGCCAAACTCGGTCTATTCCCATGGTCACTCAAGCGGATTAGCGTCTCTGCCCATATCGATCTCGGATTTCGCTAGGAATGAGACTCTCTGCCATTGAGATCGTACTACGATGCTCAGGATATGAACTGTGATACGTATACCGGTCTATTACTAGCTCACCAAGTAGAACTTGAAATTGGACGCTCAAGAATCGCAAAAATGGACCCTAAACCCCATATGACCTGTGTGGTCAATGTGGGCACCGGTTTCTAATGGGGGTTAGCCGGCGGCTCTCGACAGAGTCCAGCTACAGTCGTGAACTCGGCGTGCACGCACCATTGCCATCAGTGGGTTTACGGCCACAGGTACCAGGCCAAAAGATTGCACAAGACTCATGAGACTCTCAGATCCAAAGAAAGGGAAAGAGGGGTGGTGACCAACAATCACTAAGCGAGACTAGGACCTAAAAGTAGGGTCCGACTTCTTGACATATCCACGTGTCTGCAGGTTTCTACGCACGGAACCTAAAAGATAAGGCCCGTCTGGACTACTCCCATGCAACCCCTGAACTGCAAAGGCATTCTCGGATCTCTCGGTGAGACAGAGCCTATACACTAGTAGGGTTGAGCTTGGTCGGAGCCAGGACGCTGGTACATGTCTACCAATAGCTGGGAACAAACCACTGTGTTGGCGCGCGCGTTGGACGGCTGAGGTAGACCTCCAAGATTGATCACACATGAATCTGACCTGCGTGCGCTTTCCCCAGACCGGGCCAGATTCCCCGCATGTTGAGCTAGGGAGGGACTATGATAGCGGGGAGCGCCAATAACAGCACTGCCGAATCCCCTCATGAGCCTGCCCTGCGAGCTAAAACGTGGGGAAGTGGGGATTCCAGCCTTGGTGTTGGAGGCAAAGACCATGGAGAAACTCCATGCAGCGTGACCAAACAATAGTCTATCCGGGTTGCAATTGATGATGTGGAGATACGAGCCGCATTAGTCTGCTTATGCCCTGCAGACATGTATCTTATATGAGGCGTCGATCCCAGGTTTCATTCACCAGGGGCACCGTATCTCTCTGCACCACATTTTTGCAAAACAAACGCCAAAAGCCATGACAACCCCGGTCGGTACAGGCGAGAAGACTGGCGTCGCCGAGGTCCGCCTCGAGCATAGCGACCAGCACCACCATCACAAGGAAATCAACGTGTTACCGCTTGAGCAAGAGGCTGTTACGGATGCAGTGCACATTCAGTTGACATGGAGATCATGGGTACGGTGCTGAAGTCACTCGAGAATGCTAGAGATGGCTGCTAACATTGATTCTACGGTCTAGTTGGTGGTCTTTATTACATGTTTCGCGTTAGCCTCCCTCCGGCCTCTTTACTACACTTCCTCGCCATGTATGCTGATGGGAACAACAGGGTGGCAGCACAAGTGTTTGTGGTCGTGGCAGCAGGCTCCGTGATTGCCTTCATCATCCGCGATCTCGGTGATGCTCCGCTCGCTGGTTGGATTATCCAAGTATGTGTTCAGTCCTGCCGTGTATGCGTTGATGTCTAACCAGGACTCAGGGACCACTGCTTATGCAAGCCGTGCTGTCCCCTATTGTAGGACGTCTCTCGGACGTTCTAGATCGCAAGATGCTCGCAACGGTGCCACCGCTGCTTGCGTTTGTAGGCGCCGTCATCTCCGCCAAGGCAACCTCGATGGTCATGCTCATCGTAGGAGGCATCCTGATTGGCACAACGCTGTCTACAATCTCGATTGTCCAGGCTATCCCGTCTGAGATTCTACCGCTCAAGTATCGTCCCATTGCCCAGGGTCTTGCAGGCATGGGAGGAACCATTGGAGGCTTGTAAGTCCAACCCTATCCCTTACAAGTATTTGATCAAGGCGGTCCTAACGACATACCTCACTGCTTAGAATTGGTTCTTTGGGGGCAGGTGGCATGACCAACGCCAATCCTTCCGGCTGGCGAACGATCTTTTGGACACAGGCTGCATTCCATGGTCTGACATCGGTCGGCCTGTTTGCCTTCTACTGGCCCCCTAAGAACATCGAATATCCTAAGATGTAACTCTGCAGCTCTTTCTCTCAGCTGGATAGCATACTGACGGTCATCCTAGGTCCATTATGGATTACATCTGGGCTTGCGACCCGATAGGCTCTGGGCTCTTCATCGGCAGCGCGACGCTAATCCTGCTTGGTCTCGACTGGGCTGGCGGAGCATACCCGTGGTCCGACACCCATGTAGCCGCGCCACTCACCATAGGTTTAGTGATGCTCGTGGCTTTCGCACTCTACGGTGTGTTTTGTTTCTTGACCCCGATTCATGTACTGCCTTACTAACCGTCACGCTAGAATGGAAGGGCCGTAACGATGGCCTGATAGCTCATATCTTTTTCAAGAGCAATATGAACTTCGCGATCTCCAACTTCGCCTTTGCAGGTAAACAGGGATCTATACATTAACGGCTTCTATCTGAGCTCTTTTGCTGACTTGACATTCGATCCATAGTGGAGGGCTGGATCTTCTATTCGGCAGTCAATAGTGTGGTTCCTCTCATCGTGCTGAACCTAGGCTTCGCGGACAATTCATGGGATATATCTATCCGGCAGCTGGTGAGTGCCTCCGTGGTGACATGCTTCCATAGGGCCAGGGTTCTCGTACTAACTACCCGACTCAGTCATACCAAGGTGTCATTCTGGTCCTGCCACTGGTCATATCAATATATGCGACGCATTTCAAGGACTTGAAATCCCCTCTCCTGGTTACATTCGGAATATTCTTGATCGTGTAAGTTGGTAATGACATCGCTGAACGTATTTGTACTGATCGTAGCAGTTGCATCCTTTACTCGACCGTAAAACCATCCTGGAGCAAGGTTCAACTCGGCATCAACGTCCTCGCCGGCATCGGCCAAGCTGGGCCGCTGACACTGCTTCCCGCCTGCATCCAATACACGGCACCGCACGCTTTCCTTTCCACTGCAACCGGCATGGCCTTCTCTTTCCGCGCTATCGGCGGCGCCATGGGATCAGCGGTACTGAACGCCATCATCAGCGGTAGAATTTCGGGCCACTATGCACCTGCCGTCAGTGCCGCCGCCATAGCCGCCGGACTCCCTGAGTCCAGCGTCCCATCCCTTCTGGCGGCGTTGGAGGCAGGCTCGACGAAGGGCGTTGAAGGGGCAACTCCCCAAGTTTGGGCTGCTGCCTTGAACGAAAGCCACTGGCAGTATGCCTATGCATACCGCCTGGCCTACGCTAGTATCATTCCCTTCGTGGTCGTGGCTCTTGTGGCTATCGTATTTATGCGGGGTGTCAAGGAGCTTATGACGGAGAAAGTCGAGGCTACCGTGGAACATACCGACCATGTCCAAGCAGATAAGAGCGTACAAGAGGCTTAAGCTTCGTATTCTAGCTAAGATTCAGGATAGATCTATAAAACTCTGGCTTTAAAGCCACCACGATATAAATCACTTGCGTGCACTGGTAACAGACCATGTGTACTCATACGGGTTGGTGTGCCGCCGATACAGGCAATGAAGACGGGAACGTGGCACAGCAGTGTGCGTTGTTTTCGGGATTGGACAGGATATGAGGAGCCTGGTTGTCGAAAAGGAGAAGTTTGTGACAGACATGGTGGAAGGGAGTTGTTGCGTAGCAAGGACACGGGAAGAAGTCGCGTGTTCCCTTGACTCTTTTGACCAAGATGTCGCTAGATATGCCCGAGATGATGTATGCACAGCTCCAAAGGGATCCACCATCGTCATGAGATGTTGTTTCTAGAGCCTGATCGAACCGGTTTGAGGCCAACTGTCGAGTATTCCATGTTGTACTATCAGTCTTATCTAAATCTTTCCCTCTGTTCACTTTGGTTCGAGTGTATGCGATGCGTGTCGTCTCGGGGTACCTGCAGCCCTGGCGATAAAGTAACCTATACTTACAGTGCTGACGTCCCACGTGCAATAGCAGCAGCGTGTCGGCGGGGCCCACATCTCGGCTCTGTCCGCCCTCCATTGCACTCTACATCACAGAACGAAAACAGAATAGTTACCAACCACCTTCATTCTTTGTCAATAGACCCTCAAACCCAATAGCTAAAGTCAGATTGCCGCCACTTCGTAGCGGCTAGGCAGTTATGGCACTCGCGGTGAGCCATTTACTAATCGTCAAAGCTGAGGTTCTTCGATCTCTACTAACTCCGGCATCGGCCTTAGGCAGTTGGTCAAATGACCGCCACCGCCAGCATCACGCATAATCTCAGCCAGTGCAGAATCCTTGTCGAGAAAGCCGTTCAAGCCGGCGCTAAAGTCAGTCACCGGAAGTCCGTTTTGGGAATTATTGGCTGGGTCCCTTGTATAACGACTTCTGACATGCCCAGGCCCTCTTCCTGCCCGAAGCGAGTGATTACATCGCTGGCTCGGCTCAAGAAACGGTGGCCCTGGCCAAGTCAGTTGATGAGAGCGAGTTCGTAAAAGGACTGTGCGACGAAGCACGCCGCTCGGGGCTGCCCATACACGTCGGCGTCCATGAACCCGGTGAGAGTCCGACCAAGGTGAAGAACACCGTTCTCTGGATAGACGAGCAGGGCTCCATCACCCAGCGATACCAGAAACTTCACTTGTTCGATGTCGACATCAAAGGGGGGCCAGTTCTGAAGGAGAGCGAGTATGCTATTTCTCTGCGGACCTAAAACCCTTGCCATTCTATTCCGAATGTCTGTTGCTGACTTGGAGTCACGATAGCTCGGTTGAGAGGGGCGCCAGTATATTGCCGCCGTTTCGAACAGCTGTCGGAAGAGTCGCGTCTGCAATTTGTTTTGATGTAGGTCGTTCATTCATGGCCAAGGCCTGCACTTGTGCTGAAACGCGCTTGCGTCCTCCTTCCATACAAGCCTCCATGCCTGGGGTGAGCGAAGAAGCTGCTGACCGAATATCGCAGCTTCGGTTCCCCGAAATCAGCCTCGCTTTAAGGCATCAAGGGTGTGACATCCTCACATTTCCATCCGCCTTCACTGTACCGACGGGTAAAGCGCACTGGGAGGTATTGCTACGCGCCAGGGCAATAGAGACCCAGTCCTACGTCATTGCGGCTGCGCAGGTAAGTTCACCATTGATCATCATGTATTTCACCCGCGCGGAGATTGGCTAAACACCGCGACGGACAGGTAGGGAGACACAACGAGAAAAGAGTAAGCTATGGGCATAGCATGATTGTCGATCCTTGGGGAACGGTGCTGGCGGACGTCGGAGCGAAGGCCGATGAGCCCGAGATCGCGACTGCTATCATCGACCACGAACTTATTAGCAAGATTCGAAGAGAGATGCCTCTCGCTCGGCGAACGTGAGTTGTTACCCTAGATCTCGTCCTTTCATGCGTAGTACTGACGGCCTTTTCGCTTTGTTAGAGACGTATATCCTGAGCTTTAGCATATACTACCTACACCAACTGCTTCGTTAAGCTTCATGCAGAAGTCAATACTTCTCCATAGCGGTTAGTGTGCTGGTCTACTTCTGAGAAAGTTCGGGGTCTTAAGTTGGTATAGTATTGGATTAGCTACTTGGATCTGAGTATATCCGGCCGAGGCAAGCCATCGGGGAGAGGACGGGAACCGCCATCGTGCCCTAGTATGTTCGACATTCTCCCTTCCCGCGTGTGTTGCACAACAGGTGGATAGTTCACTGGCATGCTCCCTCATCCATCGATGTCATGGTACCCTAGTCAGGCATCGTGGTAAGAATACTCGTGCTAGCCAGGTCCATTATCATACACCTGCCATATATGCGATTATATTACGATGTGGTGTGTGTATATTACAGCGCTTGCTACGTCTATATCCTGGGTACCTCATCCTGCTAACGTGTCTGAACTACGCTGCACGATGCGTCGCGATGGCACTGGAGAAGAAGCAACACATAATCTCCTGGCTAGAACTCATATAAACGCAGCGCACGTATAAAGAGCCTTGAGACCGTAATCAAGGTCGTACAATCGCATCGCGGAGTGGCACTAGGGATCTGGGTAGACTGCAGGTAGTTAGGATCACCAGACAACACAAACCTGGTTCAGAGGTACGGTCAGAGAACAAAGTGGCCCACAAGAATAGCCTGAGACAATGCTTGAATGATACTTCCTAGCCTGGGCTAGATCGCAAGAGACTCCACCTTAAGAACTTGCAGTGACGTACACTTGAATCCTTCAAGCCCCGCCCACCCTCAAGCCACTTATAACGAGACAATGAATTTCGAGACTTGAACAGAGGACCGAAACTAGCAACCAAAAGGGAACTTTGCGCAGCACTAAAAGCATTCGAACATGTCAAAGGTTTTCTGTTTCATTGATGGGACGAAAAGCGACGCTGACACGAGGAGGCGAGCGCGTAGCCATGCCATGAGAGGAAAGAACGTTGGCAAAAAGCACAATCGACACTCAAGACTGCCACTCTCCCAGCCCCAGGCGTGCAGTCTAGACTCAGAGGGGCAATGGTCATCGAATTCTCAGTTATGGAAGAGTAATACGCACATGGGAGTTGGTGACTTGTCAACCCGATATGTCCAACTCCGGGCTTGTACGCCACGAGATGATGGAATTCTGGCGCTACATCTCCCGGTCAGCACCACACCGCAGAGCCAGCACGTCATCAAGCAATGTGAGTAGTGTCAATGAAGTTAATGTTCCACAGCCGCTTAATCTTAGGCAGTCTTTGCAGAGGTCATCAACGTCCTCCATATCCCACAGCTTTGCCAGCCGCTAGACCGGGTCAACTCTCGCTGGTTGGCCGTATTGTTTAGTAACCAGACGTGTTAGTACCACCCAGAGAATTGCGAAGATTATCTTGGAATCTCACGTCTAAGCTCCGAGTCTATTTAGCATATCACTGTTCTATCGCACTGATGGCGACTCTGAACCAGTTCTTCTTCGGGCGGAACGTGACTTCCCGGGAGACTGAACACCACCTCGCCAGAGCAGTTACCCTGGTTAAAGAGACACTGAATACACCCGGCGCGCTGTCAAACACCAACATCAGTGTCGTCAATTTCTTGGTCGTCCGTGAACTCTTAAGCGGCGTCAAATCGAGCGCAGAAATGCACTTGAAGGGTCTTCAACGGATGGTAGAACTGCGGGGAGGGCTACGGAAACTTGGAGACGACAGGATGCTGGTAGCTAAGTTGTGCAAGTAAGTTGTCTCATTGGGGATGTATGTATTTTGATCTTATTCTAACATGATGGCTTTGCAGGACCGATCTGGATATGGCACTGCACTTCGGCACACCAGCCTCCTTTCACCGAGATCGTATGTCTGAAGTCTCTTCGCATATGGCATCGTGTGGCTTCAGTGGGATGTCAAGACTGTGTGGGTCTTACTCAAGCTTTAAAGACGTGCATCTACCACTCCAGCAAGTCTTTCTCGACTGCGCCAATGCTGCCAGTTTCTTCAACCAAGGCTTCCGCATGGAGCCTCATTTCCTCCAAGAAACCATTGTTTCCGTGGGTTACCAGTTAGTGAGCTTCCAGACATTAGGCAGACCGTTAGTCGGCAGCAATCTGGAGTCAGTTTTCCATATCGGCCTCACGGCTCTGATCACCACTCTGGTGTTGCAGATCGGACGCCGCCGCTTCATGCAGACGGCCTTGTCGCACAGCACCTGAAGCACGTCATAGACACCAGCTTAGATGGGGTCGATGCAGACGTCAGACTTTGGCTCTTGTTTATGGGCGGTATCTCTGTCGTTCCGGAGCGCGACGAGAACTGGCTATTCGCGAGTATACAAGAGGCGGCTCAGTCAAGTGGGGTTCAGGATTGGGCATGCTTGCATCAACGGCTCATGACTTTCCCATGGATCAGGTCGATCCATGACTCGGAAGCCGAGAGGCTCTGGTATTCGTCACTGAGAATAGGGTTCAAGCACAGGACGAGCGTACAATGAGGACCTAGATTTAGAGACTTAAAGTTCGGGCGTGCTATGTGGGGACGGATAAACCCGCTAGAATCGTCATGATCCAATCCAGGCCCGTGGTATTTAGCTGCCAGATTGTCAGATACTGGAATGCCGGTCGTGGCAGAGCATACCGATTCCCTCCGGTTTTACCGCGTTTTAACTCCTTTTCGTCCGCCACGATGCGTCATTTTGGCGCGAAGATATGTTTCTGCTTGGGTACTAGCAGTAGTCAGCAGAGAGCGGCTCACCAATAAGAGAAGTGTTTCCCAATCCGGAACTGCTCTGGGCTCCAACACCTGCACTAGTCGTTGGTAGCGCAAGCGCAAGCAGCCAGCCCAGAGAAGTGTTACCGTTTTCGGAATGACTTTAAAAGGTCGAGCAGGAACCAAGCAACAACATTGACATTGTAGGATCAGCGATTGAACGGACGTCGGAACACTACCTGACAAATTAAACCCTACTTAGACATAGAGTATCAAAATAGCTCGGCAGGCGCCGTGAAAGATTCAGCAGTCGTGCACATGCAGATAACATGTAAGTATTTAAGTCTAATGGATTTCCACCCATCAGCATGAGGAGAACTCAGCAGAAGAACATCCTCAGCCACCACCCTCCTGGACAAAACAAGAACCTTAATCTCAACGCTTGCCTCACAGGCTCATCATTTTGAAACACTTCCGAGATTATAGTTCAACGCTGTGCAACCTCTCGCAGAACATATCAAGCTTCCTCTCTATCGCCTCTACTTGGTCGCCATCATGCCCCAGCTCGGAGGCAAGCAGATCGGATCAATCGGCTACGGCCTCATGGGTCCGTACTTTTGTTCCAGTTCTCGCTGTATCCTTCCTTAACAAAATCACAGGCCTAACCACCCGCGTTCCCCCTATCTCCGACGAGCAAGCCATCGGTGCTATGCGGGCCGCCGTCGAGTCCGGAGCCACGTTCTGGAACGCGGGCGAGCTATACGGCACGCCTCAAAGAAATACACAGACCCTCTTGGCCGCCTACTTCAAGCGCTACCCGGAAGATGCCGACAAGATCGTCCTCAGCGTCAAAGGCGCGTTCGACTTTGCGACCATGACGCCAGATGGCTCGCCCGAAGGTATCAAGAAGAGCCTCGATAAAATCATGAAGGATCTGGACGGCACCAAGAAAGTCGACGTCTTCGAGTGCGCCCGTGTCGATCCCAAGGTTCCGCTTGAGGTGACGCTCAAGTATCTGGAGGAGGAGTACGTGAACAAGGGTGTTATCGGGGGAATCGGGCTGAGTGAGGTCACTGGGTCAACCATTCGACGAGCAGCAAAGGTTACGAAGATCGTGGCTGTTGAGGTGGAACTGAGTCTCTGGTCCACGCACGTGTTGGAGAACGGCGTCGCTTCCGCCTGTGCTGAGCTGGATATTCCGCTTGTTGCGTAAGGCTCTCCGACCCCCATGCTGTCCAGCGCTTCACTAACGCAAGAGCAACGACCCAGATACTCTCCCGTCGGGAAGGGCATGTTAAGCGGGCAGTATAAGTCGCTCGACGATCTCCCGGCTAACGATATGAGACGGCGCTACCCCCGCTTCCAGCCGGAGAATTTCGCCGTCAACCTCGAGCTCGTGAAGCAGCTTGAAGTCTGGGCCAAGGCAAAAGGCTGTACCCCCGCCCAACTCGCGATTTCGTGGGTCAAGACCTTGTCGAAGAAGCCGGGTATGCCGGTCATAATCCCGATTCCGGGTGCGACGACCGAGGCTCGGGTGCGCGAAAATAGCGTGGACATCGAGCTGAGCGAGGAGGATATGGCTGCGATTGACGAGATCTTGGCCAGGTTCACTGTTGTTGGTGGACGGTACCCGCCTGGCATTCCTACGGATGGATGAACATCAGCGAGACTCTTGACCTTTTGTTATTTGTCCTTGGAAGAAGGCATAAAGCAGATCTAATTACGGAACTCTCTTGTGTCGGGGAGATGTCTCGGTTTCCGAGTACTGTTGTTAGTCTAGCCATTGTGGCGCAATTCCTCTGTGCCTGAACATATTGCGTGCTCCTCGCTGCTACTAACAAGACTTTGCCGTAGAAAGTCAAGCCCGAAGAAGTGCACACGCCTATTCAACTGCTGTCCCCTAGCTCAATTCCATAGCTGAGTTCTCCATCCTTGAGATCGATATGTGCATAGGATAAAGGGGTTGTATGAGGGTGCATTATCCACACAATCTCTTGCCATGATGGAAGGTACGCTGCATCCGTGGGCGTTACAATTCGGAACCGATTGTCAATGTTCGGGATGATTCCACTTCCAACAGGGTCGGCGGTGTGGTTTGCTGCACCGCCCAATCCTCTGCGCGTTGGTCGTGCTAATAATGGCGGGGGATGTGACGTGAAAGTCACTCATTCAGTTTAGCGTCATGCGCTTCGCTGCTGCCTGCCGACGCATCGCTAAGGCATCTCTAGGCAGCACGATACGGCTGCTATTAAGTAACAGTACTTGTTCAGTTATTTGCTAGATTCTCCTCTTCTGATAATTGCGAGCGCAAAGGTTAAAGTGCAGTCAATCATGAGCAACAATCCATCGGAGACGGCCCCTCTCCTAGGAGCTCGTCGCGGCGCGGCAGCTGAGCGGGAGACCGGCGAAGTCCCGGACGCACTTCTCCAGCGCTCCTTTGTTCTGGCCACCACGACATCGCTCGTTGCTGGAACACTTACAACTATTTTACTGATCGCATCAATGATCTTAGTGAGCTATCGGCCTAAAGACTATTACCCACCTTACGAACTGAGCTACTATTTTGCCTCTACCGCGGGCTGGGTGCGTGTCTGTCCCTTGCCGTTTTCGTTGCTATTGCACATCCATCAACCACTTGGGACTAACAGTGCTACGTCAGGCCATCATTGCGCTCATTCACTCAGGATTCACCTTGATCCGAATCAAAACTGGAGACCCGCCGTCTCGTGGCCTCGCCGGCATCCTTGTCGATGTTGTTGCCGGCCTGTATTTTCTGTTCCAGAGCCTGTACGGCATACAGAACTTTATACAGCCGGACCACTTCGGCTGTCATGTTCCCTGGAGAAGCGATCCTAGGCGCCCTGTCGACCCAGGCTGCGATGCTTGGCGTGTGCGGGTAGAACCAGTGTTTTGGTGTTATCTCTTTGCCCTTCTCGTCTTTGGGTAAGCTGCAGCTCCGTTCTCGTGCTGTTCGCGTAATTACTTCACTGACAGCCCTGTAGTATTTCGCATGCTGTGTTGCTTTTCTTGCGAGCTTCACTCTGGAAACGGACGAACAAGGAGCTTCTTGTTCGTCTTGTTGGGCAGGGCGACAATCAACCTCATGCTGGCGCCGGAATTGCACCGTAGCTTCCTGGGCTGGCTACAGTACCCGGGACGAGCTTTTGTAGCCTAATTATCGTCTCTATCGCGGCTAGTTGAACCCCCAAATATTCTATTTTCACTCCACCACAACTTCATTCGATATCTTGTAGCGACTGCATGGAGCTCAGAGGCTAAGCTACGACGCTACGCATCCGTCGTTGAGACCATTTGATCCAACATCAGTACCCTGTGTAAAGTCAATCTCAGCAACACGAATATGGTTATTGTTGGTCCATGAGACCGTCAAAGTCTTCCCAGAGGGGTCAAGATACGGGTGCGCAACGCCGGCATAGACGAACCCTCCGTCAATGGACTCGTCGCGGAAGACGCGGACGTCAGGGGTCCAGGGACCCTCGGGCCGTTGTGCAGTCCGCAAGTGCACTATACCGTGGCCAATACCCCAATTGGCTGCAGACATAGACACGTCAGCAAAAAGCGGTTTTTTTAACTGTAGAGGGCCGGAACTGACTTAGGTGCACGAGAATATAACAGTCGTGGTACTCGTTCCAGACGACCTGACCTTGGCCGGTACCATCCCAAACAGCCGTCTCGTGGTCGAATTGGTTCAAATTTGTAGACCTCCAACCCTTCTGGTGTCCCCACCAATACTCATAGCTCTGCAGATCAAAGCAGTTTTCTGCCTTGACCCGTGCAAGGAAGACTAGGCTTTTTCTGTCCTTGTCGTGCTTCACGATTTCGGGTGCCCCTCCCCAGGCATAGATAAAGTCAGACCGCGGATCTCTAAGCGTCGAGATGTCACCCCATCTTGCGTTATCACGCGCATCCCACCAATAGCCCCTATCACCGAATCTCTTGGTGATAGTCGGTACACCGTCCAGAACCTTGACCATCCCTATGCCGGTACCAATGCTCCTACTGTCCTCTGACATGATCCCATTCGTGACGAGATAAAGTATAGCCCCAGTAGCAGTCTTCTTATCTGCTTCGACGATCGACGACACCCCCAGAAACCAATTCTGCTTCTCGCCCCAACCGGCGTTCCATGGGATGAATTGGTTTTGCCGCGGCATATCCTGGCGAACATGGAGGTCGATGACTTTTAGAGGGTCCGAAGTCATGCGCGAAATGCTGTTGCGTATCATATAGAACGGTTCCTTCCACAACGTGTCGCCGTACACGCCATACCAATGTCCGCCTAGCTGGCCCGTGAAGCCCAGATCCCGCCCGCTGGGCTCACAGTTGATCGACGTCTGTTCGCCGAGAAACCTCACCCGACATTTTTTGATGGGATTGGTGCCTTGAGGGGCAGTATTATTGACCGGATTCATATGCGATTTGTGTGTGGTCGTATGGTGATGAACCTCAACCTCATTGTTAGGGAGAAGGCTGTGTACCCAGATGGGCAATTGTGCATGCGGGGTTCTCGCAACATCCTCCGTTAGTAATCAAATGCACATATGACGTCTGCCTCCAGAAAAGAGTCATTGATCGTCAAGATTGTTGCTAGTGTTCTCCCTGTGCGAGAAATGGCTTTCCGAGCGGTTATCTGTCCGGGGTTTATCTGACAACTAGACAGGCCTCATAATCTTGCCCATAGATGCGGCTGCAGACATACGTTAAATAACAGTAAAAAGGGTCGTGCTGGTTCATCCTCACGCGCAATATTACTGCATATATGGGCCAAACATCTCACGCCTTGAAGACGCCTGGATAACCAAGGGGCAGATTACTCAACCCTGCACGTCCCCCTGAGCCCCTTGAGCCCCTGTGTGCTCTGTCAGCAAGGCCCAATAAGAGCATTCGGATATGAAGGGACAGGGGTATAGCGACAAAATTCTCGTATCGAGCTGGTAAGCAAAGGTATTTTCCGCTGCATCGCTCTCGTGGTGCGCATGTGCGCATGTCATAATAAAACTCTCTTTTCGCGTGACAAGTAACTAAGGTTGCGGACATGTTACCGCTGCACAGAGGAGTTGTATTGCCTATTGTATTATGTACATGTGTATTGCTTGTAAGAAAGCCTCTTAGCTTCTGATGCACGGTCGCCAATCGCTAATCCCATTTCCCGCCCACAAGTTGTGGTATCAAAGCACACGATACCGTCATCGCCACGAGACACCGTTCGCAGCCAGCAACAAGCATGAGTCTAGTGGAATCGAAAAAGGCGTCAATCCATCGAACAGAACAGTCAACCTTGTGATCGCCAGTCGTGCCGCCGACGATGTATCCTGGACATCGAAGCTGGACCTTCCTAACGTCCGCATCATTCGCTATGTGATTGATGAACCAGGGGCCTTATACCATCCGCCGGTGCTTGGCAAAGGACGCGAGGCGCTAGTGTATCACACCTACTTTTATGAATTCTACGAGAATCTGCCTGACATTTCCATCATGATTCATCCACACGAGGACCCGTGGCACATCGAAGGGGTGCTGCAGCAGTCCATGCTGTTCACACTCTCACACCTCGACTTAGATGTTGTGCAGGCTCGGCAGTATGCTAATCTCCGAGTCAGCTGGACACAGGCCTGTCCGAAATGGATCGATACCACTAAGACGCCCGAAAACGCATTAAAGCAGGAAGAACCATATATGCATGCGGCGTTCGTTGACAACTTCGGAATGCCAGATACAGATGTCCCAGACATTCTAGGTGGCCCATGCTGTTCGCAGTTTGCAGTTACAAAGGAAGCAGTGCTGAGAAATCCGAGGCAGCAGTACAAACGAAGCATGGATTGGCTAGCAGAGACGGCCTTGTCAGAGTATCTTTCGGGCCGCACCTGGGAACACATGTGGCCATATCTTTTCAGAAGAGAAGCTATCGACTGTCCATCTGAGTGGAAGGTCTATTGCGCCATGTATCACATTTGCTTTGAAGACCGAAATGCTCCCTCGGAGTATAACCGACTATGGAGAGAGAAAGGGGCACTTAAGGAGGACATGGAGTTCTGGAGAGAGATCCTCAATCCTCAAGCAGGCGTCCGTGCAAGAAAAAGGATAAGGGAGATCGAGCTTCTCTTAAAGGCAGAGCTCGCTCCTGCACTCGAAAGAGGCACGATAGATAGTGTCAGAGCCGAAGCTCGGGATGTGTACGAGCCTTAATGACAAAAGCATCAACAAGTCGAAACGACACGCGTGCAGTACTCATGTCGGAGCGAGTCTCGTCGTTAACATTCCCGCACATCTCTACTTATCATTTGAGGAGCGCTGTCCTTAGATTCAACAGTTCGCCGCCATTGTAGCTTTCAAATTCGAAATGGGGGATGCCGAGCACGTAGAATTTTCTCGACATTCCATTGCCTTCCCCGAGTTGTTTAGGTGTCACACGTGAGCAGTCTCAGCGCCTCCCAATCTACCTACTTATCATCAAGCGTCCGGACAGCAGGAGGTCTCGCCCAGACCTGTCTTTAATATATATACTCGCCTACAAATAAAGACGGCACTGTTTTACTGGTCGATTATTCATCTAAGTGGCAAGCCAAGACCATTCTACCCCATGGGGGGCAACGTGACAGACAAAAGCTTATCCGGTGTTATCACCCACGCCGCCTAATTGACGAGGTCTAACCGAGTCCGGCAAATAAGAGTAGCTGACAAGTTGAGCTGAGTGCGATAAAATGGCTTGGTGAAGGGCTTTATAGCTCATCCACAATTTTGCCGTGCCTCTACTGGGCACTGTGCAAGCGTTATGACGTGGAGGTATAAGACACACGGCTCTATGTACGCGCTTTGATAGGCCGCGAGGCCGGCTGGGAATACATGTTGATATTGACAATATACGCAAAAACTTCCAAGACTCGGCATTTTTTGCTGCTACAGCCTAACGGCAGTTGTGTGCATGCTGGCTGGCTGGAATCTCATGGGGCCTGGACACACTTCTAAGTTCTTATAAGGGGTTATGACAACCATGTCCCTGGCTTCGCTGGTCGTACAGCCTCTCACTCTGTCCAGTACCCAAACCGCTCCAGTCAAGTCTTGTTCGTACATCAACGCCAACGAAAGATGTTTTGGACATCGCTCGTCGCCTTTGCGGCGCTAGCCGAAGCAATCCCGAAGGGACTCAACAGTGCGGTCATCGAAGCCCGTCAGAATGGAGTCACCATGCTGCGGTTCGGTTGTGCTCAGGTGGTGATCGATCGCTTGGATCCTCTCGTCAACCCGGGTCAGATTCCGTCCACCCACGTGCATCAGATTGTTGGTGGCAATGCCTTCAACGCCTCCATGACGACCAGCGACGTCTCCAACGCCGCAACCTGCACGACCTGCGAGTTCTCCGAGGACTTCTCAAACTACTGGACGGCAAACCTGTACTTCAAGGCCAAGAACGGCACCTACAAGCGCGTACCCCAGGGCAGCGCCGCACTGCAGTTCGGCGACCAGTTCAGCAACCAGATTGGTGGCGGTGTTCTCGTGTACTATGTCTCAGCCCAGCCAGGAAAGATCACTGCGTTTAAGCCAGTAAGTCTTACGCATTCTCAAGCATGCAAAGAATAATATTGACAATCGTCACAGGGTTTCCGCATGCTGGTTGGCGACCCGATGGAGCGCTCAAGGTCCGACACCACACTGAAGCGCCAGAACTGTAAGTTGTCTCCTGTGTCGAGACAGTAGCTTGAAGTACCTGCTAATTGGATTTTAGGCTACCGCTGCTATACTGGACCCAACTTTGGAGGTTAGCTTTCAGTCAAGTTTTTCGGGACAAAGACTTGTCACTGATCATTTGAACAGGAGATACTGCTGCTCCATGCCAAGACCCAAGGTTCGTGCTTTGCATAGCTAAGTTTATAATGACCACAATGACAAGACCAAATGTTAACGTGTTTTCAGAATCGATACCGAATCGCTTCCTCCTAAGCCATGCCCAGGTGGTATCCGCTCCAACATTCACTTCCCCACGTACGTATACCATCCTCTTACTTTCGTCGCCATCACCACCCACTGACACCACGTCTGCAGCTGCTGGGACGGCAAGAACCTCGACAGCCCCAACCACAAGGACCACGTAGCCTATCCCGTCAGCGGACCAGCCACGTTCTTGAGCCTGGGAGGCGCATGCCCGTCGACTCACCCGGTGCGCATCCCGCAGCTGATGTACGAGGTCGTCTGGGATACCACTAAGTTCAACTCCCTGTGGGCTAACGGCGACCCGAACCCATTCTACCTCAGCACTGGAGACAACACCGGCTACGGCCAGCATGCCGACTACGTCTTCGGCTGGAAGGGCAACTCCCTGCAATCGGCAATGGACACGTCTGGCTGCATGGGCGCGAAGTGCGCGCAGCTCAAGACCCAGTCCATCGCCAGCGCAAAGGCGTGCTCCGTCAGGACTGTGGTCAACGAGGACCACGATGGATGTAAGTTTTCCAGTCCAGGTCAATCTGCATGTGCATCCATCTGACAAACGTTTAGGGCTTCCCGAACTTCCGGGCATCGAAATGAGCGGCATGTAAGGCCATTCGCTGTACAATCAGTAGGACAATGACCTCACCACGGGGATGGCGCTTGACATGTTGCTGGCTTGCATTGTTGGAGTAATTTGTATGCAAAGTCTTTAGTGAGGGCAGACAGTCTCAGAGTTCACTTTTACTTCGTGTCGGCTGCAATGCCCAAACAGAGTTGGTACCGAATAGATCCATTTTAGTTGTATCGGTCTTTTCGTATGCCAAGTGTGCCCCTGTCGTCGCTGAAACATAAAATACGTGAGCTGTTAAGTATATAAAGGTGAGACGGTATACTATGATTTCCGTCCAAGCCCTGTCGTTGTTGTTTCTGTCTTCCCTTTCTGCCTCCTCCACTATGAAATCTACAGCGTCTTCTTCGCCCATCCAAGCTTGGGGGTGGAGCCTCCGTTGAAGACAACAAAGGCAGCCTTCAATGCCACGTCGCCAAAGATATTGATCCCAATCCCAGAGCTAGATTGCAGCCCTCCGAAGCAGACATTGGTCGCGACAGGACCATAGTTCATGTAAGCTGCCGGAATGGTAATTCTCAGACTTCCGACGCCGAAAGTGAAGCTGGGAAGCGTAGCACTGCAGGGAAATACGTAACCTCCGTAGGTCCTACTGTTGGACGACCCGCTCACTTGTCTGTAGTACGCGGTCACGATTGAGGTCGGCAGGTACAGCAGAGTAGTGCCCGTATCGGCGATGCCGCTGATGCTTGTAGAGGTGAACGAGCCGGAGCCGATGGCGTAGCCGGATGAGGTCCAGGTCCAGTAGCCGGGGCTGGTGGTGACGCTGACGTACGTGATAGCGCCCGTATATGCTGTTGAGTCGATGTAGCCGAAGTTGTAGTACCCAGCTGGTATTCTAAGTTAGTATTTGACTGTTTCCGAATCCGGATATTGTCTGCGCTCCCCATCACTTACGGGCGTTGTGCTTCAGATCTGCAGTGAAGACGGGAGAGTCGAGGCTGCTCTTGATATTGTCAAACCAAGTAGGCTGCTTCGTGGGACGGACTGTGTTCAGGCTGTCGAAGCCGAGGCCGACCAGGCCGTCAATATCAGGATCGGAGGTGAAGCTCGATGAGACAGTCTGGGCCGCTTCCACGGCCTGATTCGTTACAGTGAGCCCACCGATAGTTACCTAGTTCTTGATTAGCGCTGTCTACTCGAATCTAGCGCGGTGTTTAGGTTTCAAGTTAGGCCAAACTACTCGTGCTGTGTTGCAGCACCATAAACAGAGCCCGAGTACTATACTTCTTAGAGAGCGAGGCAAGATATTACCTTGTCCGTGTAAACATTGCCGCTGGAAGAGCTACCATCTCCATATGAGATGGACCATGTGTAGCCGGACTTCAAGACAGCGGTGCTGCTCAACCCGGGGTTGTAAACAGTCTGCCCGTTGACTTGGGACGAGGGGAGCTCGCTGCTGAAGACCCACAAGTCCGAGGAGCCGGTATCGAAGTCAAGGTTCAGTGTCTGCGGCGGTGTGCCGATCGATACTAAGCGGGGCTCGTTAGCAATCGCTAATCTCTCGCTTATTTTGCCTGCATCGCTTATATACCGGGCGTGATGTATGCGTCATCGAAGCTAGGGATTGTTAGCAACAGAAAACCGCAATCGTAAATTCGACAAGCGCAATATAAAGAAAACGAAGAGTTAATGCCGCGGGTGTATTCATTGATATGTGAGTGCATTTACTTACGTATCAATGGGTGTGGTGACGGCGCTTCCGGTAGCACGCTTGCTAAGTGTGAAGTTCTTGACCGCCTCATGCAAGTAATCAGGAATGGGCACATTGTACTTCAAGTACGTCTTGTACACCGAGAGCGGTCCGTAGTGCACATGCTTGGCATTCCGCACTTGTTTCAACGACAATCTGCCGGGATTCGAGTCCTCGTTGACAATGGTGCCAATCTTGGGCGGCAGAGCCGAGGCGAGACCAGCAGTTGCAAACAATCCCGCCAGCAGCAGGTTGGCGGTCGGCAGCATCTTGGCGTACAGACGAGAATCGGGGCCAAGACGGGACAAGACACGGCTATGCTAAGATGTCAGGGGTGCAGGAAGGGAGCTGGGCTGAGGGTTGTAGTCAAGGAGTCCAATCTCTTGGCGAGTATCTGCCAAGTTATATACATCGCGAAGTTGTCCTCCAACATGATGGCGAGGCATTTTCTTCTGGTTTTCTCGTGTGCCAAAAAGGGAAGCTCGAGCAGTTCGTGATAACTTTCCTAGCAGCACACTGTTGCGACAGAAGACGCAATAAAATGGTGTCATCACTATGTTGATACCACCTCCCCAGTTGAGGCATTCTCGCGGCCAGGTTCTCCTGCGAAGAAGACGGGATCGGCGGGGGCGGGCCGCCATGCATACCACCAGCAAAGCTAGATGGTGACGCTGCTTCTAAAGTAGAAAGTCGTCCGCATAACGAACGAGTTGCACCCCGTTTAGCTTCCGCATTGGATATGGCGGTGGCGTCCTGCAGATGTAAGGTGCGGTGGCAGCAAGCCACAGTACGGGGGCGCACGGGGGCGCATAACCACAGTAAAGCGCATGTGAAGAGTCGAGGGCCGACGATGGACAAAGTACATATGCATTACAACTTGTTCAAGTTGGCAACAGATAACGACGCATGCGCCCGGTCCCGGGAGTTGGTGCAGCTCCGGCAGTGAAGAATGGACCTACCCTATCTGGCTTAGTGGTTAACTCAATCGCATCGAGAACCCATGTCAGTGTGGGGAAACAAGACCTGATTCGCCGGTGACAGGTACAATGGACATCTGGCCAAGGCACCAGCGATTGTAGACGTTGATAAGCCGAAGCTGTCATGAATTGTTAGTTACTGCGAGACTGTAATCGCGTTTGTTAAGAAACAGGAGTCCTGTAGACCTACCTACGTAAGCCAAGATATGCACCGAGTGCCAAAAACGCCATCCAGATCGTTTCGCTGCCCTCCCATCGAATGACCAAGCTATACGTGCTATGTACGAAGAGGGAACGTGATCATAAAGAAAACGAAGATGGGTAGTTTACACGTCATATGTGCATTTTACAGGCCAGAATTCGTCACATTGTGGCAAATGGTCGCAATAGAGCAGCCACACTTCTTTCGCGACACAGTTCCGCCACACCGCAAGAACTTGTCAAAGCAATTCGCAACCGAAGCTATCTAATCATTGTCGGTTTTTCTCTGTTGACGCATAGAGTATTGCATCCCAGACACTACACACCTGTGGAGCGGTCTAAGTTTGGATTGCGGGCCATATGAACAGAGCAAAGCCCGTGATCCTACCCACAAGAACAAAAAGGAGCAAACTGCAGTCTCTCTATAGCGTCACCTCAAGGACGGAGGGATCCTTTAGTTTTATCATTTAATTCCACTTGCTCCTCATGCATTTCCACTGCCGGGACTACTCATCCAAACCATCATAGTGACCATCGCAACCAGCACGAGAGCGGTCAAGATACCGGCACCTGCCCGATCACCAAGAGTGACAGGACGTACAGGCTGAAACACATCAGGATCACTCCCAGCGTCAGGATTACCCTGACTGGTTCCACCAGTCTTGTTGGTGAACGGACCTTCCACCGTTTGGTCATCCACCAGCATGCTGAGCAAGGCCCCCAAAGCATTCATCTCTTGACCTGCGCCTGTGTCGCCGTCGTAGGAACCGGTGGTCCATCGGAAACCACATGTGCCGTCGGCATTGCAGCTCTTGACAGCTGCCTGGGCTGAAGTCTTCAGGACGGCCATGATAGGGTCGTGGACAATGGGGGCCATTTGAGTAGTCTGGGCCAGGAACCTATGCGAGTACCCTTTGAACGAGAGCATATCTGTCTTGCACTGCTGAGTGTCAGCCAACTCGCAGTCAATTTCGACCGCGATACCGTTGGGAAAGAAAAAGTCCAGTGTTCTGTTCGTTAACCCAGTGATCCTTTCAGTCCACTCTGTTGATCCATTGGTCTACGTCTTTGTCAGAACCTGAGCGCAAATGGGACAAAGACACAGCTGTCTCGAAGGCATCCTTCTCGACAGTACTAGCAGCCAAAGGGGGGGGGGACTACTTACATAGTTAACCATGAAGCCCAAGCCTTGGGTTACGATTGCTGGAATGTACGAGAACTGTTGTGGGTTGATATCGGTGCAGTTGTGCTCGACGTGTCCGCCGTCGTAAATGTTATAATCTTTATCGATATAGCCCACTCCTTCCATCCACTCGTAAGTCTTTGCTGCCCACTGCGCATACGTGTCATTGCCGGTATAGCGAGCAAGCCTCGCCCCCAGGTTGAAAAAGATCCCGTTGGCTATGGTGTTTTTGTAGTCATACCCGTTGTTGGACAAGGGAATCTGCCATCGCAGCCCGCCGGCGCAGTTATCGGTATCCCACCGGGCTGCCTGGGTATTGAATACGGCTTGCGCCAGCGCAAGCCACTGAGGGTCGGTGGCGGGAGGGTTCTCAAAATTAGTCTCGGCGGCGAGCATAGCGGACATCCCCCAAAAGCCTTGATCGTCGTTGCCCAGGGACGCTGTCCAATTCGGAGGCATGTAGCTGTTCTGCGGCGCTCCGGCCTGGAAGATCAGGGAATACTCCGTGTCGTTGTTGTACGTCGTATCATTAGTGTAATGCCAGTAGTCCACCATGGTTCCCCAAAGAGCACCTCCCTCCCACCAGTAGTAATCCCCGGCCGGAGGAGGGCCTGGCAGGATACCCGGCGTGTTGCCCGGCTGATTTCCAACATAATAGGACATTAAGTTGCGTGCTATTATTTTGGCTGCCGCCTTGACAGAATCTACAGAGGTGTCAGAATGCGCGGTGCCAAAGACTGCCACAGCGTCTAGTCTCTGTCGACTGAGATCCTGTCCTAGTGGCGTCGCATGAGTGGCTCACCTGCTGAAGTGAGGTCAACATCAAGCCCTGCGCCAAGGCATACTGCGCAACTTGCTGCGAGGGGTATTAACGAATGTTTCATTGTGTCGTCTCAGCCCGGTCTATCGTGGTGATGTCGCGTGGACAAGCTTTGCCAAGCTCGATACTAGCAGACGGGATTTTTCAATTTAGCAATTTTTCGGGGCATCAGACGCAGGGCAGCCGTCGTCATCACAACTCGGGTCTAAGCCTCGCTGACATCCGGATTGCCGGACTTTGACTAACAGTGGGTAAGGAGAATACGAGCAAAGAGCCTTATTCGGCTTAGCCCCCCTAGAGATCAACAGTAGTGCGCACAATTTGGGAACAACTTTTCGGGAGCTTCCAGGCGCCAACCCCACACTAATATGTGTCACATTAGGAGGATTACTTGGCAAACTCCCCGGCAATCTGTTGTTTTACACTCCCCAAGCAGCCACTATTTATGCAGTGAGGTTTGTGCCTTTCTTCCATAGAGGAACTAACCTCGAAACCAGTTGCGAGGAGACCCAACTACTAAAACAATTAGTGACAAACAAGGCAGGTTCGACACTAACTCCACTATACTTGCACTGGACCGAGATTTTCTTACCTGCAATGTTGCGATGGCTTTAAGTTCTGGACATCAGAGGACAACACTCATATTTAGTCAAAAGCCAAATCTCAATCTGCAAAACCCATTCCCCTACTATGTCCTCCCGAGCATTGATAATGACGCGTTCTACTGGGACCTCCCGCGCCTGCCCTAGGCTGGGCCTGGCAGCGCTGCAAATACGGCCGTGCAACCGGCCGAGTGGGACGTCGCTCCCGGCCGCACTATAGCCGATCATCAGTGGGTACCCGCACGCTCGTCTGGCCGCATCGGCGCCGACAAAATCGCCGGGTCCCGTCTCGGTCAACGAACACTGCAGCGTTTGGAACTCCTTCGGTTGATGGCGGGCATGGCAGTGCCATCAACGCTGGCTGCGGCTGCAGGAGAAGGAGGAAAAGAGTCTTAAAAGCATCCCACGCCCGATGAGGTTGTTGTCGTCGAGCGGTTCGCCCTGCCGCACGAGTGCGTCCGCACGCCACCATTCTAGATCGCAGAGCTCATGCACCACAGCGAGTGCGAGTACTGGGGCTCCATAGAAATCCGGGTGTAGAAGTACGGATTGGAGGCCGGCAAGGCAAGTATGAACGACGTGCTCGGCAGGCTGGTCATGAACGGAATCAAAAACATGAGTCCACGGCACCGGCACTCTACGGCGAAGGATTTTGAGTCTATCGCCCATAGGACTTTGCACCCGGAGTGATAACGATGCAATTGGAGTCGTTCTGCGGTGTCATGACAACAGCCTGTACGGCCTTGTCGTCTGTAGCATCCAAGCTTGAACTAATTAGATTGCTATCTTGCAAGTAGTGCGTCAGAACCGACTTGTCATCTAAAGCTTCCTTCATAAGTTTATACCACACTCCTAATCTCATGCTGTTGCGCTTCTGGTCCAAGTTCTCCCTTCGTGCCGTCAGTGCTATCTCCGAAGTGGATTTGCTTTTCGACAGCGGCGACGGTCCGGTCATTCAGTGTACTATCTTCGAACACTGTAAAGACAGTTAGCAGATACCCAAGGCTTCAATGTGGGGGAACATTTCTTACAGAAAGCCAGCTCCTCTAGCGTGCGGCCACTTGTTTCCGGGTAAAGGAGGTAGACGATGCAAAACTCGAAGAAAATCCAGCCACAGTAGATGGCGAGGTATTTCCAGCCAATGGCCGAGAGCGCAACCGAGTTGACGTTGGTCGAGAAAAAGCCGGCAAGCTTGCCAAAGATTTGCTGCACACCAATTCCACGGCTGCGATGAGAATATGGCCAAAGCTCAACGAGGTACGCTGCTCATGGTCAGACAACTGCAGGAGACACTATTTAAGCGATGTGACGGTATCTTACTATATGTGAGAGCGTTGTTTCCGATGTTATAACACGGTGAAAACGCGAAGTACCAGAACAAGGCAGATATGCCCGCGGCTTTATTGGTGAGTTTGTGATCCAGGGCAAACTGTAGTCGCTCGAGTGACACGGTCATGGCAATGAACACGAGCATCATACACGCGGCTGAAAGCATGTACATGGTGCGCCGCCTGAAACGCGTGACGATGAAGGCAATGACAGTGGCGTTGAGGAGGCCCCAACACGCATTAGCAATGTTGATACGAGTCTTGGCGAAGTTAGTCGTGTAACCCATCATCTGGAAGAGAACGCCAGAGTAGTAGCTGAGGAGAGTATTGCCAGAGAGTTGGGTGAAGAGGCCAATAAATATTGTGATGAGGAAACGTCGCCGCATTCCTTTGCTGGACAGAAGTTCCATCCAGGATTGCTTAGAGACCTCCATCTCGGTCTTGATCGTCTCACGGATCTGTGCAATTTCAGCTTGGACAAGAAGCGAGTCACGGTCGCCCTCGGCGTGGTATTTGACGAGGATCGCTTTGGCGTCGTCGTCCCTATCCTTAGAGACAAGATAGCGGGGGGATTCAGGTAGTAAACTGCGTGGAGTTAGGCCATAACTGTGTTTTATACCAGGTATTTACAGAACGAAAGCTGGCAAGACTTACAAAACGGTGGAGATCTGCAGTAAAGACGGGCAGATCTGAAGGAGAGAAGGCAGGCGCCACGCCCAGTTGTTTTTGATATCCGCTGTGCCAATCGCAATAGCTGCAGCAATGATTTGGCCGATGAAGTATGATGAGTTGAATAATGAAGTCATGACGGCGCGTTCTTTGGGATGGCTCAGCTCTCCTATCAACGCAGCCCCTGATATGATGCAGAACAGGATACCGACACCGAGAATCATGCGAGCTATGATATACATGGCAACTAGATGAAGATGATCAGCACACAAGTTTGTACATCTTAGCAACTAACCGCAGGACTTTTGATCCAATCATACCATGTTGTGCAAACCCCTGGAGGAGGGCGCCGACCACCATGATACCGGAGCCAAGCATTATAGACCACCGCCGTCCAAAACGCTGAGCGAACCACGGCGCAATAGGAACGGCAAAGATCGATCCAAGCTGGTAGCATGAGTTCACAAAGCCGAGGAGACCTGGTTCGATGGCGAAATTGCCTTTGGCATCCTTCCTACCGTTACCCAGATCTAAGCAAAAGGTAGTCAGTGGAAATATGCTCAACAGTGCTTTGATACTGGCCGAGGGCAGGGCAAGGCGTACACTCGTGAAAGGTACTGGCAAATTGCAGCGTGTTGATAAGTTGCGAGTCAAATCCTGAAGTCATTTCGACACCCATGCAGCACATGAAAAGCCACAGGTACATGAGCCTCAGGTTCCGCTTCTTGTACCATGGCACCTTGTCCTCCTTTACCAACCGCGTGACGATGGGATCTGCTGCCGTGCCGACGTTCACCATTGTGGCGACTGGTGCTGGTAATCCGAGTTAACGTAGTAAGAATGTCGATAGCATCGATCTGCGATGCACTGGTGGTCTTGGGGCATTTTCAGGGCGGCATGATAGGCTATATAAACTACCTGGTCTTCCGGAGCAGTATCGTGTCTCGTCTGACCAGTTCCTTCGGATGCGTGGCCCGAGACCAACCCCAGGATTCTGGGGTTGCCGTCCTGCACCCCAGAGGATTGAACATCAATCTAAGCATAGACCAAACAGTCCCTTACTACTCCATTTAATGGCTTGGCGATGGCTGCTATTTAGCCAAATTCATGTCTGGACGGTAAGCATATTAACCAAGACCGTGCTATTGGACCGTTGCTGTGAGTTCCAAGGGAATGCATATGCCAAGGCCGCCCCGCTATTCCTGACAACCCAGTTTCCATGGCCTTTTAATGCGGGTTTCCAGCGGCCAGGTTCAAGTGTTGGTTGCTCGTTCGGCTATTAGATGACCTAATTTGTATATACAAAGGGCCTAATTATGGTCGTTGGTGTTCTTGGTTGTTGGTATTCGTCGTGTCACGTACAACCAGTCGCCAGTCAGGAGGACAAAAACTGCATGCGTTATTGCCAGCTTGGCTTCCAATAAGTCCCAACTGGCTATATACTTCAGATTGCGCTCGAGGCGGTCGACCCCTCACCCATCATCAGCGCTTAGCTGTGTAGACCCTGGCAATGTTGAATATTTCTGCTGTGAAGACAGGCACGGCAGGCTGGCAGGCTACATAACAGATGAGAATAGGCGGAACAATGTTTTCATGACTGCGCTACTAGAATTACTGTTCTCAGTGGCATACCACAGTTATGTACCCGTGGGAGTACTCCTGTACCGGTGCAACAGTGCTGTATAGTTGTTGTACGGAATATGTACAGGAGGGTCGCTTTTCTTACACTTCGTTCCTCAGCACTAACTACGGACTGCCATTGGGGCATGTTTTATGTCAGAAGCCAATTGTTCCGTGGATTTACAGAGTACATGCCTCCAATTCCTCCGGGTTCATGCGATGGGTATGACTGACAGCTAGTTGCCTATTTTGAGTTGCGTGACATGGAATACTTGGCTCTCTGTTCCTTCGGGCCTTTTTAATGGCCAAGCCGGCATGTCGGGTGTCAACTCCTTTAGGCTTAGACCTCGAAGATCTACACCTCCTGCTCGAATTGCTGTACATTGCCTTCCTTTCTCCACTACTCAATCGTGGCCGTTGTATCATTGGACAAACGATTTGCCGATCGTTGGTGAAGCTTACATGCCACACCTTCAGCCCCCAAAACGGCAATTTGTCTCTTGAGCAGGTGATTGTCTGACAAGACAGAGGTCAAGGTCACCCTTGAATAGACAAGTTCGAAACTCTTCCACAAAGTGGACAAAGCTGAATACAGCAGCAGTTTGAGGCTATCGACATCGCCTTTGGAAGGAGGAACTCCGATTACTAAGGCCTGAGAGGCTGTGCCTAGGAGGGAGCGTATGCGGCATGCAGTCGAAATATCTTGGTTACCTGCCAGAGGTTACCTAATTCTTTTCTGAAAAACTATGCGAGCTCCAGTCACAGCTTGAAATCTACGTGTAGGCTTGTGTGAGGTCTACAGACAGACTTATAACTCACTGGCATCTAAAGCTCATTATCGTCTACCAAAGTAGCATAATAGCTAAGTTACAGTTACTTAAACCCGCTTCAAGTGTACCACTTAACAATACGGTCAATACCTTAGTCTATGCAAGTCTACTCATGTAAGACTATAATACGTCTAAACTTAAGTAATGTGTAAAGGTAACGTTAGAAGAATCCTTTAATGTTACACGTACTTAATAGAGACAAAGACTCTACCTTCTTCATGTCTAACTTAATAAATAGTCTACAAAGTTAATATCTTTGTTAAACTTATCTTTTAGATTGTTTGAATTCTTACTTTAAAGTCCTTTATCTAAGACATTAAGTTATTAATTGTCTATAAGAAGAAGTAATAGTATTACATGTATCTGATTTTGCTCTTAACACTCTTGTGAGATTATACCTTCACCTTAACCTCTACACTTTATTACTTGGTTAGAGTCCCGGTACACTCAAGATGTTTACAAGGGACACGTTATCTTTAGCTACCTCAGCATCCTACATTTTAAACGTCGTTATTCTCATTAGTACGATGGCGTTGACTTGTGGCACGTTGTGGTGGTGCTCCGGCGGGGACGTATATCTCTTTACGTTTCTCTTGCTCTTCAGCTGGCGATATGTTCGCTTTTTTGTCAATCTCGTTGGCTTCTGGATTTACAAACCGGTCTCCCTATCGAAAGGGAACTCCAATCATCAAGCGTTTACAGATGTCACCGTCATTCTACCGACGATAGACCCACTCGGGCGCGATTTCCAAGAGTGTTTACACTCTTGTTGCATGAACCGGCCAGCCAAGGTGATCATTATCACTGCAGGACAGAAGTTGTGTGATATTACACGTACTGTAGTTCTTCCATTTGAGCAGAGGTACCGACTAACAGAGTTTGTCATTGACAGCACAGACATTGCTAACAAACGAAAACAGGTTGGACACGCCATCGGCATGATCAAGACAAGCGTCACAGTGTTCCTGGATGACCATGTCTTCTGGGGACCCAAGCTTTTAGAGACGATCCTCAGCCCATTTCAAGATCCTGCGGTGGGCATCGTAGCCACAAACAAGCGTGTGCGCAGGCAGGGAGGGTCCTTGTGGAAGCGTTGCTGGAACATGTTGGGTGCCCTTTACCTTGAGAGGCACAATTTTGAGATTCGTGCAACGAGCGGTATAGACGGTGGCGTCTTCGTCGTTTCTGGGCGAACTTCAGCAATCCGGACAGAGATTCTTCAGCATCCGAGATTTCTACCGAACTAACGTTACCTGAATGAGACATTCTTTCTTGGTAAGTTTGGCCCATTGAGTGCCGACGACGACAACTTTATTACTAGGTTCGTTGTAAGAGAGGGCTGGAGCATTGCAGTTCAGTACAGCAACGAGGCATGCATTGAGACTACAGTGGGGGTCGATAGCCCCGTGGTCAAAAAATTCCTAGGTCAATGTACTCGGTGGGCTCGCACAACGTGGAGATCCAACTCCTGTTCGCTCTTCACGGACGGGACAGTCTGGTTTCGGCAGCCCTACTGCACCTACTCCGTCTTTCTCACCAGTTTCACCAATTTTGCCATTGTCGTGGACCCCATGTTGTTGTACCTTCTAGCTAACACTTCATGGTACCGAGGGGTGAGGTACCCGTCCCTTGCCTTGCTTGGTCTTCTTTGTTGGATTCTATTCACTAAGATTGTCAAAGTCTTTCCATATTACGTACGGCACCCAGAGGATATTGTCCTCTTTCCGCTGTATTTGATCTTTGCTTATTTTCATTCCTTTGTCAAGCTCTACGCTTTACTTACCTTTTATAGTTGCGATTGGTCCGGTCGGAACTTGGAGGCTATTTCGACTGCTTAGACGTATCGAATGGTCGATAATGTGGGAAGGAAAGTACTCCCGATTTTTGTTCAGGAATAGAGGCCTAACAAATTTACATGATATGAATGTTATCGCACTACTCTAACCTTGTGTGTTGTATTAAGGTACATCAACTGTAGTCAGCTTTATGTTTAGCCAGCCTTACAGCCGAGCTTCTGGGGCAGGGCTGCTTTTAAAGATGCAATTTGACTCTTGCTCTTCAACGCAATGATCCACACTATTGTTCACGCGTACAAGAAATGACTAAAGGCAGTAGCTTGGAAGGATGTTAGTCTGCGGGCGAACAACGTGCCCGTCTCACTTAATTGCTAGGACTACCCAGGCCTCAAAAAGGACGCCTCCATATGACGAAATCTCAGCTTTAACAGCATCGTTGACAGCCTCCGGCCACCGAGCATGTTCCGAGGCGCTCCAGTCTTTCCTCGCTAGCCTTGATGTGTCACTGAGAAAGAAGCCACGCAACCCATCCAAATCCTCTCCCGCCACTGCTACTTTCTTGCTTAGAACCGTCAGTTTCTCCTTCTTGAATCCGGCCTGAACCGCCATGTCAGCCAGTACACCTTCTTCCCCAAGCTCCTCATGCGGAACAGGCATGGTCGGTAAATCCGGCCGCACCATTTTCTGTGCCGCACGGATAACTTCGCCGGCTCCAAAGCGGCGCCAAGTAAGTAATGCGCCAATTCCTCCTTCTTTCACCGTGCGATGAATCTCTTGTAGACACTTAAGAGGTTCAGTCATGTTGAAGATACTGAAGTTCAGGATGCTGTGTGAAAATTGTTCGTCCGGCACCTGTAGCTTCAGGCTGTCCATCTCCTCCACCTTGATAATGGATGGTATGAGAGATGAAAAAGCTTCGCTTGCGGCCGTGATCATGGCAGGTGTGTTGTCTGTTATCAAAATATTGATGGACCCAAGAGTAGCCGCCGGGATGTGCTGTAGTAGGACTGATGTTGCGGTGCCGGGTCCAGCCGCGCTGTCGTGAATGTAAGAACCACGAGTAATGGGAAGGAGATGTTGGAATATCTAGCTAGGAGGTAGGAACAGGGGGCAGCAACCCAGGGGTTTCAGACGGTGCCTCGGGCAGGGGCACCAGTCTGTGCGTCAGGGGCACCAGAGGCTATTTCATGNACGCCCTCTCGCACCTGGGAACTCCCTCCTCTTAGAAGACAGACCCAACCACTTGAACAACCTTACAGCACGTAGCCCTCCAAACAGGAGAGGGTATTTGCTCTATGTTCAGACGTACCGGTACCTGGTGGATCCTACAGGAGATTTGTTATATCCTCAAGTGTCGCAGCGAACACATCTCGCGTGCTGTTGCCCGTCTGCTTGGCATATGTTCTTGCCAAGGATGAGAAATATTTCGGGAACGGGATGGGGCTGGCCCCGGTATAGTTGGCGTCTGTAGTATTCTGCGTGGTCATCTCATAAACGGTTTTGACAAATTTCGAGACATATATCTTAAGGGTATACCATACTCAGTGGAACGTATTCAACTCAACTGGACAGTGTTCCTTAGTTATATATTGAATTGCCCTCTGTACTAAACTACTGTGTTTGGGAAAGTGGAGACGCCTGTCTGTCTGGTTGAAAGTGCGAAGTACAGCGTCCGAACGAATCCGAGCCATCCAATGAGATCTGAATAGACCAGCCCACAGCATAAGGCATCTCGGATCTACAGTCCAGTCGCGAAGGTTCCCATGCCAGACCTTAATAGTGGGAATTACTCGAGGGGTTATCTCGATTTGGCTCACACTGTCCATCCACCTCTGGATGGTCACACGTCTGGTCTCAATACATAAAAGAGACCTGTTGCCATGGGTCGAGTGCTGGGGGAAAGCACCAGATATACTTCAGTTCTTTAAATCCGTATTACTCTGCCAAGTCCAGCGGTGCGTCCTGCCACATCGATTGCGGTATTGTATATACGTTCGCAATGTTGGAGTATACAATTCTTGCCATTTGTCTTTTACGCTTGATCTCCAGCTCTAAATGTGATTATGTAAAAATGTCTAAAGGAAACTTGTTTGCAATTTCCTGATAACCAGCAACATTCGGGTGCAAATGATCGCCACTGTCAAACTGACTCTTCAGGTTGGCACCTTGACCAATGAAGCTTGAGAAGTCCACTGCGTGGTCAAAGTTACCGGGAGCCATAATCCATTGGTTGACTTTCTGTCTTGCCTGCTCATGAGCGCCGCTAGAATAGCTGTTGCCGCCGAATGGGGTTATTGTGGCGCCGATTGTCACATAGCCGGCGGACTTGCAGTCGGCGATTATCTTCTTGTAAGCGCTGATGAGTTGATCGCCGACATTTCCTCCACCACTGCCAATGTCGTTTACACCTTCGAATATCATAACAAATTTCACACCTTGCTGTTCAAGGCCGTCGCGCTTATACCGGGATAGGAGGTAGGGGCCGAGGCCGCCAGAGAGCACTGCGTTGCCACCAGCTGCTTGGTTGTCCACAGCCACGTTCGTGATCCCGTTTGATTGCATGCGTGCAAGCAAAAGGTCGGTCCAACTAAGGATATTGTCAGTTGCTGCGTTTTTGTATGAGGCAGCCCAATGACCGGGCTAGGACGTTGCTAAAAACCCACCGATTGTTCTTGTCATCATCACTGCCTCGTCCATCCGTGATGCTATCGCCAAGTATGACTAGAGCGGTTGTATTTTTCGGCGCCCATGCCTCAACCGCACTGACAAAATACCAGTGCTTCGTGTTAGATCCTATTACGGTTGATGCGTTTAGGTGGTTGCCTTGCTGCATCCAGGAGGTTGTTCTGCTTCCCGGATGTCCCGTGATGCGGTTACTCGCCTGTCCCGCTTCTAGGTACATGTTGACGGACAACATGGACTGAGGTTCGATGCTGAAGTCCATTGCGTCTGAATAGGCAACTTGACCCCTAGGAATCGTGACGGAGCTAGCGCCCTTGAACGTGAGCCCAGCTAGCGTTGCAGTATCAATGCCGTTCACGCCAATCTTACTCCCTGTCGGAAGCGCAACGGACGCTCCTGTAATTGACAAATCACTTCCTCCGAATGTATTCGAGAACTGTACTCGGATTCGGCTTGCTCCTACAGACATATGCAATGTCTGTCGCAGAGTCGCGTCCTTGAACATGGAGCTACCGCCATTCTGAGTTGAGGCCGGCCTCATGTTAGTCTGTGTCTGGGGAGAGGTGGTACTACGGGGAGACATACAAATGGAGAGGGTGGAAGATTACTCTGTTCGACCTCTTGGGGCATTGACGTCCATGTTGCTACCCAGTGGTAGTCATCATCTGCGACTGAGCGGGCGCTGCTCTGCACTGAAGGGGTAACAAGAGCAAGGGACTGTGTCGCCAGCATCAGAATGCCAACAAGAGCTAAGGTTATTCCATGTCCACAGGATGATGGCCTTCTAAAGGCCGACGTGTATCCCATGGCGATTGAGTCGAGCGACAGTGACTTGCGCGTTATGACAACTAGAAAGTGGTACAATTGTTCGTGGAACGGTCCATTGATTGTCGTGGGAAGTCTTGGCTTATGTTTACGGGTTGCGGCACATCGACCGCTTCGCGGAGCGTGGGTGGCCGCAGTTCATTCCTGGGGCCCCAACTTCCGTTTTAGCCAGAATTCGTCATTGGGGACGAACATGGGCCTACAATTGAGACCCAACTCCGAAAATCTAACTGCGCCTATGGGCAAATCCCTACCGCTGAGGGTCAGCACTGGTTAAATATCAATTTATATTTCTGCGGCGGTTGGTAAGTTGTGACTAGTTCGAGGGGTTTCACGATGCTCCACCGAAACCACACCTCGCAACTGAGTACACGGTGTGGTTAATGCAGCTTATAGCCACTGTGTTTTGGCGGAGAAGCCAATATGCCATTGAAGCCTATTGGAGTGAGATTTGAGAATAGGTAGAGCAATGACTGATTTGCTGTAATCGGTGGTAAAATCATTGTCATGTAATCGTGGAAGCACTGTTGTTTCTTAAAGCAGATATGTGCAGATGTTATACAAGGACGGCAGTTTCCTTGAACCCCGTCCATTAACACTCTAGCGACTCTGTTCACGACCCGGGCTTTGATTGACGGGATGCTGCGATTTATCTGGCCTGTAGGGATATTTTCTAAGAATTAAATTACTCTGCCCAGAGCTTGTTGGCCTAAAGGATGTGATGGCGCTGATGAGCATGAAATTTGGTCTCTACGTACTTATAGTTTGGGCACAAGGGGTGTAGGAGAGTATAGCCAGCCGCTACTTCAGTTCAAAAGACATCATGTGTCAAGTAAAAGACCAGAAATGCTACCGCCGTCCCTATGAGAATACTCTAGAACGACGTCTAATGTAAGTTGCTGTGATAATGTTGAAGCGGCTGGAGGCTGTAGATCAAGTAGTAGCTTTGTCTAACATGAGGAAGAGTAGAATCGAGCAGAGATATCGATAAGACAGTATGATACTAGACAAATAAGGGTAGTTACAGCTCTAAATCAGTACTATTCCAAGGCTGCCTATTGCTATCTCGGCCAGCTGGAAACTCGTTTTAATGTACGTCAAGCTGTACTGACCATACGATGGCGAGTGATAGCACATCACTATATAAGCCCATGAATCTAGAGCCCTGAGATCTAGTCCGATCGTTTCTCAACACATGATGTCTAGTAGACAATTGCCGAAGAGTATCATTATCTTATAGGGAACGAATAACGCGGCGGAGATGTTATTGTGCAAGTGCCGTACCAGGTGTTTATCATTGCGGCTGAAGTCTTCGGTCAAACACAGGCCACAAATTAGATGTTACAATTCCCGCGGGCGGGGGAAGCCATGATGCCTTTCTTTACTCTGAGTTATGCACCCCTGTTATGCGCAAATGACCAGGTAGGCTGCAGGAATAGTCTTGTCGGGTTCCCACTGCTCTATATAGATCTTCAGCCGTGGAGTGACATAGCGTAATTACAGCTTCGAAAAGCTATGGTTCTCAGCTTGATTCATTCACCTAAGTCTATCGACCGCAACAGCACGTGCTTTGGCCGCAGAAAGAAATGATGCGCATGATTCAACGGTCATCACTGGGGACACTCCTGTTCGTGGTATCAACTGTGCTCGTTATCCCTTCGCTCACACTACCGATCCGCATTACCACGTTGGATTGTCCCATTCCAGACTGGACTGTGGAAGCGATAAACATTACTTATAGCAACGAGACATACACGCCGGGCACCGCATCTTTCGTCTTATCTAACTCAATAACCAACAAGACGGAGCCTCTCACCTGCCCGCTCACTTTCAACAGTCTGTGCCAGATACTGGGCACGCCAAATGATGAAACGCTTCAGGTCCTGCTCCAGGTCAATATCGACGTGGCTTATATGACTCTCAATCAATCCTGGACATGCCAAGATCCGACGACCCAGGATATCACGTATGTCAATGGTCTTCTACTGTAGTATGAATTCACATTTCATGGCAACGTAGACCTGACATTGAGACAGCTCGACCTTTGTGATTGGCACTGGAACTCTGAACTTGGACTGTCCTATACACTCGGATGACATAACATGTACTGGGCCTATTGGGGGAACAGGTCTGATAAATGGGACTGTTGTGTCGATTGAGTGAGAGTCTTGTATTCGAGGAGGGAAATTGGCAGACAATATGTATTACTGCTGAAGAATCTTCAAGGGTTGAACGCTGGCAATAGTATGTTGTGCTCTTCCTTCGCATCACACACGCAAGGCCATAGGGGTACTGTACCTCTGGTTGTAATATCTTATCGATGCACGGGGTTCATTATTCTCGGCGGATTCGTTGACCGCTTGTCCGTACCAACTTACTTTACTAGCTTAGTCCAAGGACGCGATAAATAGAATTCTAGCGAAGCCAACCTCCCGAGTTCCCGGCTACCAGATCTTATCGCGGTGTGCATAGCATAACTAACTTAAAACAGCAGGTCGTCAGCTCCTACAGCGTCATGCACCTCCACTTTGCGAAAACACCTTTTGCGCTGTTATCACTGGATCTCCGACGAGTACTTAATAAGAGCTCATTTCTTTTTATTGTTTCTTCGAAGTTGAGTATTTTGAACTTTAGTAATTCCAGAGACGCCTGTAGGCGATACCCACAGTTCTTCCTGTACGACTACTTGGCCATTTGGACTTCGCCAAGATGATAACCACGGCGTCTTACAGGGCAGTACTACTTGGCGTGCTTGTCCGATTCAGCTATGCTGGTCTTTACCCCGACATGTCGACTTCCAACCACACTTGTGCACTGCAGTCCCCTGTGCTTTCCTGCACTCCCTTGGCTAACAACTCTATCTCGGATAGCTGTTGCACTGAGACTTTCGGCGGCCTAGTGCTCGCCACCCAGCTATGGCAGACGTACACCGGTTACGAGAAGGCTGGACAAGTCAATCCGAAGGACACATGGACAATTCATGGATTGTGGCCGGACTTTTGTAACGGATCTTACACCCAATACTGCGATCTTTCACGTCAGTATGACCCAATGCCTTCTCCGAATACGACGACAGGAACCCCTTCCGGCACCCCGGTCCCGCCCTGGACAGGGCCTGCCATCGGCGGTTTCCTAAAGCCGTTCGGAAAACTGGATCTTCTTGCCTTCATGAACAAGTACTGGATTGCACAGAATCAACCGAATTCGGACTTTTGGGGCCACGAGTTCAGCAAACACGCGACCTGCTTCAGTTCGTTCGACGTCGAGTGCTACGGGCCTCAGTACGTACAGCACGAAGAAGTGGTTGACTTCTTCGAGACTGTTATCACGTACTACCAGACATTGCCGACTTGGGGCTGGCTGCGTGCTAAAGATATCGCACCCAGCAACACAACTGCCTACAGTTTGAGCCATATCCAGGCTGCTCTGACCGAGGGATTTGGAAAAACTCCATATATTCTGTGCTCTGGTCCTGCATACAATACAACTACCGCAGGAAAAGGAAGTAAGGACCAGGGGAAGACGGTGCTGAGCGAGGTATGGTATTATCACCATGTCTTTGGACGCGTACAGAGGGGTCAAGGACTTAGAGTTGACGCTGATATTGCTGGGGGTGCGTTGACGAACTGCGCCATTACTCCTGGCAGCGTCTGGTATTATGAAAGAAGCGAGGGGTCCGAAGAGTAAGACTTGGCCGAACGAAGACTCATGCTCAACTCAGGCGAACCGGTCATGATTGGATTCTAGTGAACCAGTATTTAATGCCTCGGATCAATGAGACTTCACATATCCAGTGTGCTTCTGGTGCTGAGCGAACTGTACAGAAGACTCAATGTGCATCCCATCTGGCCTAATTGAAGTTCTACGTAACCCAAGCCTCTTCCAGGACAGTTTGAGGAGATCAACCCTAGATGACGCAGAAAAGCGGTTCAGCTGACTCAAGTCAGTTACTTACTCGGCTGCGGCCATGAGTCCAGCACAGCCTCGGTTCCTGTCAGTGTGAATGTCAGATTCGCTGCTGTTGGCTGGTCAATTAGTATTGTATATGTTCCAGGGTATAGTACGCGGTTTCCAGATGAGTCCACACGTGCGAGACTGCCCAAGGTCCAGGACAATGACGCATTCTGGCTCTTGCCGCTGGTGATGCCGAAGAAGCGTTTGTATGTAGCCAGGCTTTTTATAGGAAATGGAGAGGGGCCATAATTTCCAGTAAGAAACGCCAGAGCGACATAGTCCGAGGTGTAAGACCCCGTATTTGTGACGGTGACCGGAAGAGGATTGAAAGGGCACCGGTCGAGATAAGCCTCTCCGCACGGTTCTATCAATGCTTGGATGGAGAGGGTAGCGGGGAAATCTCCTATAACGACGGAGAAATTGGTGTAGTGCAACCCATGCCCGAATGGAAACACTGCATCTCCGTACCAGCGGTAGGTCCGCCCTGGGTAAGACCCCGACGGTCGAAGGGCCATATTTGTTTGTGGCGCCTTATTCGTATAATCAGCCGGATACATTGTCATGGGCAACCTTCCCGCCGGTGCCACAGCGCCGGTGATGACCTGCATCAGAGCCGTTCCACCATCCTGGCCAGGATACCCAGCCCATATGATGGCTTGCACGTTCGGCAAATCCAGAATTGGGCTGTCGTCGACATGGGTACCCATCTTGACGACGACAACAGGCTTTCCCAGTTCTGCCAGTTTCTTAATCAAGGCGAGCTGGCCGCTGGGCCATGCTATTGATGTGCGGTCGGTGCTTTCCTTTTCAACAGTATTGTCGATGCCGCCGAAGTAGATGATAACCTTGGACTTTTGCGCTGCAGCCACAGCGGAAGAGGTGTCGACATTCCCCTGGGCAAGTGGACCCGTGACATAGTTCACTGTGATTCCCATCTGCTTGGCGGCCCATACAGGATCGTGGTTGAACGGTGGTGATCCGCTGTATCCGCCGAGCATCTCGTCAGCTTTGTTCGCCCAAAAGCCTATCATGGCTACCGCAGCCCCCGAGCCAGAGATATTGAGTGGGAGCAGGCCCTCATTCTTGAGCAGCACAGTCCCTTCCACCGCTGCCTTCAGAGCCAGATTTTGCGAGCGTGGAGTGTTGACGTCTGAAGCACCGAGGTTGCGGTATGCACCATTGGCCCCGTCGAAGTAACCAGCTCTGATAAGACCTTGATATTGCCGAACCATGGCCTGATCGAGCGTGGCTTGGGTGAATTGCTTCTGGTTAAAGGCGGCGGACGGGTCGGGAGCTGTGCCCCCAGTCGCCCAGCAAATGTTGTCGGTTCCAGATTCGAAAGCTGCGCCTATCGCCTGTGCATAACTCGATTTATAGCGATGACCGCCGTTCGCATTGCCGAGATAATAAACTGCGTCGCAATCGCTAACTATGTATTGGTTTTGATCCGTCCAGTTCCAGTGCTGCCGCAGGATGGTGTCCATCAAATACGAGTTTGCACACGCCGGTACACCGTTGACCGCATTATAGGAACACATGACGGATCCGGCCTTAGCGTCTCTGGCACAGCCTTGAAAAGGGGGTAAGTAGTATTCAGCAAGGTCCTGGATCGAGACTTTCGCATCAAAGTTAAATCGTGTTGTACTGCCGGAGACCTCGAGGTCATAAGCGGCAAAGTGCTTGCAAGTCCCAACCACCCTCAGTGTCGAAGCCGTGCCTTGCAGGCCTCGGATAAAGGCCTCTGCAAATCTACTGTTCCGAAGAGCATCTTCACCTGGTGTTTCATGGCCTCTCCCCCATCTTGGGTCTCTGAAAGGATTGATGTTGGGGGTCCAAAAGTCCAGGTGGGCTCGGCCATTGTTTGCAAAAGCTCGCGCTTCGCTGCCGATTGCGACACCAATTTGCTCGACGAGGTCGTCGTCAAAAGCTGCGCCAGACGTGATTGCCTGCGGAAACTGGGTAGCCGCGTTAAAGTTTCCTCCCCAAGTGATACCCCGATTGTGCGCAACGCCGTGAAGAGCCTCGTTCCACCACTGGTAAGCACTGAGTCCAAGCTTCGAAATGCCGGGCGAGTTACTATTCGTAGCCATGTCAGATATTGTGTTGGCTCCATCTGGGGAATGGGGTGACTGTCAGAACGCACTTCACCAAGTTTGCAAGCTTATCGCTGTTGCTCATTGAGGCCACGAGTGCCGTAGCCCTTATGGCGGGGGCTGCTGAAGCGTTGCACACCACGTTTGACTTAAGGGGACCATTGACGCAGTCCGGATATACGAGGCCCGCAGTTGTTGACGTTGCGAGGAGAGCGACTCCCACGCATGCCGCGAGAGGCGCCATTGCACTCAAGTGAGGGCAGCAATGTGGTAGGCAACAACACAGTCTCTATGCGGCGAAATAGAAAGGGATCGGTTCCGAACTTTGCCGGGCACGCTCTTGTATCTTAACATGGCAACACAGAGCTACGGCGGCGGCAAGTTCTGTTTAGTATATCGTCTCAGTGCGGTTGGGCCGTGCAATCGGCGGGTGTGCCCGCCCTGTCCCTTTACTCCGACATGCATGCAGGCCCCTGATAAGTAGCATTCTTTGCTGAATGTTGCGGAAGCGGAGAGGCTCTAGCATTACTGGTGGAACTGGTTGGTCAAGCCACAAACTGCGGAACTTGGGACTGAGTTGCTCTCTTGTGCCGGGTAGACAGAGGATACATATTGCCCTCGATAGTGACCCCATACCTTTCCCCGCAAAGCTCCAAATTTCCTCCGTCCTGAAGCGGCCCATGTGCAGGCCAGCTCCTAGTGAGTGCAGCGGCAGTGGCTGCCAATTGACTGCCGAAACCCAATTCAACCGCTGGTAAAGTGTATAATACCCTAATTAAAGGCCATGGCTTCATTATGTTCCTGGTCTGTGACAGTGATGCTAATTGTTAGTGTCACCTGACCTAACTCTTCGATCCGCCGGCATGGGATGTGCGGGACCAGGGCACCACAAGCATCCAGCTTGATTGTGGAACCCCATTCTGTTGTGCTTGATCTGTTGCAACCAGGTACTGAGTTCATAGGGATCTCGCCAGTAAGGTGCCTGACCAGTTGAGCAATGGTTTGTCGCGGTACTCGACAGCATGTCGTCTGTGGTGTCTAGGAGTGTTACGTGGCTGACTGGCTGTTGTCGAATGCCACGGAAGGACTGTAGGGGCACACCGACAACCCAGGCACGCACCCTCTTGCAGCAGTCCGTGGCAGTTAGGCACGCGCTGTGCTGAAGTAATCATTCATCACCACACCATCCCGTGGCTCTTCTCTCCAGCATTGAGAACCCCTCGCGCCTTTCGGCGCCTCACTGTCTTGGACCAGATGAGGTCTTTGATCCCCATTACCAAAATGCCAAAGATTGCAGTAAAGATGACAGCCGCTATCAGACAAATGACAACCACCGGGAACCAAGAGGCCACAGTGACAAACGCATCCCAGCGTTGAGCCACGCCATCCGGACCAGCTACGGCCTGAAGAGTCACCTGCATGGAGTTGAGGACGACAGAAATGACCACAAAGATTGTGATGATTGGCGCGAGTATGTGCGACAGGTAAGAGCCCCATTGCGGATGGATGTGGAAGTATGCCAAGTGGAAACGGAAAAGCATGGCCGTCTTGTTGAGTCGCGACAGCCGCAGCTCTCCATAGTGAAAGCGGCGACAGACATGGGCATCGTCGACGTCCTTGAAAGGGGCGACAAAGTCGCAGAACTCTTCGTACGACGGGAGCTCACCATTCGGTTTCTTGGGGATAAGCTTCTTGTCGCATGCTTCTATGAAGTCGATCTCGTACTGGATCAGATAGTAGTAGCTGCGTAGGAATCCCACACAAGCCTCGTAGACCTTTGGGTCCGCTTGCTTGACAAACTCCCAGAAGGCTCGTGTGTAGAAGTAAGCCGGGATGGGCTTGATGAAGATGCGTTCGTAGTACCATATTAAATGTAAGCCGGGGTGTTCATTCACCAACACCTCTCGGCCATGGGCCTTTTGGTGATGTAGAGGCATGATGTGCCGATGCGATGGTGTTTGGACCTAGTATGAATCCACAGTTTGTCAGTCTTTCGCTCCAGGGAGAGGCGCCACCGTCCACGCAAGACAAGGGTGGATAAGAGAGGGGACCAACAAAGATGTATTTCATGTATGGCAGGATGCCATCAAGTTTCTTTGTAAGGTGGGACTTCCGCAAGTAATCCTGCAGATCTTGTTGAGTCTCGAGAGTAGCGGCAGTTGGCACGCTGGTAGGCAGGCGTATTCGGGGCTGTCCTGGCAGATATGGCTTGTTTGAGTCTTCTGAGACTAGGAGTATACGTGGCGTGTGGCCGGGAACGGGCGCGGCACGGACTTGGAGGAGCGTGCTCAGCTCCTTCCGTAGTTCCAGGGCAGAGCCATTCGCGGGGTTGTGAGGCGGGTTTGGCGTGGTCCCGCCGTTGATGGAGGCCGTCCCGTTGGGCATCGCTATCGGTGTGTAGTCGCGCGGGAGCGTGGTAAGAGGCAAGCGCAGCGGTGATAATAATGTAGATGATGCACCGAGCCTACACGTTGCTCGGATTGAAGTCTCCGGGGCAGAAACACCGTCGCATGACGCGGTGAAAAGGTGAAGTGGACATGGCTTAGGAGAGGAAAGAGACGATTTGGAGTTCGACGGTGAGGCTGAGGCGATGCTTGTTGACGTTGCACCCAGCTGCGGCGCCTAGGTGGACTGAGCTGGGGGGTGAAGCCTGGAAAAGGTCCAATAAGCGACCTGTTTAGTGGCCAGTTACCTGCCAGTAGGTACGTACCCAACCACCAGGGCGCTTATCTGGGCCGTGATTCGGACCCTCGAAGAGCTCGGACAGTGCTAAGCTACGTCGTCATCTCCATCCCCGGAACGGTAGCTACAAAAGCCATCAAGAACACATTCTTTTTCACATTAACGCCGTACCCAATTATTCCAAGCGAGAAGTTTGGCACAAAATCTAGCCTGGTACCCACAGTCGGCATTGGGCTTGATAGGCGGTCTCAATGTACTTTTAATGTCGCCGGACCAAAGTCCCTAAGGAAGGTCAAAGGCGACTCTGTGTCTCCACGGCACATGATCATATGCCCGCTATCTTAACGGCTTCGCGGTTGTACTCTAGATTTCATCGTGTGATCACATAGCTCTTGCTGGCCGCAACACAGACGTGAATCTGGCTTTTCGCACGCGACTTGCGTCGCTGCCGACTCGAGGGTGGCTAGTTCAGCACTGAGCGAAGTGACGGTCCAAAGCGGCAAAGCTTTGGTCTTGATATCCCGACAACAGCGTGGACGAATTTTGTCGATCATCAGGAGGGTGTCGGCGACGTATACACACAGCTGCTGTATGCTTGTTTTCTAGTTGCGACTGGCTTAGAGATCTGTAGCGGTGGTGCGGTAAACGAGGTTGGATGAGCGAGACAGGTTGCTGTGTAGCTTGAGGGTATCGAAGCATCGACGGTGGAGTTGAGTCTATGATCTGTACATGCCAGCATGGGTTGTTAGCCATAGTTCTCTCATGGAGAAGATCAGACTTGTTGACGCAATGGCAAAAAAGTTCCACGCATGTTTAGCAGGAGGAAGCGCCAGAAGAGTCGGCACTTTCTCTGGATATGGTGACGAACGAGCTCAGCACGGGCAATGTCAACATACCGGAGCAACCTAAACATCCCCAACATCGATTTATACACAGTCGTCCTCCGTGTTTCTTCCCCGTCGCATTTTGCTGATATCGCCAGAGATCCCAAGGCCGGACCTATGAGCCAAAGACGTAGCGCGTCGTTGAGCGTTAGTGGACACTCGGCACCGAGTTTCTCGAGCTCGAGCTACGTCATGGCACCTCCGAGAGGGGGGGATTCGATAATTCGGCTCCCATTATGCGCTGGTACGATCCTCGTAGCCTTAAAAGAAGCCGTTGAAAGGGATCATGATGAGATGAACAGTGTCGGCAACTCAGTCTAGGCGGGGAATGGTTGGATTGACAACAGTTGAGAGATTGAAGGTCGAGCAAATCGAACTGGTCTTTGTGTCAGAGCATTCTCGCTGCCGGGTATTCATCGGTTAAATGATCGTACCGTAAGGTAAGGTAGCTCTAGGCAATGCGGGGTTGGTAGCAAGGTATCGTGGCATTCAGTCTATATGCCACGTGACCAAGAAACTGTCGTGTACAAGAGTACCGGTATTGCGAAGTGCTTTCCAGGTTATTTCGTACCCAACTTCCATCTACCTACCTTACCTCCGTACACAACGTGCCAATATTCATCAGGTCGAACTTACTCTCCGGTCGAATGCACAGTAGGTGCACGCGGTGTCTGCCAGCTCTTTCCAACGTAAACCTTGATGTTCGATCCCGCGTGCCCAGACCCCTCTCTACCATTAACCATTAACGCACAACCACGAAGACAATCGCTCCGTGGTGGTCACAAGGGCCGACGAGGAGCAGTCGGCACAACGCCGAGAGATATGGCGGCAGGCTGCCTGCACTCATACGCGTACGGTGCCGTTCACCGACTTATTATGACTGAAATGCTCTGCACGAAATTTCATCGTTTTCAACATCATAGCTTACGAACCACTGCGCCAAGATGGCACTGGGTGTAGTTGGGTAGTATTTTAGTGGGTTTCTGGAGGTCTCAGCAACTTACGCAGTATAGGTAACGTCAAATTCTAGTGATCACTCGTTTTGCGGTTGCGCGCTCCTGTTCAATACTGACCGCCTTGGCGATCCTTGGCGATTCGGCTCTGCGGCACAGAGGATTCGGCGCATTGGAGGTCGCTATGTCGGGTCTGTCAGCGTCTGACACCGGTGTTTGAAAGGCCCTCTTAGTGCCGCTGCCCCGCCTTCCGCCCCGACCCTGTCAGTTCTGGTAGTGCCTGCTCTGTTCCTTGAGGCCACGAGCTGAACAACACGCCCCACGATCTTCACATTCACAGTGTGCCTCACATATCTCGATTGCGCTTATAGCGGCTACAAGTATCTATGGTGCCTCGGGACTACAGTGCACATCGAGAGCCATCCGTGCCGTGTCCATAGTTTGTCTGCAGGCAAATGGCGGGGAGGACGGACCAGTCGTTCCCGGGACAGACCACGGCAGCGGATACGACTGTGCTGCAATATCTGCAAGGCTGCATGCGCCATGATCAATCGCATCTTGATCCTCCATCCTGACCATACCTATTATTGGATGTCTGATGCTTGGTATTTGTCGTCCGCATACCCCCGCAACGACTTCCTTCATCCTCATCCAAAAATAAGCTGCGGTTATGGCTTTTGGCCGCCTTCCATCTTCGGTCCCGCCAACGTCAGATGCTACGCCAACAAGAAATAGCAGCCGAAATCGTCCAAGCCATAGCCCACGGGCCGCCAGAGTGTCGCACGGCCGGCCTTCTAGTCGCTGGTCATGGCGTCCAGGCTACACCTAAGCCTGGATTTCGTCCGTCAGCGTGAAGACACATCCCCGCCGGCCGTGTTCCGACGCTTCCCAAGTGTCGCATGTCGCAAACAGGAGCTATATGCACGGGACCGCTGTGACCCATTTCGCAGCCACGGAAACGAACTATTGAATGCAAGGACGGCAATCCCACATCAGACGTTCTGCAATGGGCATTCTGTTGCGGCTTACCAGGTCTCGCCGTCAGAGTTGTTGTACACTTCTCATGGTGTCAGATATGGCCGTAATTACAGGACCTCTCTGATTGTTTGCTAAGTCACGGATTTTTCCTCTTGTGCGACTGCGTTGAATGTATATAAACTGCTAACCCTCTCTGTAATTCATGCAAAGGCCTCGTTCGTAGACCATGATTGCCTCTTTACGCACATATCGCCATGAAGCTGTTCTCGACAATACTTTTGCTCCCCATCCCCTGTCTGGGTGCGCCACTGGGTGTGACTCTGGGGTCTAGGCAAGCTCCCCCCATCCAGATCACCTCTGTCACTGCAACCGGCCAAGGCTGCCCGCAAGGCTCTATCTCTACAGATTTCACCTCAGACGGCACCGCTTTTACTCTGGGTTTCGACGCGTATCAGACCGTTGTCGGTCCCGGCGTCGACGGCTCCGACCGAGAGAAGAACTGCGACATCTTCGTTTCTATTCGGTATCCTCTCGGGTGCACGTCCGCGGTGATTAATGCCACATATCACGGCTTCGCCCAGCTAGACAGCGGAGTCACGGGGACGTTTCCGGCTACATATATCTTGTCTCCCGGTTCAGCCTCTAGCAGTCCACCGCCAACCACTTTCACCGGCAGCAGTGGGGCCCCTGGCGTGGTGTACACAAAGCAGGACTCCGTGACTGCAAGGGAAACTATTCAGAATGCGAACCAGCAGGACGTGAGCCTGACAATTAGGAACCGCATCCTACTAAATGTTCCTGACTCTACAGTGAGCGGGACACTGACGATTGATGACGTTACCGTTGCCATAACCAAGGCACAGGCCTGTTAAGTAGTAAGTAACCCGACGGTATCCTGTCTGCTTAGACCATGCTGACTTGTGTATAAGGTGTGCGTATTGGTCAGGGGGGGGGGGGGTATACACAACCGGGCTCAAGTTACAAGTTAACAAAAGCAATCGTAACGGCGGACAGGGAGTGCGGGG